>CM038231.1:6612137-6951117 GCA_021442155.1 Cymbidium sinense | reverse complement strand
ATATTTTCCCCAAAAAATAGACCCGCTTACCTTCATTAACTTCTCCATCAAAATCTCAATGTGCGAGCACGTTTTTCTCCTTGTGAAGCCCTAATCAAAGCTTGCCCCAGTGAGTCATCTTCGTGAAGCTGCATCTTAGTGGAAGTTGTCAAAAAACCCCAGAAAAGAGGAGAAATAAAATATGGGGTGGCATATGATTCGAGCTCCTGAATCTAGAGAGGGGTATGCCGGTGATATCTCTTATTCTTCCCCTTCGACCCTGACACATCTTGCTCGTCACCAGAATCCATTGTCCCTTTAAAAATTGATCCTTTTTCTCACAGAGAGGCAGAGCAATGTCGTTATTCTCCTCCGGCTCTGTTCCACTTAATCCTAGTGGAACCATTGTAGTTGAAAACTTTGAATTCAGAGAAGAAGAGCGTTTGGAAGCTCTTACCCTTTGCCTCCAAGCTCACAACCCTGCTTTTCTTCTTCTTCCTCCATTATCCTCGCAGAAATAGAAAGCACTGTGACCGTGTCGCAGAGAACGACGGTAATTCGAGACGATTTCACTCAACATCCCCCCTTATTAAGCACTGATTAATTTCCGAAATCCATTATTTACATCTATAGCATGCCAATCTATAGAGCAGATGACGAGGAGTAATGGAGCAGTGTGCTATGCTTCGCTTGTCCCCGCGTGAGTTTTAGCAAAGGAAATTAATTGTTGACTTACATGTATGCTCCATCAGTCAAGTCGAGCTCATGAGTCGAATTCGACGGACTTTAGATGAAACATCGCGCAAATCAAAGTTAAAATGCATTGGACATTGTTGAAACTAATCGAAATGACCTCCGATCGAGAGCGAACTTGTATCGTGTTGAGCGTTGAAATTGATCGAAAATACACCATCGATAGTCGATCGATAAAAAAAAAAGATAAGAAATAGCGTATATCGAGGTTGGAAAGTTGCGATGATGCCCAAACGACCTTTGTTCGCGAAATTGATCATGTTGTTAGCGTCGAAACGTCGAAACGTCGAAGTCTATCAAATGAGACTATTCATGCTCAATTCGGACGAGTCTTCGCGAATGTCGAGTGGTGGAGCGGCTGCGATTTTGAACAAAATTGACTCGATTCGGCTTTGATCAACGGTCCGGTGTCATATTATCTTGTTGAATCCGGAACATCAAATTTGCCTAGAAACGACATCCATATTGCATGAGATTAGTTTTGATGAATTTTTCATAAATATGGTCATGAAAATAATTAAATTCAGATATTTATTTTAATATTGATCAAATTTGATTTTTAATATTTGAATTATTTCAGAATTAATTTAAAGAAATCTGGGTATAAATTGTTTCCAAAATAAATTTAATTCCATTCAAAATTTTTAAATCCCGCCTAAACTTTTAAGGAAATAAATTAATTAGACAATTAGGGTGCCTTAATACCCTATTTTTCTTTCTCTCTCGGTGGGAAGCACAGGAGATCGTGGGTTAACACAGCAGCTTCCCTCTCATTCTTCTACTCAGAGATTGCCATTTTGCCCTTCTCTCAAACGGCTGGAATTATCGCCGGAACCCTAGATAACTGGAAACGATCGCTGTCACCAAGGGGCTTCTCGTCGCAGCCTGACAAGCACATGTTTATCCGGAATTCCCAGAGCTTCTCACTGGAGCCATTCTGTTTTTTATTTTTGCTGTTGGAGTTGGTCCAGAAAGCATCATCCTTTGAAGATATTTTTCTTCATTATCCTTGAAGCTTAACGTTGTTTCACCATGAAGAAAAAAGCTGCAGCAATCCCTAGTTATGGGAAAGCCACAGTCCTGTAACACGAGCTAAAGCCGGTACATTAGCTTCTCATGGCACGGTAATGCTGCCTATACCACCGCTAAAACCAGATAAAAAGCAAAGACTGATTGGAAGAAGAAAGAGGGTGAACTCAGATGAGAATAGTTGTTCTGTACCTTGTGTTGCAGTTTCACATAACAACAAAAGAAAAGTGCTTAAGGATATCTCAGATTTATGCCGTGAGAACTCTTATAGAAATAGCTTGAATGCAGTAAAATGCAGATCAAGGCTTGCACAGCAAACCATATCAGGACAATCTAAAGCTAGAACAAGGCCCGACTCCAAAGAGCTAAAATTTCACCTACCCCTTCTGCCAGCAACTTCCTTGATCCCTTCTCTGCAACAACCTACACGCCCTTCCATGCTATGACGGATTATCTCTCCTTCTCTTCTTTCAAACTGGAGATAATGCCGACGAGATTGGATTCCTATTGCTTCGCTTGATGAATGCTTGAAACCGGAGGTTGTGGTTGGTCTCAGCGGGGATATTTTAGGCAGAGGGAGGGATTGAAATATCCTCGGCACTGGATACTCAAGTTGTTGGTTGTTTCTTCTCAAGCGGATTCTTCTTCGCCAGCTGGTAATTCTATCATGGAAGGCTTCCTGATGACTACCATGTTGTATTCGGTGAATTGGTTTAGGGTTGAAACATAAAGTGTACTGTAGCAATTACTGTAGATCCGAAAGATAATATATTTTTGGAAAATTTACATACATATCAATTCTTACCCGTATTTTTACAAATATTTACAAAATTAGACTTTCCATGCTCAAACATTTCACTGAAAAAAGTAAGAAGGGTGGTATTTTTGATGTAATAATAAAGATTTAGGTCTTTAAGTAAAATTAAAAGTTTGGGTGTGAAATCATAAATTCATAAATTGTAATGTATGTAAATCCCCTATATTTTATCCGTATGCTACAACACCCGTAGCACCAACCTCACATTCATCCAAACCTCCCATAATCCATATTTTCTTGTCATAATCAAGAAGCAACTCTACCATCAGGTAGGTTCCTCTCGGTTTCGACTTCTCCTTCCTAAACTAAATGCCTCTCGGTTTCCGGCATTTTCCCATCTAATTTTAGTCCTTCCTTCCCCTCACACAAGCGGCAGTGGCAGGCAACTCATCATCGTGGGTTTCTCTCGATTTTCGGCATTTCCCCCACCTCTTCAACCCAAATAATCAACCTGATAATCTTCCCTATTCAATTCTTTCTAGTCGAACTCATGCAAAATTATTATTGCTGTTGTTGGTTGATGTATGAAAATGTTTGAATGTGTAAAAAGAAATTGTATATTTGTGATTGTGTTTCTTTATGCAGGTTTCAAGACCCATTTAATGCATTAGGGGCATAGTGTCTATTGTGGTGTAATCGTAAGACCATCACGTATAATAGGGTGTATCGAGTAAGCCAAAATTATTAGATGCAGCCCTCTATGTCGAAATATTGCCAAAATTTTGACTAAAGTTTAGACTTAAAAAAAGGGGAGGAAGTTTGAATGTGTAGAAATTGCATATATTTGCTTTATGCAGGTGATTGAAGGCCTCGTTATGCTCATCGAGTAGCAGGATTGAATTCAAGTTTAAAACCAACCGTGTCATCGACATGTGGATAGGCCAAAAGTTCATTTCATCGATAATGCGATGTCACTTGTCTTTTTTCTAAGACTTTCTTTTTGGGGCTTAGGCCTCCATATTTGCTTGCCTTTCCGGATATTTGGTGTGAATTCCACGGACATGTCTCTCTGATCTCGCGTGGGACATGGGTGGTTGGCGTCCTGCCGGAATTATGGGATGAGGTCTCCTTGGAGGAGCAGTCCTAGCATCCTTGATAATAGGACCTTTATACTTTTTTTTCATCAGTCCTCTTTCCTTGCAAGGAGGGACCGTCTCTGAGATATGGTTTTGGGTTTCCTCGGAGGAGGCTGGGCAGCGTTGTCGTCGGAAGGGCTGATTTGACATAGAGTTATTCAATTTTACCCGCTTAAGGTTATCAAACCGGTTGTAGGTAGGAACACTCATATGATTTAGTTGGTTGCATTGTCTGAGTACAGTGAACGCATTAGCTCAATCTTTTTTCTTGCCTTAAAATTTAAACTTGCTTCAAATGAAGAAGCTGACTCATCTCCAGAGGTTGGTAGGATTATATTCGAGGGACTAAGGAGGCAGACCTCCCAAGAATAATCATCTTCTTGATTGAGGTCTCTGCGGAGCTCAAAGATAGAAAGTTTCTTTTGAGGTGCCCAGTGATAGAGGGTCACGACCTCGGACCTCTTTAAAGATTCGCGGGGCGTCTGGACTTCAGGTTGAGGCCTAGCAACTTGCTCTTGATTCAGGATAGCTGGGAAATCAATGCTACCAAACTGGACAGTACTTCCAACACTGATGATTGCATTTGTCAAGCGGATGTTGGTGCCATCTTCGAGAGTAACAGTGATAGATATGTTCTAGAGAGCCATTATGGAGAGTTTCAAAGGTAAAGATTAGCAATTGAAAATAGCCACATTATCACTTTTTTTTCAAAAAATATGAGTACAATAAGACAGAACATACTAAGCACATGCACTAAATAAAATCTCAAATGACTTAAGATTTTATTTAGAATGCTTGTAAGTTTTCGCTTTTGACTTATTATTTTTAATTTCATTTTCATTTGTTATTTCATTCATTTTTTTATACTCCACTGCAATTATAACTTAGACTTGTAGCAAAGATGGAAGAGAACCCTCCCCTGGAGTCACCGGAAATCAGTGGATCAGAAATTGCCATCTACTCTTTTGTCATGAAAAGAGTTGTTTTAGTGTCGGTGAAAATTTCAGAAGGTAGATGAATAGTAGATAAGACACTACTCAGAGATTTCGTTCTCATTTTGTGAGAACTTTTTAAATCCGGTTCTAGGTTTTCTATAGGTGCAAGCCCCTATAGTTAATTACCCTTCCCAATACTGAGAGAATACTTCCGATTAAGGCTAGTCGATGAGTTGTTAAATAACGAGTATATAATAGCAATGAGTGGAGTTTAGGATTTATGAAATTTATTATTTTTATTTAAAACTTTTGGTTTGGGAACGATGACACGCCCGTCTAGATCCATGGTTCCATCATCCCACTGTCATGTGTCTTTGGTTAACAGTCGGAGAGGTGGTCGACCCGATCGAAGGATCGCACTGCACTGTGTTATATGTCGAGGTGTGCATAGGCGGGATGGAGTTTGTCAGGGGACAAATATAAGTCAACCTTAGCTAACATAAGGCTTTTGTCCAAAATACATTATATATTTCATCAAAGAAAGCGTTAGAACATAGCTGACCGTGACCATAATTTAATTGTATATCGCCCAGTCGGTTTTGGTGTAATCATCATTTATGTGGTGTCATTTCGCAAAATCAGAGCGGACATGGGCGTCGCTACGGGTTTAAGATTATTTGAGTGTGAAAATAGTTATGTATTTGATTTGGCATTACTCTTTAAGCAAAGTCTTCTTAATTTGTCACCCCAAATAACGGTTGTGGATGGGTGGATTGATTTTAAGTTTTAATTTAAATAATTAATTTCATTTCATTTATATTTTATTATTTTATTTAAATTTTGATCATTTTATGATTGAATTAAATTTGAATATATAATCATTTATCATTTAAATTTTAATAATAATCCTTTCGATCGACTAATATGTCGGTTAATAGATTTTGTCTACTCTGCTTTTACAGGATGGGTTTAAGTTCGTTAATACCGAAGTATAATCCTTCAAACCACTCTAACTTGAGCGTAAGATCGGTTTGAGACTTTTTTATAGGCTTGAACTTCAAAAGTTATGTCAGTAGATTCATATTTTGTAATTATATAATAGAATTAGCTTCTCAGATATTATTAACTTAAAATTCTTATAATATCATAATCGAATTTTTTAGGTTTTTTTAGCCTGGACCCGGTCTTAAGACCAAACCGGGAATTGTAGCGTTTGTTCTTTCATTTTGCACATAACTTGTATATCTTTCTAGATATTTGATCTAATGAATACTTCAAAATACATATAGGTATCTGTTCCTTTTAAAAATATTGTATGGACATTTAGATGTCTAAGTTAAAGTAATTGTGTTTGACATGATATATACGTAAAATGCAAGCAAGAGTTTTGATATGAATTTTTGGGTTTTTTATTAACGCGGCAAGGCAGAAGTATAATATCTGTTCATTTGTTTATATCTAACTTGCATATGTTATTAAATGTCGAACATTTTAACGCATCTGAGATATCATTCTTTTAAAATATTGTATGGACGTATGAATACAGGTTGAAATGTAGATATCAATTTGCAAGTTTGATTTTTGATATGGTATTTTTGGGTTTTGTTAACCCGGACCCGGTCCGAAGACCAAACCGGGAAGCGTAATATGTGTTCTTTTTTATTTTGCATTTGAGTTGCATATTCCCCATAAATGTTTGATGTAATAGACATTTCATTATACATATGGGTATCTGTTCTTTTAAACTATTGTATGACATGAGAATGTTTAAGTTGAAATAGTATATTTAATATGTTATGTCATCTTTTATATATTATAAAACAATTAATGATCTATTTTTTGATCATGCATGTATCTATTTTTGAAATTCACATTTCCAAATGCAGATCAAACGAGTATATGTTCTAGATGATCGAACCTACATCTTTGAAAGAGATGAGCTTTCACATCAAGTGAACATTTATTCTTTAATGATATGAACTTAAACCCTTCGGATTCATCATAAAATGAGAAAATTAATGATCTCTTTGCATGCAAGTATATGTCATATGATATTTAGAGGAAATAACAAAGGGTTAAAGATTTTCTCTTTAGGTCTACATATATGTTACATATCATTAAAAGGGTATGATAAATGGTTAAAGATTTCCCTTTTAAGTTTATATGTATGTCACGTGTCATTAAAGGGTAAATGACAAGAGAAATTAGATCTCTCCTTAGATTTATGTGTATGTCACATGTCATTAATAAAAAATGACAAAGGATTAAAGATTTTCCTTTTAGGTTTACATGTATGTCATATGTCATTAAAGGATAAATGATAAGAGAAATTAGATCTCCCCTTAGATTCATGCGTATGTCACATGTCATTAATAAAAATGAAAAAAGGTTAAAGATTTTCTTTTTAGGTTTATATATATTTCACATGTTATTAAAGGGGTGGACAAGAGAAATTAAATCTCCCCTATATTCACGTGTATGCACATTTCATTAATAAAAATGATAAATGGTTAAAGATTTTTCTTTTAGGTTTACATGTATGTCGTATGTCATTAAAGGGTAAATGACAAGATAAATTAGATCTACCCTTAGATTCATGTGTATGCCACATGCCATTTTTAAAAAATGACAAAGGGTTAAAGATTTCCCTTTTAGGTTTACATGTATGTCACATGTCATTAAAGGGGAATGACAAAAATAGAAGTATATGTCATATGATATTAGGAGATAAATGACAAAACAAAGTTAATCTCCTTACATGTAAGCTCATGACAAAGACACAAGTACATGTCAAATGTCATTAGGGAAAAATGACAAAAAGAAAGTTAATCTCTCCTTAGATCCATATTTTTGTTATGTAACATTAAAAGAGAATGATAAAGATATAAGTGCATGTCATATGTCATTAGGAGACAAATGATAAAACAAAGTTAATCTCCTTATATGCAAGTTCATGACAAAGACACTAGTACATGTCAAATGTCATTAAGGAAGAATGACAAAAAGAAAGTTAATCTCCTCTTAGATCCACATTTTTGTCATGTAATATTAAAAGAAAATGACAAAGATATAAGTGCATGTCATATGTTATTAGGAGACAAATGACAAAACAAAGTTAATCTCCTTACATACAAGCTCATGACAAAGACACAAGTACATGTCAAATGTCATTAGAAAAAAATGACAAAAAGAAAGTTAATCTTCCTTAGATCCATATTTTTGTCATGTAACATTAAAAGAAAATGATAAAGATATAAGTGCATGTCATATGTCATTAGGAGACAAATGACAAAATAAAGTTAATCTCCTTACATGCAAGTTCATGATAAAGACAAGTACATGTCAAATATCATTAGGGAAAAATGACAAAAAAAAAGTTAATCTTCCCTTAGATCCACATTTTCGTCATGTAACATTAAAAGAGAATGCCAAAAATATAAGTGCATGTCATATGTCATTAGGAGACAAATGACAAAACAAATTTAATCTCCTTACATGCAAGTTTATGACAAATGACATAAAGGAAAAGAAATTAATGGGATGACATAAGTCCCACTTTCATTTTTTTTTTGTTTTCTCTTTTTTTTTTGTTTTTGGCCTCATGCTAAGGGGTATAAATAAGAGAGAATTCTTCTCTCATGAAGCTTTACTCTCGCGCCCACTTCTCTCCTTTTCCTTACAAAGTCCATTGCAAATCTAAGTTTCATAAGAGAGTGTTCATTCATCTTTCAAAGGAAGAGCCCCTCAACATTCAAATTTGGTCTTACCATAACATATCAACTTGTAAGTTATAACTAACTTAATGCTTTTAAATTTATCCTTTCTCATTTCATATGAATAGATATATCTTAATCTTATTTCAAGATTTAGGCAAAGAGGATGCAATCATACCATAATCACATACTTAGTAATGAAACAAAATTTAAACCATATGGCACATATGAGGTATCTTTTTTCTTTAAATAAAATCACTTAATTAGCATAAGTATCATTTAGGCAAGAGCAATGAATTAAGCATTAATAAGTATATTGTACTCATTTTTCCTCCTTAAGAACTTGAGGATCTATGCAAATTTTTTTTTTTAATCAAAATTTTGACCTCCCGTCTATATGACTTTCGAGACTAGGTCTTCTACCATGAAGAGCGCATTAATGGTAGGTGTCGTGAGACATGACTAAAGTTTATTTACCATGCAAAGGCATGGGTCAATACAACATATTCTTTGCGTCGGAACAAGCGTGAAGTACTTATATCATAAAAGCATTTCCACATCCGTTGGAACAACGAGTAGTATTATCGAATTCTGCCGCGTTGGAACAACATGAATAGGTACTTATAGCAACAAATTTCTCTGTTACGTTGGAATAACGTGAACAAGTACTTATCACAAGTTTTCCGCCGCATTGGAATAATGTGAATGGGTTATAGCAACAGATTTCTATGCCACGTTGGAACAACATGAACAGGTACTTATCACATATTTCCTTCCCACATTGGAACAATGTGAACAGTACTTATAGCAAATAATTTCAAGCTTGCATTTACACATAAACATGCATGTATATGTATTTAAATAAAACATAACATTTGTAAATTTAACTAAGCATTGCATTGAGACATCATTTATAAGTAATCATCACATGATGTTTTTTTACTACGTCATTTCTCCTTTTTCTTTTTCTTTTTTTTGTTTCAATACAGGGGATGAAATAGCTTTTCAATTTTAGTGAACAAGATAACATTCATGTGTTAAATCATAAACATATGCTTTTCTTATCGCATAGTTAATGTTCAACCCTTCACATTAAGGCCATATACTTCATTCATTTTTTTTTTTTGTGCAAGAGAAATCAACAAGTAGAATAATGGTTTACGCCAAGTATAGCTAGCATTCAACCTTCCATAATGTGTCATGAAATTTAAGGAAGAAATTTCTAACCTCACAAAAGAAACTTTTAAATCTAAAGTTTTACCAAACTCATGCTCATATAAAAGGAATATAGAAATTTCATTCACTTTGGTTTACCTCTAGCCTCCTTTTCATCTCTTATTATGATAGCCACAAGAGTAAGCATGAGATTACATAAACCTAAAAGAAAAGAGAATTGATTTAGTAAAGCATTGGCAAAACCCACAAAGTTCGAAAGGAGTTTAAATTGAATCTTGCTAAAGAAGATCTCAAATTTAACAATCATCTTCAACATCTTAAGAGATAAGACAAAGATAGTAAATCCCACACATAAAGATCTCACAATTCACTTCAAGGATTTGTCACTTAGATGGTGATAGCAATTAGAAAGAAGGTAAGTAATGTTAGTAAAACAGGACTATGCTTTTAAATCTTCTTTCCTTTAGCAAGATCCTTAATGAACTTAATCTATATGACATACATTATTTCATTTAGACTAGCAAAATCCAGAAAATCAAATATGAAATAATACTTGCACTTGGATTTGTCAAATCAAAAGAAGAAATATGAAAACAAATTTTGCTCAAATCCTCATCTCCATATTAACAACTAAGTAATGGAAGCAAAGTAGGATAGACTTCATAAGGTAAATTCAGAAAATTAGTGTATGTAATAAACACTTGCATTTGAACTTAACAAATCTAGAAAATCTGAAAACTAATCTTCACCCAAATCATTATTCTCATAATAACAACTAACCATGCAATAGAATGAAGAGCTCCCCAACAAATAATTTTCCTTCCTCCCCTTCCCCCCCTTTCCTTTTTTTTTTTAAGGAAATAACACATACATAAATCTGAATTTTCAAATTCAATTAAAAGAACACTTTTCTTTTGATAGAGAAAGATGAGAATAGAGCCTATTATTGATTGCAAGAAAGTCAAGGTATTAAGCTCATTCATAAGTTTTAAGCTTTTCATTTTAGCTAAAGATATGTTTGCATATTAAAGAAACTTACTAAGAATAGAGCTCATCATTAATAACTAGTAGTAAAAAAAAAAGAGAGCAAGCAATTATATTAGACCAATATGCATAAGCCAGTTCTCTTCATTTCTAACCACTCAAATCATATGATAATCATTCACATTTGTTGTTTTATCATTTCTAACCTCATTTTCACCTTTCCAATTTTATTTTAAACATATAAGGGAAGCTTAAAGAATATTATTCCATCAAAACAAAAATTTGAAGCATGAGAGTGGAGGAAACTTGCATATAAGTTAGGATTTGAGCCATATATCTTCTCAAATTCTATTTCCACACTTCTAATTTCATTTGAACTTGTAAAAGAGATTTGGCAAGTGTCAATTCATCCAACAAATTGAATATGAAAAGGGAACACAATTTACAAATATGTTAGAGTTTGAGTCACCCAATACTTCTAAACCCATTTCTATGTTTCCAATTTCATTTTAGGCATATAAGAAAGACCTAGCAAGTGTCAACTCCTCCCAACAGCAAGAACTGAAGCATAAAAGAGAAGGGAACTTTCACATAATTTAGGATTTAAATCATATACCATTTCAAAACCTTTTTTATACTTCTAGTTTCATTTTAAACATATAAGAAAGACTTAACAAGTATTAACTCCTCTAAACAGCAAAAACTGAAGCATAAAAGAGAATGGAACTTTCACATAATTTAGGATTTGAACCATATACCAATTCAAAACCTCCTTTCATATTTCTAGTTTCATTTTAAGCATATAAGAAAGATTTAGCAAGTATTAACTCCTCCAAACAGAAAAAACTGAAGCGTAAAAGAGAATGGAACTTTCACATAATTTAGGATTTGAACCATATACTAATTCAAAAACTCCTTTCATACTTCTATTTTCATTTTAATCATATAAGAAATATTTAGCAAGTATTAACTCCTCCAAACAACAAAAATTGAAGCATAAAAGAGAAGGGAACTTTCACATAATTTAGGATTTGAACTATATATCAATTCAAAACCTTCTTTCATACTTCTAGTTTCATTTTAAACATATAAGAAAGACTTAACAAGTATTAACTCCTCCAAACAGCAAAAACTGAAGCATAAAAGAGAATGAAACTTTCACATAATTTAGGATTTGAACCATAAACCAATTCAAAACCTTCTTTCATATGCTTAACTTTCCTTTCAACATAAAAGAGCTTTAACAAATACTATTTCACCAACAAGAAGCCATTTCAGCAAGCTAAAGTTATAAAAACCCATGAATAATAGCAATCAATATAGAAGCTTGGGGCATACATCATCCCAAACTTTAGGATCAAATCCTATACTCATTTCAAACATTTAGGAAGAGATTCATCAAACCCTAATTCCCCCAAAGCATAGAAAATCGTTTAGAGTTAGATAGAAATGACTGAAGAGTTTGATTGCTAAAGAGGAAGGAGAGAGTGCTTTCTGGTTGGATGCTAGGGTTTCTTGTCATTGTTGGGAGGCGAAGGCAAAAGAGATCAAGCTTCGGTTGCTTGTGACGGAGGCGAATCGTCGAGTCTCACATGAGAGGAGGATCGCACGAGAAAGGGAAAAATCGAGAGAGGAGGATCGCACGAGAGGGAGAGGTGCTCGGCCGTAGGTCGCATGAAGAATGAGGGATTGAGCTCTTTGGATTTAGGCTAGCTTCGTTGATTGGTTACTTAGCGGTAGTGATTAAGGGCTAATTGGCTTGGACTTGTAACTGTCCTCGTCATCATCTCTCAGCTCCACCCTCAAAAGCAAAAGTAGTCAAAGCAACTCTTCTTTTTGTAGGCCATGACATACTTTTTAAAATTTTCTCTATCCGCATCAACCAATTTTCTGATTCAATGAGTCCTCCTGTCCCTAAGAAAAGAGGTGGTCTTATATTCTGAAATAATTTCAGGTATTTGTCTATAGGAACCCCCTCACTTCCACTAGCTTGAGTGTGCTGATTTTTTATCATTTGAGTCATTGCTCCCATCATTTTTGTAAATGCATCTATAGTTAGTGAAGGCGATTGCACCAAATTCTAGTACTCAGCAGTTTATGCTTCTTTATTTTCACTCATAGCATCTTCTTGAATTGACTCCATAGGCCTGAGAAGCACAAATTAATTATAACTGTTACACATCAATCAATATAATCATATGCAAATCTCTTCATAAAATTTATCATCTTTTAATTGGCTCTTTGATTATGATCATACTTATGTCCAAATATAAAATTTGCCATACCACTCTTGTCATGACCCGGGAGCTTGGAATACCAAGACAGGAACAGACGGTCGGACGGATAAAAGAAAATCCTACTTAACATTTTCAATCTTAAACAAAATCTCCATTTATAAGAGCTACTACAATTCAAAATTACTTAACAATTTGTTCACGCATATATATTAATAAAATTCATATGAAATACAATTTAACATTCAACATCGGTAAATATCTATCTCAGTCTAGATGGCGATAACATAATCCTCTCACATCGTCCATCTAGTTGGGATGATTATCGAAAAAAATAAACAATTAGATTGAATAAAATTGATGGTGATTATGTTTTATCTTATAGTAAACAAGTAGAACTAATATACATACCGATTTTTTATAATATATACGTAAAAGAAATTATTCAAATAATCAAACATAGGAGGTATATGAATGAGCATTTCTTATGACTTTATTTTACATTTATCATAGTTTAGTCACCGTCTAAACCTTTACTAAAAAAAAACTTTTATCAAAACTCATCCAAAGGACAAGTAGCCATTACCATTTGCCAATTCCATTGACTTTTTTTGTCATGCACGGGTACATTCGTCCTGATCTGTAAGGGTAAACTCATATACATTTATAGCATATTTATCATTATGCATATTAATTCATAAAATAGTAAATCAATTAACTTTTTATGAAATGGCGATGATATGGTCAGCGTTGTTTATTATTGATATGAAGAAAACAGGAAAATAAATTATAATTTTGCGTCTGAAAAGTTATAATCATATAAAATACATTTCATCAGAAATTAAAATATTTTTCATAAATGTAAGAACATAATTACCCACTTTAATTTATAATTTTCTCTCAAATCTCCTTCTCCTTAATGCTTCTTTTCTTAATTGAAATTCTTATAGAACAAAATATTGATTGGATCAATATTGAAAGTAATTTATTTTATTTTATTCGTTTTCGTCGATCTTTGCATTATATCTTTTATTATTTAGCGTTAATTCATTGATATTTTATTTACATTTTTAAATCAAGTTAAATTCATATATAATAACAATTTTTTTTTTATAACCTTAATTCATTTAATATAATGATATTTATGTATGTTTAATTTGCTATATAATACTCTCTAAATCCTATTATTTTTCTTAATATAAAAATATTAAATGTTAAAGTGACTTAATATAGATAAATTTTATTTTTATTTAATATTTATCATTTCTCTTAAAATGATTCTTAATTAATTAATATAATAGAGATAAATTTTATTTTCATTTAATATTTATCATTTCTCTTCAAATGATTCTTAATTAATTAACGATAATATAACTTAGCATAGGTTTAAGATTTTATTTAATTTGCAATTAAATTTCATATGTAAGGATTTAATACTTAATTACTTGAATTTGATTTATGCTATATATTCCAAATTAAATTCCTTGTTGAAATCTATAAATCCCAAGTCAAAATTGAGATAATAATATTTCAATTAATTATGAATATATATTAAAATAATAATATTTTCAATTAAATTTCTTATAAACTTATAACATCTAAATCATGATTTAATAATAAAATTAAATTTTCACTTTAAATAAATATACACACACACACACACACACACACACATATATATATATATATATATATATATATATATATATATATATATATATATATATATATATATATATATATATATATATATATATATATATAATTACCTCATTTCCTCTTTTCCTCGATGGTGCTAAGACTTAACCCCTTGACTTTCTGCATCGCGCCTTGCGCGCTTCTCCTTCTCATTGGTTGACTCACGGAAGGTTCACGCACGCAATTTCCTTCTTCTCCCTTGGTCGTCGACACATGGAAGGTTCACGCACGCAATTTCTTTCTTCTCCCTCGGTCGTCGGCCTTGCGACGAAATCAGCATAGGTGAGATTCGATGGCTCATGGGGCGACTCCTCGCGACCCTTCCTCTCTCTCTCTCTCTCTCTCTCTCTCTCTCGCGTGCTTCTGGGAGTTGTTTTGAGAATGAGCCTTCCCTTTTTTGACTTTTCCAACCGGTCAGATCCTTGCATTTGGATTTTATATGTTATTTATTATTATTATTATTTTCCTCGACTTAGGTTATTACGAGAAAATATTGCGTCAGTCAGCGTAAAGCTACGTCGCGGACTCAATCCACCGACGACAGCGTGTCCACTTTTTTCCGTTTAGTGATTAACGAGCGAGATACGGACCGTAAAGACATTTCACAGGAGGCAGTAAGCGTCGATGGCGTGATTAACGGACGGTGAAATACATTTCTCCTTGTCAGGCCCGTGGCGTCGTTGGAATCGTGGAGGAATTTAAAAGAAATATATGACATTTAGGGTTTAGGGTTAGTTTTCGGTAAAACGAGCTCGAAGAAAAATAGAAAATCTTTTATAAAAAAAAAGATGGAGAACGTTGAAATATGACCATTTTAGGCGAGGATGTATTAAATAGAAATTCGTATCTTAATTGCATTTTTTCTGGTTTGTTAGTGATGTATTAAATACAAAACAGTCATTTTTTGACCTTTTTTTTGCGAGTTTTTTGTCAATTCCTTTATGATTATGTTTAGGCATTCAGGAATCATTCGATGCATTTGGGTGGTTTTGGGTGGTATTTTGTATCACTCTACGTACCTCTTTGGAGGTCATTTTGACAACTTTACGGTATTTTTTTGCCAATTTTATGATTATGTTTAGGGAATTCAAAGGAAGCATTTGGAGGCGATTTGGGTGGTTTGGTGGTTATTTTGGATCTGTACCTCTTTGGAGTACAGATCATTTTTTAAACATTTTTCTTTTTTGACACTTATGATTATGTTTAGGGTATTAAGGAATCATTTGATATATTTGGGTGGTTTCAGGTGGTAGATGCATGTTACGTATCTCTTTGGAGGTCTGGAATTTTACATTTTTCCATTTTTTTTGCCAACTCCATATGATTATGTTTAGGGCATTATAATGGAAGCATTTGATGACAGTTTGGGTAGTTTCTGGGTGGTATTTTGCATCGATACTCTGTGTACCTCTTTGGAGGAATACACCATTTTTGTTTTTAGGTTTATTTTGCCAACTTGTTATGATTATATTTAGGGTATTCCAAAGGAAGCATTTGATGGCGATTTGGGTGATTTTGAGTGGTATTTTGCGTATACTTTCTGTGTCTCTTTGGAGATGCATATCATTTGACCTTTTTGTAGCTTTTTTTTCTTATGATTATGTTTAGCATTCCAAAGGAATCATTTGATGGCGGTTGGGTGGTTTTGGGTGGTATTTTGCGTCATACTCTGTTTCTTTGGAGGTCTGATTATTGACCTTTTGCGGTTTTTTTGTGATTCCTTATGATTATGTTTAGAGGCATTCCAAATGAATCATTTGATGTTTGATGGTTTGTGGTATTTTTGCATCGTAATACTTCTTTGGAGAATTGAGATCATTTTGACCTTTTTTTTTTATTCCTTATGATTATGTTTAGGGCATTAAAGAATCATTTGATGGCGATTTGGGTGATTTGGGTGGTATTTTGTATCCTGTACCTCTTTGGAGAATTCTGGTCATTTTGATAGTTTTTTAGGTTTATTTTCAACTTATGATTATGTTTAGCATTCAAAGAAGCATTTGATGGCATTTGGGTGGTTTGGGTGGGTTTAGTGCATCATCTTCTATGTACCTCTTTGGAGGTATACCATTTTGACCTTTTCAGTTTTTTTTGATTCATGATTATGTTTAGGGCATTCCAAAGGAATCATTTGATGCGATTTGGGTGGTTTTGGGTGGTATTTTGCATCGTACTCATGTACCTCTTTGGAATCTGGATCATTTTGACCTTTTGTAGTTTTTTTTGTCAATTCATGATTATGTTTAGGGCATTCGAAGGAATCATTTGATGCGGTTTGGGTGATTTGGGTGATATTTTTGTATCATGTATGTACCTCTTTGGAGATCTGAATCATTTTGACTTTTCTTTTTTTTTTTGTCAATTCCTTATGATTATGTTTAGGGGCATTCAAAGAATCATTTGATGGTTTGGTGATTTTGTGGTATTTTGCATCGTATTACGTGTACCTCTTTGGGAATCATTTTGACCTTTTTTTGCAATTTTTTGTCGATTCCTTATGATTATGTTTAGGGCATTCCAAAGGAATCATTTGATGGCGGTTGGGTGATTTTGGGTGGTATTTTGCATTAATTTACTCATGTTATTTTGGAGTCAAAACATTTTTGCGGTTTTTTTTTGTAAATTCTTATGATTATATTTAGGGCATTCAAAGGAATCATTTGATGGCGGTTTGGGTGATTTACGGGTGGTATTTTGCAGTACTTTTGTACCTCTTTGGAGAATACACCATTTTGATTTTTTTTTAGTTTATTTTTCAACATGATTATATTTAGGTATTCAAAGGAAGCATTTGATGGATTTGGGTGATTTTGGGTGGGTATTTTGCATCATCTCATACTTCTTTGGAGAATTCTGATCATTTTACCTTGCGGTTTTTTGTATTCCTTATGATTATGTTTAGGGAATTATAATGGAAGCATTTGAAGTTTGGATATTTTATCATATTTTTTAACATATTTTGTATATGTTTGGAGTAAATCACGATCGATGAAATTTGAACTCCTTCTGTTGAGAATGAAATGGAGGCGTATACCTTATCTTGTATTATACATCAAATTGACGGCGTTGAAGGACCATCTTAGTTATTGGCCGGCTGAAATTGAAATCAAAAGATTTTATGTGCAAGGTCGGAAGAATCGTCTAAATAAAACAACAAAATTCAGAAAGTTGATCTGAAGCGGTTTGTCGTGATTAGATTCTGTTGATTTGGAGGGAATTGGGCGATTAAAAAAAACATCTGATAAGTCATAATCATTATTTGGAGCTGTGACTACATCTTCGGATCCACCGATGCATTAGCGATGAAAGGCGTCGTGTTGAAGATAATGCGGAGTATTAGAACAGCGGATTAATATCTAGCGAGGAAGTTGGCGTGTAGAGAATATCGGGTTCAAAGAATGCTTTCAATTTTATTGAAGAAAAGATCGAGGATTGCGAATGGTGATGATAATGCATTCTGATTGTTTAAGGAAAGCGGCGGATGAGATGTTTGCATGGGATGTGCAAGTTGATGAGTCAGTTCTTAGTAAGTTTTTTTAATGATACAGGATAGAATATGATTGTTTTGGGGATGTGATAATTTTGATACTATTTATCGACTCGATAAATATAATCTCGTTTGTGCCCTCTTGTTGGAGTGTATTTGTAAAATGTATTATTTGGAGTAGCCTTTTATCGAAGAGAAATTGAGTCATTCTCATGGCTATTCAAATGAATGAACATATATTGTTGTCGAATCGGTTATGCGAACTATTGAAATGTATTAGCATACTCATCATGGGTTGTCTTGTAATGGCATAAAAGCTCCTTCAAGATTCATTGTTTTAATAGTAATAAGATAGTACAATTTATTTAAATGAGTAAGTGTGACTCGGAGGAAGAGTTTAAAGAGCTTGGTGCGCCATGCTAGAAGAAGGCAATTTACATGATCATGCTTGTTTGTCGAGCTTTATAAGATTAGATCAAGTGGTCCATTGCATTCAGAGGACACACATGGCATCTTGTCGTATGGTAGTGAGTCCACGAACAATGTATGTCATGGAATATCTAAAAACAAGTTAAACTCAGATTATTTCTTGGGGTTGGAAAAGGTTATGGAGACATGGCCGGAATGAACATGAAGACAAGTGTAGGGTCATCGATTGTTCTGTTGTTAAGACCGTCAATTCTAAAACAAAATTTCTTATGTTTTATACTGAAAAGGTTTCTTATGTTTGAAGAGGAATTTTGCATGGTTGGAGGCTGTCGACTAAGTCGGATAATGACACCATAGTATTTGGTGAAACTTAGAGAATAAAATACATCCAAAACATGGGTATGCATTTGATGGGACTAACAGAAGTAACTTGTACTTGCAAAAATTTGAAATGATGGGATTACTTTGTGCCCATTGTATCGAGTTCTTAGTCGTGAAGATGTTGCGCATTCCGGACAAGTATCTTCTCTGATAATTCTAGCAAGAGGGATATTTACATTGATAGTGCATCTGAGAAAATTAAGAGATGTGGCAAAAGGATGGAAATGCCGGCATTATTTTTCACATAAGTCGATATGCATATCAAATAAGCGTCGGTGCAGGGATAAGAGGCGAGGGTATATGCTTGGATCCTAGAAAAATTATATGATGATGTCGACTCATAATAAGTGAGAATTCTCCTCCATCGACAAGCGGTTAAGAAGAAGTCAACCACGAAGATAAGGAAAAGACATCTTAAAAGATCAGTTAAGCATGTCAAAGGGTGTTTCCAACTGGCTTAAGGGATATTGGGAGAGATCAAAGCGAGAGTAATTTTCTACATATTATTTTTGGTATTTTAAATATTATTGTTAATCTTCAAACCCTTCTACTTTTTTTTGTTGCGACCAAAGTCTGGTCGATAAGCGTTCTTTGAGCGTGTTTCTCACAAGTTGCATCACCTTTTATGAGTGTTTTGAGTGCACTAATATCACACACATCATGCGTAAGAAAGTATCAATAATCTGATGTTCTGCGAGAATTTATCTCGAGCTCCTGATCAATCAATCGGTGAAGAATTTTAAGGCGATGATGGATATTATTCGGAAAACATTTTGATGCATGACATTATCGGTTTTTTGTATTTAGTAGGAGATTTTGACCTTTGTGTTTGTAGCTCTTTAAGCAATAGTGATTGAGTTAATCCCTGCGGTACATTGTAATCATTGGTATCGATAAATATGTCTGATAAATAATAGATCGTTTATTGCCTTTTTTGTTTATTTTACGATCTAGAAATAATATTCATTACATTCTTGTTTAATAATTTGAAAGCTATTTGGATGACTTACGGGTGGTTTTACTTCTTATACTTATGTTTAGCACTCAAAGGAAGCATTTGGAGGCGGTTAGTGATTTTGGGTGGGTTTTGCATTACATGTGTACCTCTTTGGAGGTACAGATATTTTTGATTTTTTCATTTTATTTTAACTCCTTATGATTATGTTTAGGGCATTGCAAAGCGCATTTGGAGATTGTTTGGATGGATTACGGGTGGTATTTTACATCTCGTGTACTCTTTGGAGGTACAAACCATTTTAATGATTTTTTAGGTTTATTTTCTTGATTATGTTTAGGGCATTACAAAGAAGCATTTGGAGATTGTTTGGATGGATTAGGTGGTATTTTGCATCTACTCACTGTACCTCTTTGGAGGTACATTTTGATTTTTTTTAGTTTATTTTTGAACTTATGTTTATGTTTAGAGCATTCAAAGGATTTGGAGATTATTTGGATGGATTCAGGTGGTATTTTGTATCTCTCATGTACCTCTTTGGAGACTGAGACCATTTTGAATTTTTTTATTTTTTCTCTTATGATTATGTTTAGAGGGCATTCAGGAAGCATTTGGAGATTGTTTGGATGGATTACGGGTGATATTTTATTGCTCTGTGTACCTCTTTGGAGGTCTGGATGACATTTTTTTAGTTTATTTTCAACTTATGATTATGTTTAGGGTATTGAGCGTTGATGGCGGTTGGGTGATTTTGGGTGGGTATTTTGCATCGTATTAATACCTCTTTGGAGAGTACAATCATTTTGACAATTTTTTATTTTGTCAATTTCTTATGATTATGTTTAGGGCATTATAATGGAAGCATTTGGAGGTTTAGGTGGTTTTGGGTGGGTATTTTGCATGCTCAGTACCTCTTTGGAAGCATTTTAGTTTTATTTTGCCAACTCCTTATGATTATGTTTAGGGCATTAAGGAAGCGTTGTTGGCGGTTTGGGTGATTTTGGGTGGGTATTTTGTCACAGTGTACCTCTTTGGAGATACAGATCATTTTTGACCTTTATTTTCCTTATGATTATGTATAGGCATTATTGGAAGCATTTGGAGGAAGTTTGGTGATTCTGGTGGTATTTTCTACATGCTGTATCTCTTTGGAGAATCTGGATCATTTTGATAGTTTTTTTCTGATTTTTTTTGATTTTATGATTATGTTTAGGGAATTATAATGGAAGCATTTGGAGGCGGTTTAGGTGGTTTTGGGTATTTTGTATCACTGCTACTCTTTGGAGAGTCAGACCATTTTGACCTTTTTTTAAGTTTATTCAACTCTTATGATTATGTTTAGGGCATTCAAAGAAGCATTTGGAGATTGTTTGGATAGATTTTGGGTGGTTATTTTGCATGCTGTGTACCTCTTTGGAGAGGATCATTTTGAGCTTTTTAGGTTTATTTTGTTTATTGAGATTATGTTAGGCGTCAATGGAAGCATTTGGAGGTTTGGATGGATTTTGGGTGGTTATTTTGCATTACTCGTGTACCTCTTTGGAGGTCAGATCTTTTAAATTTTTTTAAATTTTTTTTGCAATTTCTTATGATTATGTTTAGGGCATTATAATGGAAGCATTTGGAGGTTTGATTTGTGGTATTTTGCATTCTCTGTATTCTTTGGAGGTCTGGTCATTTTACCTTTTGCGGTTTATTTTGAACTTCATGATTATGTATAGCATTGATGGAAGCATTTGGAAGAAGTTTGGGTGGTTTTATTTTTGCCAACTTTTTTTCTCTTTACTAATAAATTGACCTAAAATCGATATATTATAAAAAATATTATATATAACTTATTTAAATCATTAAACTAATATCTAAAATTTAAAATATATATATGCACATGAATAATAGAAATTCATTGTTTTAGCATTATTGTAATAAAGACAAATAATAAGGCATTATCACTTTTATAGGGAGGACTTTCTCAATATTTTTACCATAAAATGAAGTTTTGTAAAATTCGAATAGATTCATAAAAGCATCCGCAAATTTATATAATTGTTCAAATCAATGATTTTGATTTTGATTTAACTCAAGAAAAAACCATTGTATTAATCATTATCATCACAATCAATATCAACCCTAATGTGACACCACATAAATTCGACCCATAAATATGTTCAAAGTGAGAAAAAACTATATGTTAGCACAGCAACAATCTACCACAATAAATAGACTACTAATCAACATTTAGCTCACAATAAATATTAAAAATATATATAGGTGCAACAAACCACAATATTTAATTAAATCATCACATATAACTACACCGCTCAAATGAATATATTTATGACCATTAATCATAAAACAAACGAGCCATTTCAGGGAAAAACCTAAGCATTCATTCAAAGGGTACTTGTTGACTCAATATTTGATCTTACTATGTTAGCTTTTATTTTGAAAGGTAATTTTTGTAGATCCATCTCATAGGAACACGAGAATTATCAATCATCACTCTCAAATATAAATAGATCCATATCATATGTGGAAATATACAATGCAGAATCACTCTTTATGTCAAGGAAATGCTCAATATTCAAGGAAAATATACAATGCAGAATCACTCTTTATGGCAAGGAACAAAATCCTATATCAAACAAAATAATATTGTTCTCACTTTAGATTTTTAAGTCCCAAACAAAATGTAGCGTAAGCGAACTCAGCCCTAAATATATTCATTTTCTTTGGCCAATCCTGTTGGTTTACTCAATCCATTTGGAGGTTTCGATTCTTTGCCTGTATTTTGGAAAACATTCCATGATACTATTTTCTTGGTGGTACTCACTCACTATGTCGATTTTATTTCCTGATGCTTCAAAAGCACGCGACATCTTCGTAATTTGATCTCTAGGAACAAAATCTCAATAAGTTGGTAGGAAAAAAATAGTTAAGAAGAGCAAATTTGAAAGCAGTTCTTCTCGGAAGAATGCTCTTATGGGTGGGTTTGGGCAATGAGTTATAAAAATACAGCCTCGACTTATATGCCCAACCGGGAGTGTCCTCTTGATTATCTATAAGCGGCGGTAAGATTAACTTCGACCCGCCCACGTCCATGATATCTTTGGATGAACATTTTGCTTTCCATCTTTAGTGCACGGCATAACTCTGCAGAAAAGAAGAGCGATTACATTACGCTTTCATCTAAACAAACGAAGCGAATCGTAATACGAACATTGTGGGGTAACATACGTCTGGCGAAATGTAATATAGACCATCAGAAGGCCAGTACTTCGGCCGATAAGAAGCGAAGGCATCGATATGTGCATCGAGAGATATTGATCGTCGCAACTCATCGATTTGCCCCGTCGATAATGATATTCTCGGTAAATCTTATCACCCGGTAATAAATTTTTAAAGCGATCTCGAGCGAATAGGTTATTTTATTATGAAGGACGGCGAGGACTTACTTGTCCTCGAGCGGAGATGACGTGTCGATAAGATCGAGCATCGGCTTAGGCAAAAACGACTGGATGAGAACTCGACAACATGAAGTGCCTCGATGCGCAAAATTATTGATGACTAGTGATGAAGAGCTACATTCATATGAAAAAATCTTGATCTCGAGATGATGCATACCTCCGATGATGCTCCACTCCACGGCGATGGTGGTCAGGTCATCGAACTATTGGCTCATCTTTATGACCTATAAAAAAATTTAGTGATGAGATTAACTATGAATAAAGGATCGATCGAGATGATTCATACCTCCGTGATGCTCCTCTACAACAATAGCGTCACGTTATCGACCTTTATTGCCTCATCACGTCTTAACCTATAAAAATTTAGTGAAAACTATTTTATTATCTCAAATTTAAAAGTAACTTATACCTCTGCTGTCTGCGGAGTGGAGAACCACATCATTTATTCTTGCTCGAGACTTCTGTAAGTGTGTGTGAAAGGAAACAATTTTCCTCTTTCTTATCTGAGCTTTAACACCACGCTCAATCGATTCAGTTTGAACATCGTGTGTAGTGGTGGCCCATGAAGAACTTCTCCTACGGTCTTCCATGCTTCCAGTATCCACTCCTGATGTGGAACTCCTGAGCTTCCTCTGTTGTACTTCTCGGTCAGTGGTAGCCTCCCGTGGGTACCTTCCTGAGGAGCTCCGTGGTAGCCTCTGAAGAGTTTCCCCGTGGTGACCGATGAAACCTCCCCATTTGGGGTGGTAGGACCCATTGCTGGCTAGAACATCCTCGATGGGCACAAGCCCATCCAACCTCTCGGTTATTGTTGTATGGAAGACAATATGTCTCTCCAGTCTTGAACACATCCTCTCCACCAAAGTCTGTGGGGTAGTAGAGGAGGCTAGAACACTGACGGGGAGAATATCGAGGAGATATAAGGAGAGTCGATTGGTGATAATTGGACTTAAAAGCACTTATCGGCTCATGTGGGTATTGTGGGACACCTTGGCCCGAAGGAGCGTCTTCCAATAAGTCCTCGAATGAAAGGCGTACCTGTGGTAAAAGGATAAAAAATTTTGAAGATATACAACATAAATAAATACATTCTTATATGAACTAAGTGATATTATTATATGTCACCTCCCAAACCGTGAAAGCATTTTTTGGAAACTCTATTTTAGCGCGACGTCGTGGCTTTCGGTTCGGATGAGCTTATGATGCTTATGTGCTTTATATCTGATGAATATATTAAGCGATAAACTTCAAGACATTATATTTCACGGAATGGAGATATAAAACATACCTGAAGAGGAAAAAACTCGTATAACCATAGCCCTCAGTTCGAATCTTGATCTGATAACATCAAATGGGAAACTAGAAAGTCCCAATGGCATCTCGGTTATTACTCGGTCTATATATCGGTAAGTCAATTCATCGCTGTAATTGTGATATACAAAAATAGATTGTGAGAAAACGATATACAATCTGGCTGTCTTTGCGAGTAACAATGAATTCTCATTTGATTCTTGTCAGATTAATGAGCGGCGGCATGAGGATTTGTCATACAACCTTCTCCCCTATTTGGCATCCCTCATCTGATCACCAGGTGAAAGGAATGTCTTTACACCCGTGAAAGGTTCTATGTCCAAAGAGGAGATCGATGAATGAGCTCTTGCTTGGGTGGTCTAATGAATTGATGGAGATGAAGCCTCTTTAGAATATGGTAAGTCGCGTCTTTGTAATATTATCGAACACATTTCCATTAGGTGCACTCAGTTATCCTTTTAGGACATGATAAAAAAAAAGTAATCATGATCAATTTTAGTCAGAACTACAAATATAACCAATAGGATGCGCCCATTCTGATACCTTCATCATAAAGTTGCAAATAAACTTGAAAAAATCAAAATGATCACCCTCAAAGAGATACACGTAAATGCAGAATCATCACCAAAATCACTCCATCAAATGCTTCTGCGATGCCTCATAATCATAAGAAGTTGGCAAAATAAAGCGGAAAAAAGCGTCAAAATGGTATACTCCAAGAGTAGGTCAGTAAATCGCATCCATCCAAACAATCTCCAAATCTTTCTTTTGCTGCTAAATATAATCATAAGAGTTGGCAAAACAATGAAAAAAAGGTCAAAATGGTGCATACCTCAAGATGTATCTGATCTATATCCAGAATCCAAATCGCATGAAATGCTTCCTGGAATGTAATATAATCATCTGAGGTAATAAAGCGGAAAAAATTAAAAAAATGGTATTTCAAAGAGGTGCAGTCTGAATCTGAAATCTGAAATCAATCAAATTGTCAATGCTTCCTTTCAATGCCAAAACATAATCATAAAAGTTGAAATAAAGTGGAAAAAAAGGTCAAAATGTTTCTAAAGAGGAATGTGATCTGATACAAAATAACCAAATCTCTAAATGCTTTGGAATCTAAACATAATCATAAGAATTGGCAAAATAAAGCGAAAAAAAAATAAAATGGTGTATCAGAGAATACCAGAGTGAATCATCTAAATCGCTCAATGCTTCCTTTCTGCAATCATAACATGTCATAAGAAGTTGGCAAAATAAAAAATTGTCAAAATGTGCAACTCCAAAAGAATTTGCACTGATGTAAACAAACCCCTCAAATCTTCCTGGAATCTTCTAATCATAAAGTTGGCAAAATAATGGGAAAAAAATTGTCAAAATGATCGTACTGCTCAAAGAATTTCTGAATAATCTGGAAATCACCCACCAAATCTTCATGCGATCATAATCATAAAAATTTGTAAAATAAAGCGAAAAAATTAATCTTATACCCCAAATCTGATCTGAGTCACTGCAAAAATCCAAATCAATCTTCCTTTGGAATGCATAACATAATCGTGAAGTTAAATAAATAAGTGGAAAAAAAAAATCAAATGATCACAGAAAATACCACCATCTGAATCACCCCCGCCATCAAATGCTTCCTTTCTGATACAATGTCGTAAAAAAAATCAAAATGGTAATTACCTCAAAGATACAGTCTGATCTGAAAATAATCACCAATCCATCGCCTTCAAATCTTCCTGGAATCTAAATATAATCGTAAGTTGCAAAATAAAAAAAAAGCGTAAAAAAATCTCCAAAGAGGTCTGATCTGGTCTGAGAAATCATACTCAATCACTTCCTTTCAATCTAATATATATAGAAGTTGCAAAATAAACTCAAAAAATCAAAATGATTCATCTCCAAAGAGTCTGAGTATCATTAAATACCACCCATAAATCCTTCCTAGAATGCAAACATAATCATAAGTTAAAATAAACTGATCAAAAATTATATCACTCAAAGGGTACCGTATCTGAGATGTAAAATCTGGCTAATCCACTGCCATCAATGCTTATTCTGATAAAACATAATCATAAAAGTTTACAAAATAAATGGAAAAAAAGGTCAAAATGGTCTGTATCCTCAAGATGTACCGCAGTCTGATCTCATATCCCAAAATCATTAGCTAATCCTTTTGGAATATGTCATAAAAATTTAGCAAAATAAAGGGAAAAAAGTCAAAATAGTCATACTCCAAAGAAGACATCTGAGATCTGAAAATCACTAAACCATAAACTATAAATGCTTTTTTTGAATCTGCTAACATAAAATTGGCAAAAAAAAAAAATAGACAAAAATGAAAATTGATCTACCTCCAAAGAGGACAAAGTCTGAATCATCAAATCACCAAATTGAATCTTTCTGATGCCAAATATAATCATAAGAGTTGGCAAATAAATTGGAAAAAAAAAAATGTCAAAATGAGTCATACCCTCAAGAGGTACACGATCTGAATCAAAATACCCAGCTGCTCCGCTTCCATTATAATGCCAAATATAATCATAGAAATTGGCAAAAAAATTGTAAAATGATGATCTCTCCAAAGAGGTATCTGTAATCAAAAATCTCCAAACTTCCAAATGCTTCCTTCTGATGCCTATACATAATCATGTTGGCAAAATAAAGCTGAAAAAGGTCAAAATGATGATCTCCAAGTCTGATCTGAAAATACCAAAATCACTGCCAAATAAATCTTCCTTGCATGCACTTAATCATAAGGAGTTAGCAAAATAAAATGAAAAAAGCATCAAAATGTGCCTCCAGTGCAAGAGTCTGATCAAAATACCGAATTTATCACAATCTCCAAATGCTTCCATTCTGATGCATGTAATCATCGTAAGGCGTGAATAAATAAACTAGAAAAAAAAGGTCAAAATGATGCCTCCAGATGCAGTCTGATCTGAAAATCTCCCAAACTTATCAAATCTTGTTTGAATATAATGAATAATCTCGAAAGCATAAAGCGGTAAGAGCCCAAAGTTATGTATACAGAGAATTCTGGAGAATAGATCTGAAAAAATATAAAAAAGCAATCTTTCTTTGGGCGGTGAGAAACGAAAGTACTAAATTCATTCAAGTTCGAATGCATGTATAAATAACTCATTATGTACTCAATTTATAATTTCTATATCGCGGCGACGTCGGACGTCTGATGGAGCTAGGCGAGAAAAAATCCTTCGTCGAAGAAAAAGCAACGGCCGATGGTGAGGAATGTAGCGTCGGTAATGTTTCGTTCTTCTTCTCCGCTTTTGAGCGGCTTACGGCGGGTCGGGTAGGGAAATGTATTTGGCCCGTCTTAATCGACGTTTATGGGCGGGTCGGTGAAATATCTTTCTTCGCGTCATTATCTTTCTTTCAGTTAATCGCTAAAATGAGAAAAAAAAAGCGGGACATGTCATTGGAGTCCGCATTAAAAGTGCGGACTCGTAATATTTCCTCGTTATTACACATCTCCGTCTCCCTTCTATTCCTACTCTCCACACGCACTTAACCCTCCCACATCCCAGTCGTCATCAGTCCCTATCTCCACCCTCCATCCTCTCACTCACGTGACAAACACCTAGCCGTCCATCTCCCTAACATAATTACTCGCATCACACATCAAAACACCTCAGCCCAATCACCACTCTCCGTCCTCCCTACAACAATCCTCAGCCAAGCCGCCAGCCAACCCGAGCAGCCCGATTCTCCCTTCCCTGCTTTTGACTACGCTGCAGTTCCACCCAATCCCTCCTCTCCAGCCATCTCACTCAAACTCCCGTCAGTCCAGCCATCTCACTCAAACTCCCTGCCTGTAGTCAAGAGCCACGCTCCAACAGGCAGTCCTCTAGATACGCCAACCTCAACCCATATCTTCTTCTTTATCTCCATCCAGTTCCCATCACCAATAACAGCCCTATAAAACAACCGACTATAGGTGCTTATCCTTATAAGAAACTTAGAATCTGATTTAAAATCCTCACAAAATGAGAGTAAAATCTCTAGATAGTGTCTTATCTACAATTTTCATCTGCATTCTTAAAATTTCACTATCATAAATTCATACTCTCCCTCGTCAAGAGGCCGGGCATAAATTTCTAGAGCTCACAAATATTTTTAAGACTAAGCTACAGGATCTTAGAATTCAGGATGTTCATGAGAAAAATTATATTATGTGAAATTAAATATGTTACAAAAAAATAGTTCTTAGAGAATCAAAAAAAAAATATTAGTAAAAATAGTTAATAGTAGTGTAAAATGTGCATAAAAAGATAAAAATAATAAGATTTTTTTTTTTATAAAAATTAGTTTAGATGTAAAAGCTCGAAAAATTAAGAAACTATAGAGTGATCTCTAAAAATTTTAAGAAAGTAATATATGATGCAAAGAATTTAGTATTTAGTGATTTATATAATATATCGAATACTAAAGAGATCGAAAGATATATATATATATATATATATATATATATATATATATATATATATATATATATATATATAGTTAAATAAATATTAAATTTAAGTGAAGTGCAAAAATAAAGCTCATAATATATATATATATTTTTAGAAATGATATTTAATATAGGTAGATGAGATATTTTGATAAACTTTCTAATTAAGGTTGTGAGAATACGATTGATTTTAACAACTTTATTATCTTAAATAAAAATAGAGAATTTTTTTATCATCGTATTAATAAAATTGAAATTAGAGAGACTTTAAAAAAAATAAAGTGTGGAAAAATAGTACATAATGATATTTCAATAAAAGTGTGAAAATGCTTAGGAGATCAAGAAATTTATTAGCTTATTAATCTTTTTTAATATTATTTTAATGATTAAAAAGATATTAGATGAGTGAAGAAAGAATTTGTTAGTTCCTATTTTTAAGAATAAAGATGATGCACAAGAGTGTGCAAATCATAGAGGAATTAAGTTAATGTGTCATACATTAAAGTTATAGGAGAGACTAAATGAGCATAGGTTACAACGTGATACAAAAGTTTCTCAAAATTAATTTGCTTTCATGTCAGGTAGGTCTATTATGGATGTAATGCATTTATTGAGAGGTTCGATGGAGAAGTCTAGAAAAATAAGGATCTACATATGATATTTGTTGATTTAGTTTGAGAAAGTATATAATGAAGTACTAAGAGAAGTGCTTTGGAGAGTTCTAAAAAAGAAAGGAGTTTATATTGCTTATATTCAAGTCATTAAGGATATGTATAATAGAGCTGTTGCTTGTGTTCAAACACAAGGAGGATTGACCAAGTGTTTTCCTAGTTCAGTTGGATTACATCAAGATTTGACTTCAAAAGCCAATCTTTTTTCTTTAGTTTTTGATGTTCTTACTGGACACTTATAGGAGGATGTACATTATTATATGCTTTATGCTGATGACATTCTTCTTGTTGATAAGACTAGAAGGGAGTTTAAGAGAAACTTCAATTATGGAGGTCATCCTTAAGAGTCTAAAGGCTTTCTTTTGAGTAGATCTAAAATCCAATATATGGAGTGTAATTTTAGTTGTAGAAGATCTAATGGTTGGATTGTGACAATAGGTTGTCTAGTCATTAAAAAAGAGTGAATGTTCTAGATATCTTGGGTCTATTATCCAAAATGATGGTGAAATAGATGAGGGGTGTTATTAGTAGAATTCAAGTTGGGTGGTTGAAGTGGAGGAATATGCATTGGGGTTGTTGTGTGATAGAAAAGTACCACTTAGATTTAAGGGAAATTTTTATAAGATAATGGTGAGACCTACAATGCCTTATGGCATAGAATGTTGGCCAATAAATAGAAGCATAAATTAAGTATTATAGAGATGAGGATGCTCAGGTGGATGAGTGACCTTACGCTTAGAGACAAAATGTGAAACGAATAGATACATGAAAAGGTTGGAGTAACTCTAGTGACAGATAAGATTGGAGAGATTCGCCTTAGATGGTTTGGTCACATAAAATATTAGCCATCTGATGGTGATCTAATTAGTAGAGTAGATGTATTAAATTTAGCCTATGTTAGGTAGATCCAAAAAGACTTTGTTAAGAAGAATAAAATATACTTTATTTTATTAGAATTAAATGAGAATTTGACACTTAATTAGGCATCGGAGAAAAATAATTCATATAGTTGACCTCACATAGTGAGATAAAGCTTCTTATTATTGTTGTTGTTATTACCTCAGTTAAATCTTTGACAAAATGATGCAAAATAAACACAGCCAATTCAGTGGCATTTATTTCTTACTTCAAAGATAATTAACAAAATAGTAATATTTTTCTCAGACTCACATATTCAAATAAATGATTCTCACATATAAATTTCTCAAAAATTTGACAGATAAAAGATGCTTATATACTGAACTTCTTTGAGAACAACTCAAGCAGATTGCCAGAGTGGTGCAATAGAGAAGATACAGTGAAGCTTCCCTTCTGTCAGATAAAGGGAAAATATAGGATGGAGTTGCCATATTACAATACAATACAGCCTTACCCACACATGAATGAGGAGTGCCCATCTTTGCCTCCAAATTATGATCGGCCAAATTATTGCTGAAGCTGCTTTTTAATATTTGTTAAGTTAAAATCCAGAATACTTTTCATCTGCTCCTATCCCCTTCTCTATGAAATTATGTGGGGAAATAGGATGATTGCAAAGTTTTTGAAAGTAGTTTAGCATTTAGGGATTTTATGAGAACATAGGTGAATGTATTGGCTGTATTGACTTGTTCACTGGATGCTTTTGATTAATTTTAATTAATGTGAGGATGTTATAAAAAAAAAAAAGCTCATATTTGTTTCAATTTGACTATTAGATCAAATTTGATTGATTTTATAAGGTTGTATATTTAATGAATCAAATATTTATAAAATTTTGATTGATTGTATTTGACTTGATGATAGCTTGATTATATGTCTGTGTGCACGCACATTCGAGATAATAATTTGATTATTTAAAGTTAATGAACTCGGATTAGTGTTCATTGGATTAAATGCATACCATAAAATGCAAATTATATTCTTTTAAATGATCTAATTCTACAATCAATTCAACTTATTCTAAATTCAGTTCAATATGTGAAGCTTTTATTTTTCAAATATCAAAATTGTAGGTCTTGAAATTAAATTTTATTTTGATTTTTAATTATATCCAATTAGCCATAATATGTATAGAAAAAAGTGACTAAAAAGTTTGTTTTGTTTATCCTCTCAATAGATATATGCTGATAAAACTATCTAAAAAATTGTTAAAAATCACTAATTATTATTAATTATAAGAAATTTAAAAATTAAAATTGCGGTCCAAACAAAGATCTTATCTTGGTCGGTGAGAGGAGGGAATAATTCGTAGCAAGCCTCTTTTTATGCTTGGCATATGAATTTGTGGTGATTCAATTTTATATTAAGCCTTTTAATTATTTAGCACATAAATCACTAACTCCTTTCATTTCTTATTCAACAATCCTAATAAGTTGTCCAATGTTGTGCTTCTTCATAAGTGTCTACTTTTTTTTACCTAATTTAGTTGGTATTACATATTTCTAGCAATCAATAATTTTTATTTCTCGCAAAAGATATATAACATATTTTATATATTACTAAATCATTTTAATTGTTTGAACTTGTCAAGCTCTTAGATTTCAAACTTTATAGCAAATTTTGTTACTAAGCGTTTTATTTATTTATTTTCATCACTTTTAAAAATTGTATATGAGTTACAATAAGAATTATAATTTTTTTATCAGTTACTGAGTATATGATCTCTTAGGCTTTACTTATATCGAATTTTATAAATGATTTTAGCAAATCTACCAAACTATGCCCTTGAGGACTATTTAAGATCATACAATGCCTTCTTAATCTACACATCTTATTTTTTTAATGAAAAAGTTGTTGAATCCTAATAGAGGATCCATCAAAATATCTTCAAAATTCCAATGTAAAAAAGTATTTTTCACATCATATAATTTCATGAATCATTTAGGGTTAATAGCAATAAAAATTACAAAACAATTTGTATTTATTTTAGTTATAAGAGAGTTTATTTCATAAGATTGAGTATAAATTTTTACTACTAAAATCACTTTATAATACTTTAGGCTTCTATTTACTTTATATTTTAATGAGAAAATCAACTTGCATATAAATTTTTCCTATTAATATTTTGACAATCTCCTAGAAAATTTATTTAGAGTATCAAAGTTAAAATACATATCACTTTTAGTTAGAAAAGTATGAGCCTAAAGGTTTTTCAAAAGAATAGAGTTTCTTAGTTTGACAATTGCTTCTAAATTGAGTTATTCTGATTCAATAAGATAAGCCTACCTTTTTGATTGGCTTTCTTTATTTTCACAATAATCATAAGGCTTTTTATGACATTTTTAATATATACCACTAAACTTATAGTAATTACACAACATGCTATTATTATTCGAAGATAGTTGAGATTTTATTACAAAATTTAATATATTGGAGAAAATTTGAAAAAAAGAATACAAGGTGTTAGTCATGTAAATACTATATTTTAAATGCCATTTATGTAAACATTTAATACTTCTTTGTTCTATAAACTATTCAAGATAAAAGTTACTTGGCCTTTAAAGCCAGTTGGAATAGAAGATCAATAATTAATTAGCTCAGATAAATTTACTGTTGTTCAAAAGTAAAGCTCATGAAATATACTATCTGAACTTAAATAAAAAAACAGAAATAATATCTTCAATAAATGAATGCTGTAGCTTAATGTGGTTTCAAATCAATAACATAATTCTAATTTATTCAGTCATGTTATGTTGGGAGATTGAGAGAGGAGAAGGGAGAAGTAGAAATGCAATTATACACAGAAGGAGAACACAAGAAAATTTACATGATTCAGTATCTTAACTACATCCATAACAATATTAAGATCTCTATATTTCTCTCTTACAAGAGATTTATGAAAAAATTGATAATATTTGACACCATATTTAATAATCTCACACTTGAAGTTAAATTTTTTTTAATCAATTAGCCATCATATCTAAATGCTTCTCTCAATATGCTCTTCCATATTGATCCATCAATGCTCCTAGTACGGCATCTCGATCATCATAATTTATGGAGATCAACCGAGGTCATGCATAATCTCACTTAGAGATGATCATTACCTTGATCAATATGTTTGTGTGATTCTTTGTTTCATGAATCTTCTCCAACAGTAGAGTTCAATCATTAATTAATCCGCTGATGTGATAATACAACAGTTGTATATGTTTGTTTTTGCATTAAAAAATTAGATTCTTCACTAGGTGGATGACACCCTAATTGTCATTGAAGAGAATGTTGTTGGCTTTGCTTTTTTCCTAATTCTCTTAGAAAAATTTTCATCCAGATCATCTACATGACTACTTCTTAAAATGTCATATATTCAGCTTCAATCATAGAGAGTGTAACACTCTTCTATATTCTTGACATCCAACTAATAGCAATTTCTCCAAACATGAATATATATCCCGAAGTGCTCTTGCGATCATCTAGATCTTCTCTTAGGTCAGCATCTAAGTATTCTTATAGAAATAGTTCATTCTTCTTAAAGCAAAGGGATGCACTTGAAGTCCTTTCAGGTATCTCAGGATCCACTTTATGGCTTCTCAATACTTATCTCCTAGGCTAAACATAAATCTGCTTATTAATCTCACTACATAAGCAATGTTTGATTTGATATATATCATAGTATACATAAAGCTTACAAGTGTCAATGCATATAGTATCTTTTTCATATGCTCCTACTTTTCATTTATTTCAACAATTGGTCCTTAAATAATTTGAAGTGATAACCTAAGGAAATTTCAATTGGCTTTGAAAGGTAAATCTATTTAGAACCATATGAATATACTTCTGTCGAGATAACTCTTACATCCTTTTAAATCTATCTCGAGTATTTTTCATGCCAAAAATTTGTTTTGTTGTTCTCAAGTCTTTCATCTCAAATTCTTCAGATAACAACTCCTTCAACTTATTGATTTTTGTCATGCTTGCTCCTACAACTAACATATCATCAACATAAATCAATAAAATGATAAAGATTTTCTCAAACCTCTTGATGAAGCAATAATGATAAAGTTGTTCTTGCACATAAAATTTTCAAACTTCTTCTACCACTATCTCAATGCTCATTTCAACTCGTATAAGTTCTTCTGTAATTTGCACATAATATTCTTCTTTGTTGGAATAAAATCTTTTGTTACGATAATACTCATGACCGTTTTAATGATAGTCATCTTTGCTATTGGTGAAAATACATATGTGTAGTTGATTTCATGCAATTATTACAATTCCTTAACAACCAATGTGAACTTGTATCTTTTGCTTCCGTCAGGCTCCTCTCTTATTCTATATACCCACTTATTTGATAAAACTTTCTTATTCTTGGGAAATGGAGTCAATATCCAAGTATTAATCTTATTTAAAGAGTTCATCTCTTCCTTCATGTCCTGTTCCTATTGAACTAAATCTCTTATCTACACTGCTTCCAAGTAGTTCTCTAACTCTCCATTATCAATTAATAATAAGTAATGCAAAGGAGAGTACCTTTGTATATGTTTATGTTATTAGGTACACCTCAGTGGAGTAATTAGCTTTGGCGTCCTTTGTGCAGAAGCTTATATATCAACACTAGAACTTTCTAGGATCAAATCATCGAGGATGACTTCTTCACGTTTCTCTTTGCATTTTTCAATGTCTTTGTACAACTTATGCTCTTTAAATGCTGTCTTTAACTCTTATGACTTTCAGATTTTAGTCATCTCAAAAACGTAATTAAAAAGATCTGAGCCATAACCAATAAAGTGACATTTTCTTGCATTGACATCGAGGTTATCTCGACTTAAAATTAATAAGAAAGTAAGAGATACATCTAAAAACTTTTGAGTACCAAAGTCATACCTCCTTTCTTGTCCACTCTTCTTTAGGGTTCTTTAATTCCAAAGAAACAGATGATCCTCTATTGATCAGGTAAGCTATAATATTAATTGTATCTATCCAAAATGTCTTATATATAATCCCGAGTGTAACCTCATGCTAATTGGTCATTTGTTTAGTATTAAGTTCATCCTCTCGATTCTGGTGTTTCAACTATCTTTAGCATGTGAATTTCATGCTCTAAGTAGTAGTCTCTGAATTCACTACTATCATACTCATCTCTATTATTCAACTTCAAACACTTATCTTTTAGTCTTGCCTAATTCTCAACTTAAATTTTCCACATCTTGAAAAAGAAAAATATATCAAATTTATTTTTTCTAAAAATTAACTCATACCTTTCAAGTTGAGTCATTAATGAAAGAGATGTAGTATCACGAGCCACCAAAGCATTAGATTAAAGCCGGTCCACAGATATCAGAATGCATAAATTCGAGCTTCTCAGATTAAGAGGTTCTTAAATTCTATATAAAATTTATCAACCTATGTTTGCCGAGAATGCAATCATCGTACATCTTTAAGTCAATTGACTTTAATTCTAAAAGTTTTTTCCTTTGATGCCATGTTCTTCATTCATATAGCTAAGCCTTTGATGTCATAGCTCAAAGTTATCACTATCCATAACTAACAATAATTTCTTATCTTCTAAAGTCATCTATGTTCCTACCTTTTTTTGTCTCTCATCACAATGATTACTCTATTCAAAACCTTCTAAGATCCAACATAAAATGTTATAGTGTATCCACAACCATCATCTGACTCATCGAGATCATGCTTCTTTTGAGGCTTGGAATGTCTTACCTTTTTATAAAACCTATTTCGTCTCATTTTAGTTTTGATATGAATTTCTTCTTTTCTCACAATCTTTAGTGGCTCATCATCCGCTAGATAAACTTTACTGAATTTTTCTATAACATAATTATGTAATAACTCACAGTAAGGAGGGCATTAATACAAAACACTAAAGCCAATAATCTAGAACTCAATAGGACTCTTAACACAACATATTAGTACTTCAAAATCGTCTTTAATTATCGAGTTTGTGAACTCCTCATCTTATTATTAATTCTTCTTTTTGGGTGTCTTATACTAACTTGCAAAATATCCTTTCTTTTTAACAATGCCAGTAGATAATATCATTACAATTCTTAGATTTGCTTCAAGACTTCGGTCTTTCATGATTCTAATTTTGCTTCTGCTTTAACTCCTATATCTGCTTTCTACATTTAAGACAAAAGTGGAACATTCACCAGTTATAGACCAACTCTCTGACAGAGATGACAACAAGATCAATATCTTGACCTCATCATCAAACGTGATATTTATGAAACTCAACTGAGTTGTAATCATATTGAACTTATTGATAATATCTGCAACTAATTACACATTCACTTATTTTTAAATTAAATAAATGAGTCATTAAAAATACCTTATTCGATACTAATGAGTTCTCATATATGATGGACAAAGCTTTCATCAAATTGGTCGTCATCTTTTTCTTGATTATTTTGAAAACAACATTTCTCGATAATATCAGGCGAATCACACATATTGTCTAGTGATCTAATAAATCTTACTCTTCTTAGCTCATCTAATCCGGCTTCCAACTTAGAAGAGGTTCATGTAGCTTCTTCTAGTATAGATAGTCTTTTATTTACATCTTTCGGAAATTGAAATTCTTATTATCAAACCTCACTCTAATACCAGTTATTGGAAGATTGAATGAGAAGAAAAAAAGGGAGATAAGTAAAAACATAATCTCACACACACAAAAACAGAGCATAAGAAAATTTATATGATTCAGCATCTTGCATATGTACACGACCACATTAAAATCTCACTATATTTCTCTCTTATAATAAGCTTAGGAGAATATACAAATATTAGCATGCCTCCACCTATGAATTTTCTCTCCTTTTATAGACTAAAATGGAGTGGTAGATTTACAAAAGAAATAATTTTAATTGATCATATAACTACTAATTTAGAGTTTCAAATATGATACATTTCAATTTTGATGACTATCAAATTTTGACAAAAAAGAAAAAAAAGTAAAATTTGACTCCACAATTAACATGCTAGTCAGTGATATGTAATTATCCTCATAGCAACACTCCACTACAAGAATTTTGTTTTGCCATGACTTCTCATCTCTAAGTTACTCTGCACCTCTGGGTAAAAATTGTAGCAGAAGTTATTAGACATAGCATATAATAGCGTTCACCCATATGCAGGTTCTCCTTGACTAAAGTTTGAAATTATTAAAAACCAATGCCCTGTTTATGCACTGCTATTGATGAACCCTGGAATCTAGCATTGAAAAAAAAAAGTAACCCTCATAGTAAAAAAAAAAATTTATGAGGGCATTTCCAACTAGTTGGCAAGAGCTTTTCTTTTTCTCCTTTAGTGAATACCAAGTCTGGTTGATAAAAGTTTTGGGAGTTGTTGCTGAAGTTGTAGGTTTAGAATTCCACTTATACTGTAATAAAACTCCGTCTAATTGACATGGATGGACCAAAAAAAAAAAAAGTAACCTCAATAGTAAAAGTAAAGTCTCCTAAGTGAAGGCAGGATTCAATGAAAGAAACCAAAAAAATATATTCCTACTATTATAATTTCATTACAAATTAACAAAAAAATTCTTTTCAAGAGAGCCTTACTATATAATTGCTGGATATCGATTCCACCAAGATGAGGGAGCTGTATAGTTCTGTTCTTCTAAGGAAGCACCCTCATTGTTCTCCAGCTGCTACGTTGTAGATGCTTTATGAAGGTTTCCTTATCAACCAAAAAAATCATTCTAGAAAAAACTGGTAACAAATAATGCAATTAATGTGCAGAAATTACTTCATAAATTGCTGAATGTTGATTCCCCAAGCTAAAGCAAGTTGTGCCATTATCTGCTCTGCAGAAGCCCCTTCGCAATCCTCAGGCAGCTCCATAGCAGAAGCTTCAAAAAGATTAAGCAAAACATATCTCTTAACTTCCAGAGGTATTCCAAGGAAATCTTCTCCATTTTCCATGACCAGATCGGTTAACTGTAGAAGGTCAGATTCACAAATGCATGAAGAAACTTTTTAACATTAACAAACTAAATCAAAGTAGACCTAAATGAGATCTTGTGCATTTGCAGAAACAGGTTTAAGTTTCTCCTGGATCAAAACAAATCGTTCAGTCTAAAATGATTTGCATAAGTATCAGAAGTTTACAGGGCTTTGTATTTAGAAAGATGAGTACATAGTAAGCCTGTATGCTTAGGCTAACCACTATGATAAGCTGAAACATATTCCTGGAAGATATAGAAACGTACAGATATACCAATGTACAAATAGGTGGATGTCCAAATATAAATGATTTAAAGATATAAATAAGACCAGGGGGCCTGAGACACTTTTAAAATTAATGTTTATTACCGTGCAGAAGATGCAACAAACTTTCTTGCTGTACAAAGCGAGTGAGAGGAGAATTAAGAGAGAGAGAGAGAGAGAGGGACTAAGAAAGGTACACTGAGAGGAATCAAGAAAAAAGTAGAGCAAATGGAAAAGCAGAAGAAGAATAAAGAGAGATTTGAGAGGGTAAGAATGAGTCAGAGAGATAGAGAGCACAAGAAAGGAAGATGATAAATAGGAAGAAATAAAGAAGGATATGGTCTTTGGGTGGAGTAGATAAGACTGAGAACTACACGAAGAGTCGAACATGAGCAAAGTGCTAGAGAATAAAACTTTTGATAAATTATCCATACAGCCATAGCACCCTCTCTTGATACTAAATCAACCTGACTCACACCAACAGTAGGACAGAATACTGGAATATAAAAGAGAATCAAAAGAAAAGGTAAAATTTCCAGTAAATCTATAGAATGTTATAAGAGTTGGATTCGACTAAAATTATTTATAAACGAGGTGATGGCTCCTATTTATACTTCTTCAGCTCCTCTTAAGGCAATTTCTAGAACACATTAAAATATTCTTATATGTACAAGATTTTAAAACATTCTTTATTAATTCTAAATATATATAATATTCTAGAGAATTTCAGAGACTAATTGACTATTTCAGTAGTATCAAAAATCTTTCGAGTTCTTTCAGAAATTTCTAGCACATTGTGGCTCGATGTCAGTATGATTCTAATAGATTCATCAATCCTTGCCATATCATATCCAAGAAAGCATGACTAACCTCTTTACTCATAGATGGGGCATGACAAAACTTCGTTGTTACTTCCTAAAAAAATTGCTCAATCAAGGTTAACCCTAAACCTAGATTTCTACCTCACTGACCTGGGGTAATATTATGGGTTGTAATACAAACGACACATAAACTTGAATTGGATCCATGATGCTTAACCCTAAATTACTATCTTTGTAATTTATGACACTTAAGGTAATGAATTAAGATAATGCTCAAAAAATTTTTAACATTATGATTAAAACTCAATAGATTTTATTTGAATTTAAAGTTTTTAGAGAGTGTTCTTATGTCAATACATGATTCACAATTTCTTGTGAAATGAATGCATAGTGGACTCATGATTAAGTCATGTAAGTAATAAAGAGGTTTTAATTGGAGAGATCAGAAACCAATGTAAAGTTTGATTAAGAATGTTGTTTATATATAAGTCAAAAACCAGCTTATAATAAGCAAGGTTCTTAATCATGAAAGGATTAATCATGGCTTGGAGTAGTAGAGCTCAAAATTTATTAAAAGAGGAGCCCATAGCTACTGCTGACATATGTACAAAAGTAGTTAAGGGATATGTAATGTTTGGGAAATTCTAGTTGAATTAAGGGCTTCTTGTTGTTCCACGAAACATTTGATTAAACTCAAATAGATTTTATTGGGATTGATGCTTTTAGAGAGCATTGGAGATTATGTAAATACATGATTAATAATTTCTTGTAAATTGAATGCTTTGGACTCATGATAAAGTCACGTAAGTGGTAAGGAGATTCCATAATAGATATCAATAGCTCATGGTTACGACTATTGTTTATATAAGTGAAAGACTATAGCTTATAACAAGCAAGGGTCTAATCATGAAGACATGAGTCATGGCTTGGAGTCCAGATTAATCAAAAGGTGAGACCATCAATCATGCTAAAATACGTATAGGTTTAATTAAAGAGGTTTATGTAATTCCTTTGCTCATGGAATAATTCGGTAGATAGAAGACATGGGATTAATAGAATAAAGACTAAATATATAATATGTAATTTAGTGATGTGATGTTTACCATTATCAACTACTATTGTTAGAAAATAAAGTGATAATTTAGTCTGATAAATTAAGCATCTTAGATCTATTACACAAAAAAAAGAGGATGATGGATCAGAACATAAGTGAAACCTAGTGAATGGATAAATGTCTCATAAATATTACACATTAAAAAGATATCATATAGAATTAAAAGTAAATTTTATAAAACTATAAATAGGCCAATAATGTTATATGAATCTAAGTGTTGAATAAAAGAATTAAATAAAAATTGTTGATAGCTAAGCATGGGAGAGACGTACGACAATATAAGGATAAATTAAAAGAATAATTATAATAGAGGTATGATAAGGGTGATATCTCTTGAAAATAAGACAATTAAAAATAATTTTTGTGATTTTGACACCTAATATGAAGAGTAGAAAATGTATCCATTAAACGAGCATGTAAAATTAGTGTCAAAAAATTAGAAAATATAAGAGGCATAATTAAGATAACATGAATAGAAGTTGTTCAAACAAATTCATGAATAAGGCAATTAAAAATAATTTTTGTAGTTTTGACACGTAATATGAAGAGTAGAAAATGCATCCATTAAACGGACATGTAAAATTAGTGTCAAAAGATTAGGAAAGATAAGAGGCATACTAAGATAGCATGAATAGAAGTTGTTCAAACAAATTCGTAAATAATAGGTTTAAAACTTAATACAACACTAAATAAGAATGAATGTAAAATAAAGATTCATAAAACTAACCTCAAATAGTTGGATAAACTAATGATGATAATGTTGATGGAAGAGCCCAAGTTAAGCACAACTCAAATTAAGAAAATCTTTAAAAAATAATAGATAGTTTTAAAAATTTATTTTCTGCTCAACCACAGCTTCCCCTCCCCAACTTCAAGAACCACTAAAACATAGTGTCCTTGGCATTCATTCAGCTCTCCATGCCACATTTCTTACGTTAGCATTCAAACTAAATTGCAAACTTATGTACAATAATATTCCTGAATCTGATATACTTGGGCTTAAATATGCTAACATGGTGATAGTTTATTGCAGATTATATACAAATACCAGAAAAGTATAAACAGACTAGTGCAAGTACCAAAGATGCAAGTCCATGACTGGAGAATGAATACCTACTGTTGACCTATAAATAAATTTCACAAGCTTAATTGAGCAAATATGCTGAAATCGGCGGAGATCTAAGTGCAAAGTCAAGCAGATTGGAGTTGAAAAATCTTGGTCGCAACCGAAATCGATTGAGATGTCCTCCGATCGTAAAATTGGCTGCGTCGATGTATCCAAAATATCAAAATTAATTAAAATTGATTGCTTGCATCATTAAATTATCATCCGGTAATGAAAAATCAATCACATAGGCAATTTCATGTATGTCGAAGTCGGGAGGCCTCGACACTATCCAAATGAGCTCATTTCACGAAACGGACTTCATCGTTGTCGCCGAAATAGAAAAACCTATCAAACAAGACCTTTCGCGATCAATTCGGCTAAATGTAGAGCAAATGGCAAAGTTCGGAATGCAACGATGCATAAATCAAGCTCGAATTCACATCAATTGACCTCGATGTGGCTTAAATGATCTCCGATCACAAAACAGGCTGCATTCAGAATATTGAATTTGCCTAGAAACTATATCCATATATTGTATGAATTTAGTTTCGGTAATGTTCACAAGAATTTTGATGAAATAAATAAAATAAAATTAGATATTTAATTAATATAGTTGAATCCATTTTAATTAATCAAAATAAGATCAAAATTTTTGGATATAAAAAGCAATTAATTAGAATCTTGAATCTGATTTAATTACATTCAAAATTTTTTAAAATCCATCAGTTTAGCCATCTCATATGGAAAATCATTGCATTCAGACCCTCTCTAATCAGCTGAAATTCTCACTCTCTCTCTCTCTCTCTCTCTCTCTCTCTCCCCAATATTCTCCTCCTAACCGAACAGCTGCCCAACTAAAAAAAAAGAAGCTGAAACTCCTCAAATTTCCTGAACACCTCCTCCAATCAGCCAACTCCCGTTCTCCCATCCGTCCTCCCTATCAGCCAACTCCAAATCCCATTCTTCCTCCCGTCAGCCAACCCCAAATCCCATTCTTCCCACAAAATTGAATTCCACACTCCCGTCGCATACACATCTTAGCTCCAACCTCCATTCAATCCCGCACTGAATCCCTTCGCCAACTTTCCTCGACCTGTTAAACCCCACTCTAACCGGCGACAGCCTGACAGCAACAACTATATCCCTCCCCTGTTCCTTTCGCCTGTCATCTTCCGTCATGAATCTCTAAATCCTGTCCAAGAAATCAAGAGCCAAAACTATTCACAGTCATACCTGTAATAACCAAAAAAAAATACAACCGTCGCGACGGTTAGCCGTAGAGAGAATAATTGAAAGGCAGGCTTGATTTCGGGTTGCCGAAACCGAACCCCCAAAACACACGAGAGGGAGAGAGGGAGAGAGGAAGGGAGAAGACGGGGAGACTTACCTTTCGTGCGTCCAGGCCCTAACTGAGTGAGTCGGCTCCATACCGTGGACATCGGGTCACCGGAAGCCATCCGTGTGCCGTCGGCCGAGGGAGAAGGAGAAGCGGTGGCCCTAGTGCGTGCCCTAGCAGGGTGAGGCGGCTCCATTTCCGCCGACATCGGGTCCCAGAGCCTCTCATGCGCCGACGACCGAGAGAAAAGGAGGAAGCTAGTGCGTGCATGACTTTGGATAAGCTGAACGGGTCTTAGGGCAAAACCGAGAGAAAAGGGATAAGTAAATAATTAATGTATATAATTATATGTTTAATTGAAATTTGATGTTAATGTTATTATCTCAAGTTTTAATTTAAGATTTATAATTTGACTTAGGGTTTATAGATTTTAGCAAGAAATGTAAATTGGGAATATATAGGATGAATTAAAGTTAAGTAATTAAGTATTAAACCCTTATATATGAAATATAATTGCAAATTTAATAAAACTTTAAACATATGCTAAGTTATATTATCGTTAATTAATTTAAAATCATTTAAAGGGAAATGATAAACATTAAAAGAAAATAAAATTTATCTATATTTAATTATTTTAGAATTATTTGGGGTATGATAAACAATAATAAATGAAAAATATTAAGTCACTTTAACACTTAATATTTGATATTAAGAAAAATAATAGGATTAATAGATTTAGATGTATTATATGGCAAATGACATATCATTATATTAAATGAATTAAAGGTTAATTTAACTTGATTTAAAAAATAAATGAATATTGATGAAAGCATCAATTTATAAAGTTTATATGTAAATATCATATAAATAAAATAAAATAAATCGTTTTCTAATATTGATCCAATCAATATTTTATGTTATAGGAATTTCAATTAAGCATAAAAGAATGGAGATATAAAACCGCAAAATTAAAGGGTAATTATGTTCTTACATTTATGATAAAATTTCTTTAATTTCTGATGAAAACATGTTTGTATACTATCTTTTCCTGCATCGCAAATTGTGATTATTTTCCTACTTCTTTATAAATTGATGATGCATCGCTTTCTTCACGCTGATAATAACTCGAATGCTAAATCATATCATTACGTCATTTTATAAAGTTAATTGATTTCTGTTAGTTATGAATTAAAATACATGTATATATAATTGTATGTTATGAATGTGAAAGTGGAGTTCACCCTTTATGATACTGATCGCACTAATATACCCGCATAAAATGATGAAAAAAATCAAATTTAAATGAATGGTAACTTATCCTTTGGATGAGTATAGTAAAGGTTTAGAAAGTAACTCTTAATACGGGTGATAAATGTAAAAGTAAAAGTTCACACGAAATATTTATGTATACCTAACTCTTATATGTTTGTTTGAGCAAATTTCTTTTATGTATATGTGAAAATAAAAACTGGCATATGCATATTAATTTTACCTTCTTGTTTACTATAGTGTAACAACATAATTGACCCACTGAATTTTATTTAATTATTAGTTGTTTAATTTTTTTCAGGTAACCATCCTAACTAAATGACTGATAGAAGAGAGGGTTATGTTTATCGCCGTAAAGAGACTACGGAAAATAAGTAATTATGTCAGTTATGTTGAATTATGTTTAAATTATATGTCATATGAACTTTGTAGTATATATAGGTGTGGATAAATTGTTAAATCATTTATGGATCAGTCTTGTATGATTGGAGATTTTATTTAAGATTGAAAGTGTTATGAAAATTTTCTTTATCCGTCAGCCCTGTTCTCGCAGAGACGCAGAGTCCCGGCCTGGACAATACCATTGTCGATCAACCTCAACACTAATCTCTTTGACCGCCGGTGATTAGGTTGCCAGTTGAATCCCTCCTATTTCCTTATTCCTACTGAAGTCGAAGCTCCCTTACCCCACTTGAAAGCTATTAGCTCGCTGACAGTCAAACTCCATTCTCCTCCTCTCTTTAAGCCGACCCAATCCACAATCTACTCTCGACTCCCATCGAAATTCGTGCCGTTAGTATAGTAAAACTCTCAAGATTTTAAGTATCGTTTACGTTATTCTAACGCTACGAAGAAATGTGTGAAATTCAAGTGCTCGTGTATTCCAACGCTATGGAGAAATGTGTGAAATTCAAGTGCTCGTGTATGCTAACATACTACTTCACAAGGAAAAAAATTTGTTGAAATCTTTATACAGGAAAATTCTTGAAAGCCTCTATCGTCGAACTTGATTCTGATGCGAGATGAAAATCCTCCCTCAATCGATCTTGGATCCAAAACAAGGGAGAAGAGTGTTTGTTACAACAACAACAACAACAACAAGCCTTAATCCCACTAGGTGGGGTCGCTACATGAATCCTTCGTCTCCATTGTGTTCTATTATGTGTCAAATTTTCATTTAATTCAAGTATACTAAGATCATTTATTTATACATCTTAACCAAGTCTTTAGGTCTACCTACCTTTCTTAACATAAGGCAAATCTAATGCATCTACTCTCCTAATCGTCATCTGGACGTACGCTTTATGTGGCCAAACCATCTTAAAGCGACTCCCAATCTTATCTACCACCTGAGCTACTCGCTTTTTCCAACATATACTCATTTTATTCTATCTAAGAGTAAAGCCACTCATCCACACAGCATCCTCATCTCTGTAACACTTAACTTGCTTCTCTTTTATTGGCCAACATTCTCGCACTATAAATCATCGGTCTTACCATATCTTATAAAATTTTCTCTTAAGTTTAAGTGGAACTTTTCATCACATAATAAAGCCGGATGCATTCCTCCACTTCAACCATCCAACTTGAATTCTACTAATAACATCTCCATCTATTTCACCATCATTTTGAACAATAATAAATAAATATCAATCGCCACTCTTATTAACGACTTGATCACCTAAAGTCACAACACTACCACTAAAACTTCTACAACTAAAATTACACTCCATATATTCGCTTTAGATCTACTTAAATGAAAACCTTTAGACTCTAAAGTTGACCTCCATAATTCAAGTTTCTATTGGACTCCCTCTCTAGTCTTATCAACAAGAAGAATGTCATCAGAAAAAAGCATACACCAAGGTACATCTTCTTGTAAATGCCTCGTAAGAACATCCATAACTAAAGTAAAAAAAGATAAGGGCTTAATGTTGATCCTTGATGTAATCCAACTGAAATAGGAAAATATTTTGTCAATCCTCCTTGTGTTTGGACACAAGTAATAGCTCTAGTATACATATCCTTAATGACTTGAATATAACCAATATCAACTCATTTCGTTAGAACTCTCCAAAGAACATCTCTTGAGACTTTATCATAAACTTTCTAAATCAATAAATATCATATGTAGATCCTTTTACTTTCTATGCTTCTCCATCAAACCTCTTAACAAATGTATAGCATCCATAGATCTACGGCATGAAACCAAACCGATTGTTTTTGTATCACATCGTAATATGCTCACTACTCTCCCATAATTTTAATGTATGGCACATTAACTTAATTCCTCTATAATTTGCACACTCTTGTGCATCACCTTTATTCTTAAATATAGAACCAACAAACTCTTTCTCCACTCATCCGACATCATTTTTTTAAAATAACATTAAAAAAGATTAATAAGCCAAGAAATTCCTCGATCTCCTAAACATTTCCACACATCTATTGGAATATTATCCGGTCCTCTTGCTTTTCCACATTTTATTTTCTTTAAAGCTTCACTAACTTATAAATAATGACGATAAAAATGAAATTCTATTTGTTTAGGGTATTATAATAAAATCAATCGATCTTTCATTAAAAGTTTATCAAAATATCTCATCCACCTATTTTCAATATCTTTTCTAAGAAAAGTCTTTATTATTTTCATCCTTACACCCCTCACTTGAACCATGTTTTACTTCTCCTATCTCTTGGTTGACTAACTTATACATACATCTTTCACCTTCTTTCAGATCTACTCTATCAGTGTATAAATCACTAAAAGCTAAATTTTTTCATCATATATTTTCTTAATCTCTACAGAATCTTATATCTTTCCCACCTCCGAAGTTTTACATCTAAACCAAGTTTTATAACAATGCTTCTTATTTCTTATCTTTTCTTGCACACTCTGCTCCACCACCAACTATTCTTATTAAAAGAAGAGTGTTTGTTACACTAAAAAAAATTGTGAAACCTAACATTGCTAAGCCGGGATGCTGTCGAAATTTTATTTGACCTTGGACTTAAATTAAATTAGAGTAAAATAGGACAAGATGAAATAAAATGATAATTGAAGCTTCAAATTAAAAATTAAATTGATTTCAAATTAAATTCAAATTATCAAATTTAAAAATAAAGAAAGATTTGCTAAATTTGAATTTAATTGAAATCAAAATAAAATGAGATGTTCACTATTAGACATAAATGAAGTATTTTTTACCAAATATTTGGATTATTTTACAATCTATTTCAAACTAGAAGCATTTCAATTTAAGATGCTTGTGAAGTGACTAATTAGATTGCTAAATAAAATCAATGACTTTTAATTAATGAATATAAATATAACCTTGCAATATATCATTAAATTGAACTAAATAAAATCCAATTGGATACACATGATTGGAATATTGAAGACTCAAGTGGGGATTGAAATCTACCTTTCAAATATAAATTCAATCCTACATAAGGCTTATACTAAATTTAATAATTCATCATTAAGTATGAATAAGCCTCCTAATAAACATTAGACTTCATTGTAATTCATTTCAAAATGAATTGATGGGAAGTTATAAAAAAAAAGATCAAGTCTATGATGAGATTGAAGGCTTATTAATAAGCATAAGGAATAACTATGAATCTCTTATGTTCAACTACTAAAGAAGCAAATACAAATTGTGATGTGCTATTTTAAATTGCAATATAAATCTAAAATGCCTTCAAATACCACTAGATCTACACCACATTTTTGATAGCAGACAAAAGGCATTGAATTAAGTTCTAAATAAGCTTCAAGAATATCAATCTTGCACAAATTATGGAGCCAAATAACACTCAATCTAAGTGCTTCAGAATTTGCACAATCATTTGAAAAAAAAATGAATCTTTATACGAAATATAAAGTAATCTTCAATTCAACTTGATCTTTTCAAAATTCATACAAGTATTCTAAAACACCTGCATGGGCCCTGACACAATTACAAATGTCTAAATTCATTGTTTGAAGATGCTTCGCAGATTAATATAAGATAGATCCAAACCGTTTGCATATGCTCCAACCAATATATTATTTGCTCAATTAAAGGTCTAAGAATGTTGTGCAAGCTGAAAATTAAGATCAATCCAAATCATTGCAAATCTCATTCAACCAAACCAATCCTCTTTCATATAAAGATAAGAGTTGATAAAATTAATTCCAAACATAGTAGACCCGATCTTTTGCTAACCAGAATTTACAAAGTCTATCCCTAGTGATAGCTATGTTGATTGTAAAGTTTATCCAAAGGAGATTATCATTTTTCAAAATTTTAAAACCCAGTGATAGCTGTGTTAATTATAAAATTCAACCGAAGAGGATTATTACTTTTCAAAATTTTGAAGCATTGTATCTCAAATTCAAATTCATAAATGCAAATCGTAGACCATCCTCTCTAGCAAAGAATAGTGAGTTGACAGGTCACGAGGATGGAATGAATGATTATCTCAACTGGGGAGGTGAATTTTTTTATCAAAAGGCATTTGAATCCTAAATTGAATTAATATAAAATTAAGCTTCAGTTAAATGCAAATTCAAGTCAAATGAAATTCAATCTTCAAATACCTAAAACAAACAATACATCCACTCATCTGACATTATTTGTTGGAGATAACAAATTAAAAAAACTCTAGCTTACAAAAAAGTCAATATGAAATCAAATAAATTACTATATTCAAACTCAAATAATCTCATGTTAATAAGGGCGTGGTCAGTGTCTTCTGTCCGCATGGTCTTGCCCATAAATGACATCACATAAAATACGATTATGACTAAAGTCCTCTGACCGGATGGTTTGACCCCTAAATGACTCTACTATATTACGGTTATAACTGTAACTCATATGTTCCTCAATGTCTTAACCCTTTGAGTTATGAATCATAGGATATATTTGATAGGCATAAAGTTTTTTGTTAGCTAAGGTCGACTTAAGATTGTCTCCTTAAATAAGCATGAACTCATGTATACAAGATTATTTTGGATGAGGCAACCCATGATCGCTGACAAAAGTTCTTCGGTCAAGTTGTGTCAACTATCTCCTCTGACTAAGTAGACCAAGGACTACGACAACCTGAGATGGCGGAATCATGGGATATTGATCAGGCACGTCATCATTCCATCAACCATATGCTTTAAATTAATAAATAATGAATTTCATAATTTATTAATATTTCACCCGTTGCTACTATACGCTAAGTAATTTGCGACCTAATAACTAGCTTTAATCTAATATTCTCTCTCATTCTCAGGAGGGGTAATTAACTATAGATATTTGCGTCTATAGGAAACTTGAAACTAAATCTAAAGTCACAAAGAGAGGATGAAATCTCTGGGTAGTGCCTAATCCACAAATAAAATAAATTCATTTGCCTTTTGAAAATTTCACTCGGCACAAATCTAAACTCTCTTTCATCGAGAGGTCGGAAGCGAATTTTCGGAGCCCACACACCTATCTTATTTTGCTACAATTTCATATTTTTGTAAAACAGAAAGGAAGAATTGTCACTCATTTGATGCTTTCAGGAACACAAAGGCATAGCTGTTAATAAGGTTATGAAAAATATACTTTTAACCTACAAAACTGAATACTTTTAGCTGATTTATTAGTCAATTTAGGTCAGTTCAATTTGGATCCAACATTTGATTTCAGTACTAACTGTTCTTGGGGATGTCAACAGAATTGGACAGTAAAAAACCAAACTAAAAATGAAAATAATTTCTCTTTTTCTGTTTATCCTTACTCTCTGTAGTGTAATAATTCTCCTTTAATTATGGGGTGGCATCAATGAAAGATTTCATCAAAACTAAGAACATCAACTTCAAGAAAATCTAACCACTGCTCATCCCTCTCACCTTCTTAAGTCACGCTCTCCAATTTACTTTCATCTATTTTTATACCTATTTTTCCCTGCAGATACTAATCGAGCTTGCCTGCACTAATACCACAATAGAACTTTTGAATAATTAAAAAAAAAAAACAGCACAACAATCATCCACATGAAATGTGAAGCCAATCCATCTTGATAAATGGTATGCAATAGATAAGATGTAAATGTATTACAGTAGACATGTAATATATATATATATATAATATATATATATATATATATATATATATATATATATATATATATATATATATATATATATATATATATATATATATATATATAGAGAGAGAGAGAGAGAGATGAAGATCATCAAGTATTTGATTGGATAGCACTGTTGTGAGAAGCATACCTGCTGAATCCAAGTAAAAGCCATTTCAGACAAGCTTTGTTCAAGTACAAACTGCCCAACTGCATGCAGTAATTCGCTTGCTACTTCACAAGAAAGCTCATTAAAAGCAGGCCCAGATCTTTCCATCAGCTTCACAAGCAATACATCATCACCCGCAGACAGCACTTCTGCATATGCTGAGTCCAAATCACCAGCATGAAGTGAATCCATAGCACGGGTCCAAGAGACCCAGAGCTGGCCTCTCTCTTGCCCGGAGTTATCAAATGTAATTTCCGCATCCAGTTCAGAGACTGGCTCTCGTGCTGCAATTCGAGAGGTTCCATTATCATCCCCAGCCACTCGGATAGCTTCCAAGGTGGCTTCATCCTTTGAGGCTTGCCAAACACTTCTTGCAGAAGGACCTTCACCATGCCTAAATGGTCCTTGACCCTTGCCCCAAGGTCTCCTGCTGCCAACTTGCTCAGCATCAGGCTCACTTTTTGGAAGTTTACCATCAGCCAACGAGGTAATTAATCCTCTCCTTCCACTTGAGAACCCACTTCTTGGGCCAGTATATACATAAGGATCTCGTCCTTCGAAATCTGGTCTCCAAGGAGCATCTCTTCCCCTTGCTCCTGGAACCATGCCATCTGATGAGAGATATCTTTCGGAAAATGGAACTCTACTTTCATTTCCCCTGCCAAACTTGAAACCAGCATAATCTTGAAGACCATTGTACTTGCTTGAGGACCTTCCAGGAGATCCCTCAAACCCCATCATCATATTTCCCCCCCTCCTCCCAGATGATGTTGATAAATCCTGTGCCATTTCTTCAACAACTCTCTCAAGTCCACGCACTCTGTTCTCCAGAGTTACTAAACTATCATGGGAGACCCTCATGAAGTCCTAAAAAGTGTAGCATAGAAATCAAATAAGGCAGCAGCCAAAGATAATACTGGTATGAGATTGCAAAATAATCATAAACAATTGTTATGACAAATACAATAGATCTAGCACATCCCTCTCAGATATTTGACAGTTCAGTTTTAATCTACGTCCCGTTGTCATGGAGGAATCTAAATAGAGATAAAGAAAAAAAAACACAGATCAAGAGCAGCATATTTACAACCAATGCATAGTGTCGCTTTAATCCAAAATCGATTTTATAAGTGTATTCCTGCACATTCATGTGTCATGGGAACTGATTTTTAGATTTCTATTTTTCTGAGGAAATTAATTGCTTTCTATCTTTTATCTAAATTGATCAAGAATGTCAGTATAAACTCAACTCCAAACAATATATTTGCTTGCAAGTAATTTAGCAATTTCACAAGATAAGATGTATTCTCATGTTTTGCTTGAATGAAATTAAATAAACAGGATTACATTAGAATTAATGAATTTGGTTGGTTAACAAGAAGTAACCTGGAATCACATAAGATGCAGGAAATTTTTTATGCTTACACAAATAGAAGCAAAAAATAAAACTAGGTTTAATAATTTAATTTTTAGCAGGCTTTTAAGAATTTTGATTGTATTACTTTGGCATATTGTTTGCCAGACCATTGACGAAGCACAACAAACATATGATAAATATTCCCTTGCAGATTGCTTAAATTAATAAGCAAACTATTCCACTGAATCAGTGGACTATGATGGAAAAACATTTATGGATAATGGTAATGACATTTGAACTTCTATTACAAGTCAGATCAGATTTAGATTAACTAAGAATACAACAAGTGGTAAAGAAATTAAAATAAGCTAGTACACCACACCTACTGCAAAGAACTTTCTAAGTTCTCCCTCACCAGCTTAATTGATGATAACGCAAATTCCACAACCAAGCATGTAACAAAGTACAAAAATTGTCTTTATAAACTCCAACATCGAGATGCATTAAATTCTAAGAAATAATGCTTCAGAAAAAGTAGAAGCAACAAAAGATATCCGGTAAAAGGACCAGTGGCCCATTAGTTAAAAGAGATTATTGTATCTTCAAGGTCCTAGGTTCAAGCCATACATTTTATGATTTATTGCTCACCATTGGAAAAAATAAAAAAAGAAGATATGACAAATCACAGAAAAGTACCAAAATGAAGACGAGCATATGAAATCCCTTTTTTTTTTAAAGAGGTATTTGAATCAACTAGCACCAATTCAACGCTAGTTGGTTTGTTAACTATTAAGGGCTAAACCGAGCAGTCTTGTGCGAACGGTCGAGCAGGAAGACAGAATTGGCAATATCGAGCAAGTTCGTGTGGCCCTGTTCAAGGCCTGTGGCGTCGAACGGTAGTAGGAGGCAGAGATCATCTCGATTCGAGCATCATAACACGCAAGTGAGTGCATGACAGAGGAGGAATTTCAAGCAGGCAAACTGTGCCGGCATGCTGATCCTAGCAAGGAAGAAAGATTAGTTTGTTGAATCATACCCTAGCAATCATGAATGACCGGCAACGAGCATGACAACAAAGAACAACATCAGGTAGGATAAGAATCCTAAAACTTAGGGTTTCATTCTCTTTTCTTTCTCTAGATTAAGGGTGCATTTGTAATAGTTTTACGCTTTTTGAAAGCCTAAAGAAGTTTTTGTTTAGCTACCACTTTTGCTTTTAGAAAGTTTTGAAAAAAAAACTTTTTAAACCAAATGTTAGAAATGATTTTTAAATTTGTTTTTAAATTTTCAAAAGAAAATATATAACATAACTTTTCAAAAGTTTTCTCCATACACTTTGAATCTTCTTAAAACCATTAACCCACCCCAAACGGAATCTCTAAGATGAATCTTCTATTTTGATTTCTTTTGCTTATTAAGATGAACTTAGGGTTTTCATTCCCTTTTCTTTTTCTAGATTAAAATGAATCTTCTATTTTGATTTCTTTTGCTTATTTCATGTTTGATTTATATTTAAAATAGTGTAAGAATTGTTAAAATCATTTTGAGCAAAATAAAAATGAATATACATATATAAATGAATGACTTTGATATAATTTCATCTTCTTTTAATTCCAATAAATTCTAGGTTTCAAGTTTTAAGGAACTAATTATGTTCTTAAATAAATAAGAGCTTTAAGCATTAAATCATTCGGTTGGATAGTATCTTCTCTTGAAATAATTGAATAACGCACAAAGTAATTACATGCATAGTAATATTATTTATGTTAATATGTAAAAAATGCTTAATAAATGTTAACTTTATCATTAATATTAGGTAAAATATCTTAAATTTTCATTTAAATATAAGTTGAGGCATAACATTCAACAAACTTAAGCATAGAGTCACTTGGGATGAAGTTATATATAATTTTAGCTAACCAATTAAGATAAAAGATAAAGGTGCTATGAATATATAACTATATGATAATTATATATAATGTGATAATAATATCATAACAAAAATATAGATATTTTACCAAGTAAAACATAGGTTTTAAGTTACAATTATAAATAAATTATGTGTTTTAAAATTATTTATGGTTCAATGGTTGGACTTATGACGCGTGTTTGAGTTAGTGGGAAAATCAAGCTAAATCATCAAAGATCAAAACTTTTTGTGAGTACACATACTTATAATCTATGATAATATTTTTACTTTCTTCTAAATTGATTGCGTGTAGTGGCATGGATAGCTAAATTGCGTTGATTTCCATTGCATAATTTATCTATTATTTACGTGTTAGTCACATTGAAATGAATGTTTCATAATTTATCTAATGTTTAATGTTCATTTAAGCTTTATATGTTATAAGTAAATATTGCATGAAATGATAAAATGTGAATGACACGAATTATATAGGAATACTTGTATGTGCATATTGACTAATAGAGTTTCAGCCTCTTATAGTACTGGCTGGAGATGCTTAGGTATCCGTGCAAGTATGTGACAAAGATTATAGAAAAAGATATTGATATTAAAGTGTCTTAAATGATACAATTTTAGACAATAGCTCATGTAATGTATGTAACTGATATAGATAAGATATTATACAATACAATGGATTCCTTATTTAAAACTGTGCAATAAAAAACCTACCTTAGCGCTTTTTTTGAAAAGCCTCGTTGGTGTGCTTTTAGAGCTAGCTTTAAAAAAAATCAAATATAAATTTTAATTACCCAAATAACACATGCAACTATTTTTGGGATGAATATTAACCAAATGTCTCTCCTCTTGTGCTTTATCTCGTCCTCATGTATAACATTGATCATTGCTACTAATATCGTTACTTGCGATATTCTTAGTTTGATATTGAACTTGGAGTAAGAGAACAAATTTTATTATATTAAATTTATTGAATTATTGTCATTAGTTTTTACTTTGATATTGTATAATACTTCTTACTTCATGATTTGATGTCAAGATATTAATATGTTAACTGATACTTTGTGCAATTTATTATTTTCAACTATATTAGGATATTAATATACTACATTTTAAAATGCAAATAGATTAAGGCATTAATATATTACTTTTTGTTTTGTACTTTAATGTATGTATAACCTTTTTGTTTACACAAATTTTTTACTAGAGGCTTATGTCTTACCTCACAAATATAAAATGTCTCAATACCCGATTGCACAATGTTATACTTTGCAATAGAATGTATCAAACTATTTTAATGGAGCGTAATTGAATATAAATTATTATTTGGACTTATTTTGATTTATTATGTTAAACTAGCATGCATATTATTTTTTTTTTTTTGTTATATTACTATATTTTAAAGGTATGAATATTCAATAATTGTTAATAGCTTATTATGTTTTCGATCAACACTATCTTTGTTGAGTCCCAAGTCTCGGATGTGAAAAGTGGAGGGTTGCGTTAGGCAGTCGATAGCCAACATAAAACTAATTGAAATAATCATATGACTTGAATTCTTTAATAATTGTGTTAATGCTAAGGCGTCCCATGAAAGCGACACGATATATGACCTAAATATAATGAAAAGTATGCAAGAGTCGTTGCATAGGCACCCAGGTGTAGTCTTAATAAGCAAAGGTTCCCACATTGTGGATGGGTGGGGGCAAAGAAGTTAGTCAATGAAACTAGAATTAGGCTAAAAACTTGGAATACAGATACTCTTATAGGTAAATTAATGAATTAATATATTTTATGATTCATAAGAAGATAATTATTTTATTTTATGTATTCAAGAAACTAAATAGATTGGAGAGAAAGCTAAGAAGATTGATGGTTTAATTTTAAACTTAGATATTCTGGTAAGAGTCGAACAAGAACTGGTGTAAGTGTGATTATAGATAAAAATTTGAAGAATAATGTTATAAATATTAATAAGATTGGTGATAGAATTATAAGTTTAAAGATTATTTTTGATACTAAGATTAATAAGATTATAAGCATTTATGCTCCTTAAGTAAGTTTGGATATAAGCTCAAAAGAAAATTTTTTGAATGATTTAAAGGAACAAATACAAAAGATATCTTCTGAAAAAAAAATATTTATTATAGGAGATTTAAATGGGTAGAAGATTTTAAAAGTATTCATAATAATTATGAGTTTGGAATGACAAATGAAGAAGATATGACTATATTAGATTTTGATTTAGCTTATGATTTTATAGTGCCTAATAATTTATTTAAGAAAAGAAATAAACATATCATCACTTATAAGAATGGGCCTAGTAAAATACAAATTAATTATTTTTTGATAAGAAAAATAGATTGTTTAGATTATAAAGATTGTAAGATTATTCTGACTGAATGTTTAAGTATCTATCACCGATTACTTGTTTTAGATTTTAAGATGAAAGATTGTAAAATGAAAAAATAAATCAAAATATTATTGTAAGGTTAGATATGGGTACTTAAAGAATACTAATAAAAATATTTTTAAGAGTAAGCTACAAGATCTTAAAATTTGAGATGTTCATAAGAAAACTAACAATTGTGGAAAATAATAGCAAATGAGATTAAGCAAGTTACAAAAAATATGTTTGGAGAATCAAAAAGAAAAACTTCTCTTAATAAAATAGTTGATGGTGGAATCAAAATGTGCAATAAAAAATAAAAAAATAAGAAGCTTTATTATAAAACATAGTTTAGATGCAAAAATTTAGATATTTGAGAATGATATAAAATAGCCCGTAGAGATTCTAAGAAAGCAATATGTGACGCAAATAATTTAGTTTTCAGTGATTTATATAATAGACTGGATACTAAAGAAAGTGAACGATGTGTGTATAAGTTCACCAAGCAAAGAGATAGAAAAAATAAAGATTTGGTTCAAGTGAGAGGCATTATGAATTAAAATCATAAAGTATTTTTCTTAGCAGAAAATATTGAACATAGGTGGCTGAAATATTTTTGATAAACTTTTCAATAAAGATTGTGAGAATACAATTAACTTTAACAACCTTAGTACCCTAAACAAAAATAAAAATTTTTATTTTTATCATCAAATTAATAAAATTGAAGTTGTAGAGCCTTTAAAGAAAATGATAAAGTGTGGAAAGACAGTAGGACTTGATGATATTCTAATAAAGGTGTGAAAATCCTTAGGAGATCAAAGAATCTCTTTTAATATTATTTTAAAGACAAAAGATAATAGATGAATGGAAAAAGAGTTTGTTGATCCCTATTTTTAAGAATAAAAGTGATGCACAAAAGTGTGCAAAATATAGAGGAATTAAGTTGATGTGTCATACATTAAAATTATGAGAGAGAATAATTGAGCATAGGTTACGATATGATACAAATATTTCTCAAAATCAGTTTGGTTTCATTTTAGGTGGGTCTACTATGAATGCTATATATTTGTTGAGAGGTTTGATGAAGAAGTATAGAAAGTAAGCAGGAACTACATATGATATTTGTTGATTTAGAGAAAACATATGATAAAGTTCCAGGAGAAGTGATTTGGAGAGCTCTAGAAAAGAAAGAATTTAATATTGGTTATATCCAAGTCATTAAGGATATGTATACTAGAGCTATTACTTGTGTTCAAATACAAGGAAGATTGACAAAATATTTTCCTATTTTAGTTGGATTAGATCGAGGATCGGGTTTAATCCCATATCTTTTTGCTTTAGTTATGGATGTTTTCACTAGACATTTACAAGAGGATGTACCTTGGTGTATGCTTTTTGCTGATAACATTCTTCTTGTTGATAAGGCTAGAGAGGGAGTTCAAGAAAAATTTGAATTATGAAGGTCAACCTTAGAGTATGAAAGTTTTCGTTAAGTAGATCTAAAACTGAATATATGTAATATAATTTTAGTTGTAAACGATTTAGTTGTGGGGTTGTGACACTGGGTGATCAAGTCATTAAAAAGAATGAACATTTTAGATATCTCGGGTCTATTTTTCAAAATGATGATGAAATAGATGGGGATGTTATTAGCAAAATTCAAGTTAGATGATTGAAGTGGAGGAATGTATCTGGCCTGTTGTGTGATAGAAAAATACTGCTTAGACTTGAGAAAAAATTTTATAAAATGATAATAAGATCTGCAATGATTTATGGTGTAAAATATTGGCCAATAAAAGAAAAGAATAAGATTAAGTAAATGTTGCAAAAATGAGGATGCTCAGGGGGATGAGTGGCTTTACTCTTAGAGATAAAATGCAAAATGAATATATGCGAAAACGTTGGAGTAGCTCCAATGGCAGATGAGATTAGAGAGAGTCACCTTAGATGAATTGATCACGTAAAATGTCGGCCGTCCGATGATCTAGTTAAGAGTGTAGATGTATTAGATTTATCTTATGTTAAGAAAGGTGGAGGTAGACCTAAGGAGATTTGGTTATGACATATAAAAAATGATCAAAGTTTATTAGAATTAAATGATAAATTGACACTAAATAAGGCACAATGGAGAAGAAGGATTCAAAAAGCCAACCACACATAGTGGGATAAAGGCTTGTTGTTGTTGTTGTTATTGTTGTTGTTGTAGTAGTAGTATTTGCAGGTTGAGAGTTTGGAATAGAAATGAGTAATAGAAAAAAAATATTTATAGAAGACAAGATTAAAATAGATGAAGGTACATTTATGATTGTTTTAATTGCTTTTATTAGTGGCTCTTTTGATCGCTTGATTAATTATTAGTAAATGATAGAATTGTAAATTTATTTTTACACCCGAGAGCACGTTCCTGTCTTGATAATTTCAAGCTCCCAGGACAGGTTGTGATAGATCATTTTCTTTAATCTGAGTGCATCCATTCTCAAATGGCAGCACATATCTCAAAAAAAACAATGAAGCATATACAAATTACTTTAAAAAAACCTGCAACATGTCCATAAGATGGGCTTGTTGCCTCTCCAATTGTGATAACTGCCTCTGAATAGCCAACCAATTTCCTTTGCTGTTCACTCCAGAGCTTTCCACTAGACCTTCAGTTCGAGTGATGCTTGCACTGTGTGCAAGAGAGTCCTTCTGGTTAAGTTCAGCTCTCTCATCAGTATCAAAAGCCCTCATCTTCAAATCCCTTGACCTGAACCCTCTTTCAGTCAACTTATCTCTATTAAAGTAATCCAACTCTTGTTGATTGTTATTTGTGCTTATTCTTCTCTCAGTGTTATGATAGCCCTGGCCAATACGCCCATGATTTTCATTCAAGTCACAGCCAGGAACTCCACCAAGATTTGATGACATCCTAGACTCACCATTGGGCGAGCCCTGTACTTCATCATCTAGCGTGTAGGATGACTCCAAGCATCTACGAGGTAGTACAACTTCAACATGTACATCAGTTGAACTTCTTGTTTCAAGCTTTTGGAAGAACTCTGGATTCAACTCTTTGTCTTTCAAGGAGGGTACCCTTTTTTTAAGTATAACTGCTGCATTCTCTGGAACATTGCTGTCCTTTCCTTTGGACAAAGATTTGCTTCCAGTAGGTGAAGAATCAAAACAAGAATCTTTCACAGTTTCTGATCTTTTACAGTTGGCATTTGACTGTTTATCATCCAACTCTTCACCATTCCCGAATTTGCCAACTTTTCTATCTATAGTATATAATACAAGCACAAATACATGTAAGGGAATGGTAAACAGATGTCCGGGAAATTCAAAACATATGAACAATTTATGAGAATATCATTTTATACCCATTGAATCCTCTGATGCATTGTTATCACCATTTCCGGAAACTTTTTTCCACAATTGTAATGCCTCCATCATGCTATCTCTCACAGGTTTCACCTGATTAGAACCAATCAAAAACATTAAAACAAATCCAAGAACAAAGTGATTTCAGATGCCAGTATCACAAGTTCATATTTTTCATCCATCTGGAAAGCTTGTATGAAGATATAATTTTATGAATGATCAGGCAAGACTATAACATAATTACTTATTAAGTCATGGAAAGAGTTCTCGGATTAACAGTACCTTGTCAAAACGGCAAGCCTCAAGAGAATCAATTATTTGAGGAGTCCCATCAGCAATCAAATGGCCTGAATAAGAGGCGAGCACAACCAAAGCATCTGCAGCGGCCTTGCGAGTGGCCCAATCACTATTCTCAAGGCATTCACGAATGCTTTGAAGCACAGTTGGCATACCCTGGGTACCGATCGCACCTATCTGCAAAAAAATTGGAGCTTACTGATGGCAATTTAAAGCCTCAAAGAGAAGGTTATTTATTGATATTTACTTCAGAAGCTGATTAACCACTTCCAACAAAGCATTTCGGACAACATACTATATCAGGAAAAAGGGAAAACTAATATAACTCCGACCAATGAATTTGCCTAAAATTTGCAATTTCTCATCACAATGTGCAATTTCACTAGATGAAAATGAGAAAAGAGAGGTTTTCTGCTTTTAAGCGAGAAACTCAACTAAAGCTCGCACTTTCAATTCATTAAAGCACAACTAAAACTATTAGGCACCCTGATTTTTAATATTCAGATAATATTATGAAGTAGTAAGATAATTCAACCACCTCCATTGCCCAATAAATTTATGAACAGATTTATAACTTACTACATCAATAATGACAACAAAGAGCAGTACCAGATACTGAGCAAATTAAATTAATGCTGCTGGAAATGTGAAACCCAGCCTGCTTAAAAAATTATTAAACAGATATTTTCAAAAAAAAAAACATAAATTTAGATCTAGTCATATTTGGGACAACTAACTATGAATACTTCTAGAAAATATCTTATCTTTTTGTACATTCCAACATCCCAAATAACAACTAAAATCACTAAACAAAAATAGAAGCAGAATCAGGAGAGTGATTTCAGCAAGTACAATAACAAAATAAACCACAGTTTGGGTAACATGCCAAAACATTAATGCTAAAAAAAATCTTCAACTACAAACAAAATTAGGGCTAACTCATAAAGAAAATAGGAGCATGCAATGCTAAGAAACCACTGTTGCATGCAGATTGAAGCAGATTAGAGCCAAGAACGACATAAACAGCAAGGGGGTCACAAAAGCTTCAAGTTTTCTTGCATCTATTTTTCCCATTAAAACTGCAATTAGAGGCAGACAAAAGGAATAACAGAACCAGAACAGTTTACACCAAGGAAAATGCCACATGTAGAAGTAAGAGATGAATGAATTTATAAAACCAACACTGGATATCATTTTTGTGAAACAATTGCAAAGCAAACGATGGAAAGATCACTTGAAAAGGAGATGGTATAGGAGGAAAATAAATAACTTAAGAAGAAGCAACGCACAACAAAAAACGACCAACATGAACTTATTAAGAACATACCAAAATCTCCAACTCAGAAATTATAGCAAGTACAACAGAAATCTCATGAAAGGATGTTTTCAAGGAGGGTGACGAAAAAAATGGTAAAACATACCATAACAAAAAAAAGATAAGAATTTCAGTGCGTACAACTGCAGAAATAATAGTACTCCAGCGGATTACAAGCAAGAAAGTAGACGTACCACGGGAACAACATCAAACAAACAGCATTACAATGCAGAAGATATCCGAAACAAAATCAGCCACAAAAATCGAAACAATAGTCATTTCACTAGCTGAACCGGTAAAACAGCCAAACAGCTAGGTAAAAATTTCATCCCATCAAAACATATCAGAATCCGTAGATTTCATGGAATAGAAAGAAAAGAGTAATAACACCGAGGGCAAAGGAAGAAATCTTACGTTCATCAACACAGAAATTACCCGCTGCAATTCACCTAAACAGCAGTTTGAATCTAATTTCTAAAAAAACACAAAAAGTGAATCGCAAAACCAAAGAAAGAAAAACTATGGCGTATGCTTGAAAAGCAAGAAATAAAGAAACAACCAGATATTGAAGAACAAATCTTAGCACTCCACAATCCCCAGTGATAGAATGGAGCACTGTGGAGAGCACCTAAGCAGGGAAAGGAGAGCTGCAGTTGTGATTAGGGCACCAGCAATTAGTTGAAAAACAAAGAGGCGCATCAAAGTAGCAATCATTATAAGCATTGAAGTAGTTTCCATTCCAATGAGCAGAATGAGCAAGCTTTGCATTCTGCAGAGTAGGGGTGGTAAGTATGTGGCAGACGACAAAGAGGTAGATAGCTCACAGCAAGCGAAAACGTGAAATCCTAGTTGTTGACAATGATGAAGAGATCGTCACAAAAGGATGTGCTCATGAAGTTGGGAAGACAGAATCATTAAAACCCTTGGAATTCATATTGCCTCGTCAAACTCTTCAATACTGCCTGTATCTTTTAGAATTGTTATTGTCTTCATATAACATTGAAGTTCATAAAAGTTGACAAACAGTGGAAATTTTTGGGTGACTTTTCTCCAACTTGTCAAAGATTCATCTCTTCCACATTTTTTCCTCTATTAGCTCTATCTTAGAGATCTATTCTTCCTTGTCTCCATTTGAAACCAGTCTTTGGGTCAAGTTGAGCATGAAATTTCAACAAGCACCTCAAGTTTTCTGCCAGTATATTTTCATTACTTACAATGCATTCCCTCCAATACCCCACAATTTTTTTTCTGTGATGCTTTTGGTTAATTTATAAGCACTTGACAGAATTATAAGCATAATTATACCATACATACTTAAAAAATGAAGTGACAAGAAAAGGACTATTGTCTAGTTTCTCAATTTGTTTCTACTAATGCTGAGATAATAAAAGGCAGTAACTACTGGGAGACAAAATGGAAATGATAGTTGAAGGGGTCGTCTTTTTGATAAGTCCATCGGCTTTTACATTTTTGAAATCTTCAAGCCTAAAACTGCACTACAATGTTCCAGGAGACTTCTTAATCAGAAAAGAGGTTCTTCTGTGGCTAGCATTAAGTTGATCCAAGTGTTAATAAAGGAGAAAATTGTTCTTCCAACCTTACCTCCCAGTCGTATTCACAACTTCCCCTAATTGATAAGAATCAAAAGTCCCAAAAAGGCACTCACCATTGAGGATCCCTCTTCATGTTCACAACTGCCCCTGCCTAAATCTATTGCTGAGGCTCCCTCCTTAACTTGGCAACTACCATGCATTCGTTAGCCCATTGTTATTTTTAACAAAAGAGGATTTCTCTTAGGCGTCAGCATTAATCTATTGATTGCTTGGCTTGGTATTCCAGTTATAATTAATCTGTTCATATCATTTGTTAGTGTATTGTGATCATCGCTCATATGATTCTGTAGAAGCCAAAAAACCAAACGCACATAACTAAAATTCATGTCGTAAACAATCAAATATACTGCAAGGAACGAAAAATACATCTCAAGCATTTAAAAACGCTGTAGAAACTCAAACGTCAAGCAAAAGAGAAAATGTCACATATGACAAATTTCTTCGCCCAGGATCTACAACTAAAAAACAAAATAACCTCAAAAACAAATCACCAACGTGGCAACGGCACACTCATACCAACCTGAGCTAAGCTTGAAATAACTGATAGTAATGCCCCTTTTGCAAGAAAGCTCTGCCCTCCAAGCATCTTGCAGATCCTCGGACACAACCTCTGAAACGCCACCGCTCCGCCGCCGACTCCACCGCATTCCACCACCTTAGCGAGAGTCGCCGCTGCCCCAATCTGCACCGTCTTGTTCTGCTCCCCCATCACTTCCAACAGCGGCTTCACGAACAACCCAACCAACGACGTCGCTGACGAGGACCCACCTCCCCCTCCTCCGCCGTTATAAGCGTCATTCGCATGAGAGCGAAGATAAAGCGCAGCGAGCGAGCCAGCAGCGTCGCGGCACGCGTCGCGAACGGAGGAGTCCGACAAGGGGTCCTTGAGGCGGCGAATGATGTGAGCCACGATCTTGGGGAGGTGAGTGGCACCGGCGTCGGGGTGGGCAGAGCAGAGGAGGGATATGAGGCGGACGGACTCGCGGCGGGCGACATTGCGTCCGCTGACAGCCGCAGCGGAGTCGCTGGAAGGGGACGCGGGGTCGTGGAGGAGCGAGGATAAGAACACGGGAAACCCATCAGCGGGTAGCGATACGATTACCTTCTCGAGATCGTCGACGGCGATCTGGTATGTATCCCGGTCGGAGAGCTTGGAGACTGAAGAGAGGATACGGGATTTGAGCTCAACCATGGCGATGTGGGAGGAGATGGACGAGGGTTTGGGTTGAGGTGAAGATTGAGACTGGGAGATGAGTTTAGAGGCCTTGGAAGAGGGTTTTGAGGAGGAAGACGACATCGCGAGGACTTATCAAAGAGGTTGTGTTCAGAAGGAGAAGACTAAAAGGAAGGCGAGGAATGGAGGTAGAAGAGATCTTCAAACGTGCGGAAGAAATGAGATTTTTGGAGAAGAGTGAAGGAGAAACCGAGTAATTTGCAAGGATACCGGAGAAAGAAACATCTTAAGAAGAGTAGTGATCTGATTCATTAGACAGTCTGTTTTCACGTAGAACATTCAAAAAAGGGATGTACATTATTTAATTATAATAAAAAATTAAATTGAATTAAATTTTTTAATGATTTAATTCCATTTTTAAATTAAGGATTCTAATATTAATTTTAATTAGAAAAATATTTAATTTAAAATTTTTGGATTGATTTAGAACTAAACTTTTAAATAAAAAATAGATTAAATAAATATTAGTAAATTAAAACCTGATAATAAATTTGATTTAATTTTATATTTTGCATGTTTAAGAGGTAGCTTGTTACATGTTTAATTACAAATAATATGAATTAAGTAACTTTTAGACATCATTTAGGTAAGTAATGAATTGATTTTAAATAAATTTTAGTAATACACACAAAAAAATAATTATTTTTTATTTATATATTAAAATTTTATATAATATTTTAAAATTACATAAATCATTTTAAATATAGCTAATTTTAATTTATTTCAACTATTTGATTCAATTTTACACTATTTATTTAGTTAGTTCGATCTAGATTTTTGAGCATCTAAAATCAATTACTTTTACAAAATTATCCTCCAAATTAATTAAATCAATCAAATAGATGCCCCTAATTTAAAATAATTATTTTTTTTAATTTTATCATTATTCTTTAACTTATTATAAGTAAAAACTAACTTAAACTTTATAAATCATGTTAAATTTTTTTAAAAATTTCTGCATATTAATATGAGAGAATTTATGATCTCAATTTTACATAAAAAATAAAAAAATAAAAATTATAGATGTATATCAATAGTGGTACTCTAGAGATGACTGTTATGTGATGACGATCCAGAAAGCACAATTGGATAATAATAATTAGTTAATAACAATTGAGTGATAATAATCGAGTGATAAAAACTGAGCTACATTTATTAAATGATGACATGCATGAAACGACAATGAGGTGATCATTATAAAAATGATACACCGATAACACTCAAGTAGATTTAATCTACAATTGTATAATATTTGTTGGCATCTATCATCGAATAAGGCTCTAGAAACCTATACTATTTTCAATTGTTGATCCTTTTTTATACTTTTTTTTTAAATGAAATTTTGATAATTTCATTCAAATTTTTTAAACACTTTATTGGAGAGTTTGTGTTGATTGCTCTGACTATAAAATATTGTTTTGGTATTTAAGTTACTCGGCGGCAATTTGGTTTGCCGAAAAAGGAGTGTAAGGTATTTGGAATGCAGGGGTTTTACAGATTTTAGTGTTTGGTTTGAAGATTTTAGTGTTTGGTATTTGGAATGTAGGGATTTTACAGATTTTACAGACCATCGTTGTCTGTCTCGACCGCCTGCCTACTACTCATAACTTATCATTCGATGTCGTCGTTGGTCGTTGGTTGCCACCTATCGCTTGTCGTCGCCAGGAGATCATCACTGCCATTCTTTGGTCATCAATTGTCGCAACTCGCCATCAAAATCATATGTATTTTAGCTTGTATTACTTGGATTTATCAAATAAGGAAAAATAAACTCTTATATTTGTTGGATTTTCAACTAAAGAATTTAAAATTAATAAAAATATGTTATGTATTTTTTTTACAGTGCATTTTAATTTTAGCCAACCAAATAATTCTTTAATGACATTAATATTGAGTAATTTTGAGCTCATTAGATTCATCTCATCTAGATGTTTTATTTAATAGTAAGTACTCAAGCTTCAAATATCATTTGGCTCCTTAAACAACAGGGGGATTTACATACATACCACATTAAACATCAATATTTACATATTTAACACCTAAACTTATCATTTTACAATTTTAACACTTAAAACATGCTAACACAACAAAATTACCACTTTCCATTCTCCCCGTAAGTATTCGTTTTCATGGTTCGCTATTAATGAGAACGGTCTTGCCTCGAGCTCCGGCTAGCTGAAGCTCATCTTCGCTTCCACTGCGAAGGGTAAGGGATTGAGAAGTCGTTTAGCCATCGTCTCTGCTCCGAACGCCCTGAGTCTTCTTCGTGGTGCCCTTCGTTGCTGATCTTCGTCACCGAGTGCTGGGCTAAGGGATTGAGAAGTTTGTCGAGCCCCGTAATGCACGGTGTTGGAGACGCTTCCATTCGTAGCGGAGGCTAAGGGATTGAGAAGTTGTTCGACATTGTGCTCCTCCGGCAACGCCTCGGTGAGTCTTCTTCTCGCTGTGCCCTTGGTTGGGTTTGATTGAAGTTTCCGTTTTTTGGGTGATTATTTGGTTTAGATTTTTCTCTGCCAACGACATTTTTATTGTCAACATGAGAGTGTGTTGGAGGTCTACAGTAAGAGATATGTGGTACTATGTTGAGTTCAAAATTGAATCTCTGGATTTCGTTTGCTTTTATTGCATAAACAGACATGAATGTCTTTTCAAAGTGGTAATTGTGAATGTGTTGTATTTTTCATGAATTGGAAACTCTTTTAACTTTCATGTATTTGCTAAGAATTTTATTGATTGGTTCATTTATTAGCCTCTTTTGTTAAAAATTAGTGATACTTATGTGTCAACTATAGCCTCAAAACTTACCACCAGTTCTATACATGATAAGATGATCTTTATTTTATAAATATTAGTCATAACTAAAATGTGCAGGAACTATGATTGCTCCTGGTATTGTGATATTAAGAAGTGGAAGCACTTGTTCATAGTTTTAGGAGCAGAAAATTAATTATACTTTTATTTGATGCTATAATTTTTAACATATGAATGACTAAAACTTTTTTCAATAATATCGAATGAGCTCGAGTCAATCAATAATAGGGAATGTGCTCCAAAATAATCAAGTGAGATGCCTAACTTACCATGTATTATATACACTACTCATAAAGGACCGAAAAAAAAAATTTATCGATGCCCTCGGAACAGAACACAAGATGATTGCGGTTTTTTCAATTGGGTAGATGAAGTTGAACCTTCAATACATGATGTGCTGCTCATTTCGTGATGAGATGGTCGAAAGAAATTCGAGCTCATATTAACTCTTATGAAATTTTTAGTTGGAGTTGTTATTGTTCACTTGTACTTTTGGTTGTTTATCGTAATATGTGTGGGTGAAGTGCGTGGTACTAAGAAGTGTCAATATGTATGAATGTGTGATTTAGATCGATTGTCGCATGTCAGAGTCGCCAATATACCCCTAAATTTATGTTAATAGTGCATTTGCTTTATTATTTTTTGCAAGGTCGAACTTAGGTGTGACCTTATAGTTTGTAAACTATCATTGCTTTATTATTTTCAATTAGTTGGCCAAGTTTCAATTATCTACTAGACATTTCTAAAAAGAAGATGATCACCCAAGGCAAGTTCTGTTATAGAGAGAATCTCAAGGCAATCATTTCTGAAAGAATAATTGAATTCTTAATGAAAAATGACAAACAAACTAATAATATATTGATATATAATTCAATGAATGTGTTAAAAATTCAAATAAAACTATCAATATATAAGCTATGATCTCATTTGAGATAGTTTATTTAGTGCAGTTTTATGAAAGCAACATTCCCATATAAACCAATTGTTTTACTTGTGCATATAATAATTTCCTTGAAGTTCTTTGTTATGTTCTCATTCGAAATTTTATTTCATATTTTATACCAATGGTGGTTTGCTTCCTTTAATGTTTTGAAGATTTTTTGAAGTCATTAGCTTTTTGATTTTTAGAATAAGTGCAAAATAAGACATTTACATACGAAGTTCCAACAATTAAATGACAAATACAGAAAACTATTCTAACATGAATGGATGGACCATCACAGGTGAATAAGTTTTTTGAACTCTCCAACAAAACAGTGACTTCAAGTAATAATATAGACTGAGTCGCAAATAATAACTAAAGCCAAAGACCAACAAAGTTTATAGGGAATAAATACGAAGTTCCAATTAATTACATACAAAGTTCTAATTATTTACATACGAAGTTCCAACATTTACATACAGTTCCACAAAGATTCCTCAACATTTCATGGGAATAAATAAATGGAGTTTTGAGGTTATTGAAGCGATCAAGCACCAACACGCTACCTGAATAGCCATTTTATCCGCAGGTAACAATGGAAAATTATTTAGCCATTATTGAGCATTCAAGCAGGATCTCTTGTCACACGAGTGCCTTCAACAGAATTCTCGTGTTCTGGAAGTCCATTAGCCTTCCACACCTTTCTCCTTTCCCTGACCTCATCCCTCTCTTTCCTCAACCACTTCTCTATTATTCTCTGCATTCAAAGAATCATCACATGGAAATCATTAGTTATTGGGATCACAAACTGTATCACCTTTTCTAACACCCACAGCTTTCAAGTAGTTGGAGAGCTAACTCAGCATGGAGAGAAGAAATTAGTAAATCACATGTGCAAACAAGAAAACTAGATTGAAGCCAAATCTCAATCACATGTGCAAAACGATAACTAAAGAAAAGATAGATAAAAAAAATCATTAAAAATGTTAATCAAGGCATTGTTAAGTTGTGGAGCTTGATTGTTTCCCTAGAAAAGAAAAAATACATATCCATAGTAATAAAATTATTTGTGTGATTCTGAATGTTGGCTTTCTTTTCTATTTTTATTCTTTTTTACTCTGTGTGTGTGTGAAATAGGTGAAACGTTGTGTGTTATAGCACCATGCCGATAATAAGGAAGTCAACACTCATAGGCTACTACAATAAGTAAGCTCTAAGCAATAGATCACTCGGCTAACCGCTGTAATTAATACGCCAAAATATTTGCAACAGTTCATCGCCATGGTTGATTGTATTTGAAATATTGCATCATACCCGTGCAATGAATCAAAGCCCTACCGATAAGAAAAATATCTTGATAATGGGATAAATTACCTTCTCATCCGGGCCATGGATGAAAGCTTACGCATAACCCTACCGAATGGCATTGGGACCTCAACATCACCCCACCTTCACCAAAAGTCTTAGAACCATCATGATTCACTAAAATGTAGAATCAATGAAAAAAATGGAGAAATCTACTTAAAGTTCTTAAGAGTGTCATCCAGCTCTCCTCATCCAACGATAAGGATTTCCATTAACCAAAGTAAAAGGATTCATCTCGAGGAAGGTGAAGTCCAAGTCCAAAGAGATGAGTTAGAAGAACACAAAATGGCTGAAGAATATATTTCGGGATGCAAGAAGCACATTAGTAAACATGAATTGATCCAAATACCTAAAAATAAAATGATTAAGGCTTTGATGAACTCTTCAATCTTTCCCTTTAGCTGGAAGGATAAGAAAGATAAAACAGTATTGTTTATTCGAAGAATCATTCCAGGCATGCTGCATACTATTTATGAATCCAATTATCACATTTTGCATGTTGCATACTATTTATGAAGTAAAATCATATCAATAACCAATATTCAGAAAACCATAAGAATACCTGTATCAATGAATCCAATTATCACATTTTTTTGGTTTTTAGTGGAGAAGCCTGAAATCTCTCAGGTCCATATTTATCCCATGAAATCCCATGAATGAGTTGTGTGAAGAATTCTCTTTCGGTTTGGGAACATTGATACAACTCCTGGCATCTCTAAAATATCAATTAATCAAAAAAAAAAAAAGAATCGCAGATCTATATGTTTGGAAGCCCAATATATTTTGGAAGGAGGATATGTGAATCAACATAACTTCTATGAAGAAACTCCTATTCCCTAAGTTAACACGAATAAGGCATAAAACTTCCACAAATCATTTTGTTGAAAGAACTCATGGGAAAAGCTACCCAATTCCAGTATTCAGAGGCTGGTCAATGAGAGACGACTCAAAACCTGAACAATATGCATAATTTGGTCAAACTTCATGGATTATATATACATCTAACAGCTCCAAAATGTTTAACAAAGAACACAAAACATAAAGATAAACTTAATCACTAATCATTACACAAATGGAGTTTTGAGAGCATGGATAATATGAACAATGGATTAAACGCATCATAGTTAAGAAAAGGAAGTCAATACATCCATTCAGCTCCGAATCCCAAAAAATTACAACCATCAGTTAATTTGCAACTTCACCTGAAAATGACATTTTTGTCATAGTAATCATGGATAATATAAAAGTTTAAATGAAATGGATATGCTAGGAACAAAAGCTATGTGACTTCGTCAAAAAGTTTATAGTATCACAAACTAAAAATAGTCACATCAAAAATAGTTCCAAAAAATCTGTCAATTTAAGTTGTTGTTTTTCAAATTTCTTCCCTTCTAATTGGTAACTTGGCACGAGTTCTACTATCAACAATGGCGCTTATGGAGGTATGCATACTTGCATCTTCATCTACTTGATTTAATGGATTCTTGCATGTAGTTTTGTAGTGTCCCCATAGGCCACACCTGCTACATTTATAAATATTTCGTGCTTTTTGGCTATTTTTTTCTAAAAATTTCTTGAATCTATTCTTTTTGGTCTCTGGGCCTCAATGTTTTGGGAGCTGAATATAATATTCACCGTCACGCCTTCCATTGATCTTTCCCTAAAAGAGTTGATATTACTTTCAGCCATTTGGTACTACAATTAGTTAAATTTGCTTAACACACTAGAAACAAATATGTACAAAAGAAGGATATTAAAATCATACCTATGAACATGATAAATGTCATCAACATATGTATGCCACAGAGGGTGCTCCTTACTCCCTACAATGACAACTGCATGAATGCAAGGTAAACCAATCATCTGCCATTATCTACAGGTACAACATTTATTTTCAAGGTCTACTTCATGTCTATCATAACGCCCCTCTACCTCAACCCTCTGTGATGTTGATTGCCTGATGATAAAGTATTCCTTTCAAGTTATAATTTCTCTGATGTACTCCTCAATATGGGGAACTAACTCACTGTGCCATCTTGTAGCGTCTATTTTTCTCTGAGCTCTTTGTTCCATGATCATTCCTCTAATCATGTCAACAAGATCTACAATTGGTTTATCTCTCACAGGTCCAATCCAAGAATTGAAGGATTCTGCCATGTTGTTTGTATTATAATAATTCTTTATTTCAGCTGAAAATGTACTTTTAGACCACTTATAAGGCAACGAATGTAAGTACGAATAAATTTGTGGGCTAATATTATATATTTCAGCAATTTTGAATTGAACTCATGCTCGTGTATGCATTTGCGTGGACTGGGCAATTTATGACTATCTGGACAGTGAAAATATTTTTTAAGGTTCTTCCACAAATGACGGATACAAACTCTATGCTCTGCATTAGGAAACATGAGTTTGATTGCTTCACCTAGTCCTTTCTCCATATCTGATATGAATGCTAGTGCATATAACTCGTAACCAAGACTTTCAAATAAGTTTTCCAGAAACCATTGCTACGATGTCTTAGACTCACTTTCTACCACTGCAAATGCCAGGGTAAACAACCATTGTTGCCATCAAGGGAGTTTGTATAAAGCAACAGTACTTCGATTTCAAGTGACAAGCATCAAGCCTTATTAGATGTCTGCATCCTGCCAGAAAACCATCAATGCAAACCTTGAAGCTCACATACAAATGCCTGAATGACCAGTCATCACTATCGTAAGTATAAATGATGCAAGAACCGGAGTTTCTATCAATAAGCTCTGCGACAAGTGAAGGCACTAATATGTAATTATCATCGATTGACCCAAATGCAATGCTACTTCTCTAGATCACCATAACTTCATGTATGGTAGTGATAACCCAAAAGTCGACTCCAAGCTATTTTTGATATGTTTTGGAGGAATATTTGGTTGCTTCTTCACAATATCTTGTATCTCTTGGGCAACCCAAGAGGAAGTTGCCAATCTATTCCCTATTAATACCGTGACATGTATGTCGTAGTATATTCTTAACCTCAAATATTTGGCCATCGACAAAGTGATGCTCTAATTCTCCATGGACAATCTTTGTATGAGCAGGTAGCAATAACACAGGTTTTATCACTAGCTTTGATCTTAATCCCAAAATTATTTATAATTGCAGTGGTTCGTAAGACTTGTTTGAAAGTTGTTGAATCTTGAAAACATGCACCGACTGTTACAGCTTTTGCATCGTTAACTTCATCAAGTAAAGAGTTAGAAACATCAATACTGTTGGGATAGGAATGATTGCACTCAAGCATGTCACTATGAAAAGAAACATCTCTATCCTGTGACAATGTGTTATTTGCATTATCTTCGTCTGTTGCAACCACCACCTCAACCTTGATACTTGCAAAATACTCCTCAATCATTTGCAAAACTTCAACATCACTTTCAATAAGTCTATATTCCTTTGGAGATGTCTCAAAATATGATAATATAACTTAAATCCATATCCTTGTAGCCATGGGCAAATTCCTTCTACATTCTCTTTAAGCACAATAAAATTGAGTAGGTCTTTCTCAAGCTTAACTGTTCTTTGTTTTTCATATATTTACTTCTATTTGTTCTCTTGACTTCAACCCAATGTCCACCAAATTTGAAGATTACACGACTCATATCTGCTTTTAAATTAAATTTAGTCAACTTCACCGATAGGGTAAGTAGAAAATAATTTCTCAGCATTCCATATAAATGAAAATCCAATATAATTAACAAAAGAAGCATTATTTATTTTCAAATACTAAGAGAATAATATTGAACCATGATTCAAATAGTATTCAAATTATTTATTCTATTGTAATTTAATCAGTATTCAAATTCTTAATAAGTAAATTGAAATCTAATAACGAGAGTTTAGAATTTATAGCCTATTTACAATCCTAAATGCCAAAGATAAAAGCTAAACTATTATTTAAAAATGAACAGAGAAACACTATCGTGTATACAACTAGTGCAAGAAGTAATAAGGGAAGAATCAACAAAGGAGATATTTCAACTGGATAGTCGAGAACAAATGTAGGTTGCAAAAGCTTTGGCTGAACAATGATCTCAAAACCCGAATGAATAACTTCAATTATATGAAGCAAAATTAATTGATTAAACTAGCTATCAATTCATATGACAACAAAATGGTTACACTTATGGATTTAAAATTATTAAGTTATAAATAACTCTTGATCCAGGGAAAAATTCATCAGAAAAAAAAAGAAAATTTTCATCTGTTTCATATTTAATAATTTCTAGATATTCAGAAAAAAAAATCAAGTTTGTCCATAATATCTGGACACTTGACATTGTTCCAAATGAATTAATGTTTCATTCACATGGTGGTCCATTTAGACTGGTAAAAAAGGCAATGAACAAAACAAAATATTACATATTATGCAACACCTGAAACTTCAGCTATATACAAAAACAATAACCAGCAAAACAAAAAAAGCAAACTCATGTATTTGCAAGTCATAAATAATTTAGAGTTTTAGAGCTTGCTTTCAATCCTAAATGGCAAAGCTAAAAATAATATTATTCTTTATAAGCTATGAACAGAGAAGGTAATAAGAAGCAAAGGTGTTGAAGAACTTTTATAATGAAACTTTTAATAATATTATCCTTTTCACAAGTCCTATACCAAACGTATTACCTTGCAATCCCCATTTTTCCTTTGCGCACTGTGTCGGACAGGACGAGCTTCGCTTGAAGAAGATCGCTGATGGCTACGGGGAAAATGCGGGAAGAGCCGAAGACGTTAATCTTCAATCAAACCCAACCGCCACTCAGCGTCGAAGAACAGCTTCTCAATCCCTTAGCCTCCGCTACCGAATCGGGAAACGTCTCCAACACCGCGCGCTGTTACGGGAGCTCGAGGCAGCTTCTCAATCCCTTAGCCTCCGCTACCGAATCGGGAAACGTCTCCAACACCGCACGCTGTTACGGGAGCTCGAGGGAAGACCAAGAACAACTTCTCAATCCCTTAGCCTCCCATCGAATCGGAAATGTCTCCAACACCTAAACGGAAGTTTATGTAACGGAGGCGAACCGCGAAGAAACGAATACTTACGGGGGAGAACGGAAAGTGGTAATTTTGTTGTGTTAGAATGTTTTAGGTGTTAAAATTGTAAAATGATAAGTTTAGGTGTTAAATATGTAAATATTGATGTTTAACGTGGTATGTAAGTAAATCCCCCTAAACAATATTATATGTTTTTTTAGTTACACTTCTATGTATTTTATTCGGTTCAATAGACTCAGATCAATGACTTTTATTATCATTTGGCTCATTTGTTGAAGTTTTTTTTTTTTTTAACTATGAATTTGCTCAAATTAGGATTTAGATAATTTTAAATTTAATTTTGAAAGCTTCTGCGTTAAATATTGTATTAAGAATCTTTCTTAATAAAATGAATTCAAAAATAAAAATTAAATTATTATTTTTAAAAAATATTATTTATTTACTTGTAATTAACAAAACTTTTATATAATTCTGTTTGATTTTATAACTATTAAATTTATTTAGAGATTAATGTTATAATAAAAATTTTATATTGCAGTAATTTCAAAACAATTCTAACAATTTTTAGGCTTATTCTAATAAAAAAAATTATAAATATTCTAAGTCAATATTTTCACCTTCATGTGTTTATAAAAGTATACAAAAATTCAGTACAAAAAGTTAAAAAACTATTAGCATACATTTATATAAATCTAAACTACTTTAAAAGTTATATTAAAAAAATTATTGCAAATAAAATTAACTGTTGTATGTAGAAAGATTCGAGTCGATAGAATGAGAGAATTCAGTGTCTTAACTTTGCACAAAGATTTCACACATACAAAAAATGAGTATGAAGAACAGTAGGTTCTTTTCATGGAAAACTCAAAAAGACAAAAAATCACACTTGGAAACAATTTTACTATATCAGTATTTGTTATAATTGTTATATTGTCTCTAAAGTTGGAGAAGGTAAGAGTAGGTTTTATAAAAATTTTCACTAGATTAGCAACAAAGGTTTCGCTTGAGATAGTAGTCTGACAACCCGATGACGATAGTCAAGCGATGGTTGGGTGGCGGTTGCAGCAGTTCAGCAATGGTGGTCTAGTTGTGATAGCTCATCGATGTCGACCAACGACGGAGGCCCAACGGTGATCTAATGATGATGGCTGGACAATGGTCCGACGACAGTGTCTAGTGGCAATCCGACGATGATCGGATAATGGTGGCTGGCAGCAGTGATCGGTGGTAGTGGCTGGACAGTGATTCGGTAGTGACTGACAACAGCAACCGGCGATGATTTGACAACAATCGAGTGGTGGTAACTGGTGATGATGACCAGCGGTGACGACCAGCGGTAATCTGACAACGATCAGACAGTGGCAACTAGTGATGGTGATCGGCTACGGCGGTCAGCGATGATCCGGTGATGGTCAGGCGGTGGCAATAGGTGGTGGCGACCAGCGGCAGTGATCTGATGATGGCAGCTAGGTGATGGTCCGAATATGCTTTTAGATTCCTCAAGTATCAGAGCTCTCTCCCTTCTCAAGCTTATGTCCTCTTATGTGAAGAATGATGGGCTATTCATTAATTATAGGAGTTGCATTTCTTATAAATACATGTAAAATTTGAACCACTCTATCGGATGACTCAAAATGATCCCCTTACTCATGAGATGTATTTAAACATTTGAATACTTAAATAAAGTCAGAATTAAAAGATATTATGCTCGTTACATTCATCTCCTCGAGACGCTCGATTTGACTATAAACACGTCATACTTGAAATCTATTCAGGGATCCAAATGATATCCCAAAGTTTTCAATTATATTGGGCTTGTCTGGAATAAGAATCAGATTGCTTTTGATCCCATCGAGGTGTTTATATTGGCTCTATGATGGCCAAAAGAGATTTTGAAAATTTAAAATTTTAATCCTAAAAGATGTCCCATAATACATACATCAAAATTCGTACTTGATTTGAGAAATTTTATAAAGGCATATCATTAACTGAAATAGTAAATTTTAATAAGGTTTGAATATAATCTGTTTGGTGAAGAATAATATTTTCATATTTTAAAATTGAGTAACCATTGTGTAGATGAAAATGATGATTCAATTTTGCTCATATAAGATATAGGGGCTGTTTCATTTGGTGTATTGTAAGTGTAAAGCTAAAACAAGGTATTTTATTTTTTAAGATATTTGACTTAAGTAAAATAAATATAAAATATTTTAAAAATAAATTTACTCGTGACTTAGCTCGATTAGGGTTTATTCGTGTTCTTTTGATTAACTAATGAAATGAACTTAAACACTTTTGTAAATACTCAATTGCTAATTTGTCATTCAGTTCAATTATGTTCATGAACAATATCGTTTAAAACTTGTGAACATGCTCGTTAAGAAGCTTGATTTCGATTTGATTAAGGCTCATTATGCTTATTTGTGAATATTATTGTTTAAATTTTTATTTTTATTTTGGCTTAATAAGCTTTAATTGATGCAACTCGTGTATATTTTTCAACAAGCTACTTGCAAATAAGCTCAATTAAGGCTTGATCAAAGCATTTTTATTTCATTAAATGTGCTGCTCATTAACAGGCTCGATAATCCCAATTTGAATTGAACTCCAAGCTTGAACAAGATATTTTTTTTTATTTTTTATTTTTTAATTTTAACAAGCTTAAGCTTGAACACCATAATAAAAACTCGAATTGAGCTCAAGCCAAGCTTAAAGCTCCAACTCAAACTAGTAAATAAGCTTGAACTCGAACAAGTACATGCTCAGCTCAGCTCAGTTGGTCTGCAATCCTATCTACAAATGTAGTTTTATTTTGAAACAAGTTTTTTATGACAATACCTTCTCTAAATAATTCATGCCTTTGATTTATATACTAACATCAATCAAACAAATCACTCATTAACAAATGGTGTCTCCAAAAAAATAGCACTTCGCATAAATGTTGGTTAATAAATTCATTATCTCCTATCACAGACTACTCATCAGCAATTAGAAAAACACCCTAGTAGGAGGAGTGTACCTGTTAAGAGGGAGACGACATAGTGGGGTTACTTTAGTGGAGCTGCCTACATGAAAGTAGTAGCCACTTAAATAACGATCAAGCTCTACCAAAATGCTCTGTACTTTCATGAGAGTACAGAGAGTACAGATGCAAAAATCTCTCAGAAATCATCCAAACAGCCATCAAATTGCTTCCACTGGAATGTAATGAATATAATCTGAACAAATTTTCTAAAAGAAATTTTTTTTTAGAAGATCATGTCCAACAATGTTCCCACTTGGGCTAGGTGATTTAGTTGTGAGTCATCCTCACCATCACTCTTCTCAGATGCACTACTAGGGTCAGAGTAAAAGTGATTTGAATTAGTTTGAATTTATTTGAATCTTAATTTAAATATAATTTATTCCAAAAAAAATTGAACCTTTGTCACAAACATTTGCCACAAACATACTTATACCATCCTTCTTTCAAAGCACAATTATGTATTAGTTAGTGTGGATCTCTACACTTTTATCTCATTATTATATCATCTGATACTCATTTATATAAATATCAGATAAGAATTCAATCACATAGCTGAGAATACTAATACAATCATTGCAAAGAAGATGATCATCATTAAGAAATTATAGTTGATGGCTCTGGTGGCAACAATGATTCTCCATGGCAAAATGTTTCTACATGGCAATGATATCCAGCCACCATTTCCCTCCACCACTACCATGCCGACCTACGATGCATGGAAGGCGCATCATCGAATGAGATCTGAGCATTCGTCCAAACCTCTCATAACTCTAATGAGAGTTTAACAAATATAAAAAATTATTCAACATTATTAGAGGAATTTTAGAGTTTAGTGTGTTTGGGACAGATGCAGTAGTCTAAAAAGAAATGATGGAGCTATCTGAAAATCTAAGGTGGGTATTAAAATTTTTTTATGTTAAAAAAGGTAGATCAAATTTTTTGAGCTACCGACTGTCATGGGTTAAAAACACAATTTTTCCACCGCGCAACCGCAAAACACACCCACACTGCTCTTTTCCAAATAGTAACTGCGGTGCAGTGCGAAAACTGGTTGTCCTATCACACCATTAATCTAAAAAATATTTGCTCAAATAAAAATATTAATATGTGCATTATGAGGGACAAAGAAGTCAAAACTCCTCTTATTTCTCTTCTTTGCATTGTAGAGTTTTATTTAATATGCTTTTTTTACGGTTCTTTCTAATGGAATTTGTTCTTTCAAATTTAATTCATTCTTACCCTGAATTAGGATGCAGTTTTAATAATTTATCGGGAAAAAAAGCATAACATTGGAAATAAAGTTTTGTTAATTCTATGATTTGATATGCAATATAAAGTTAATTTTAGAGAAAGAATCGAAAACTTTAGTTAACTTTAATAATTAACAAAAGATTTAACAATAATTTTTATAAAGTTATGTATAAATAAAAATATTTTAATTTTTTGAAAATTTCAAGTTAAATTTATTTATTAATAATAAATAAGATATTAGATACATATTATTATTGGAATGAAAAATATATAAATCTAATTCTTACTTATTATAAACTTCATGTTTTTATCTAAATAATTTTACATTAATAGATTAAATGATTATGAATAATCGATTTAAACTTATATCTTAGATATTCGACTTGATAAATAATTTTATTTTTAGAAGATATTATAATATTTGTTCAGAAAATAATTAATAAAAGAAATATATTTTATATTCTTTTATTTATAAATTATTGATAATAATGTAATTATTTAACGCTTTCGAAACATGAATAGCTAATATCATCAATTATAAATTTTTCATTCATATTTCTTTTATGTTTTATTATAAATATATTCTAACTAAAAGAATTTTTAAAATTACCAATGTTGATCTTAAGCCTAAATAAAGAAGGTTGGAACATAATCCTCAAAAGATTAGATTAAGATGCTTAGCTTTCTAATCTATCATAGGAAATTTAAAGTATACTTAAGGGGATTTTTGGAATAATTTTCTATCTTTATTTTACATTATATTTATATTTTAATTCAAAAATATATATTTGATATCTTAAATATGATTTATTTTTATTTTATTTTTATTGAATATTGTCTAAGTTGATTTCTTCAATGTTCACTTTGGTGGTGGCACGTGGCAGCCAACGATAATGATCATGATAATTTTCATTTCAAAATAATTAATCATTAGAACAAATATCTAAAAAACTATTTTAAATATTTTTTAAACAATTTATTATTTCAAATTAAATATATTTTTTTAATAAAAAATTTATTCCAAACATACACCAAACAATCACTCTTTAGAAACAATAAAACAAATAATCAAAGATAAAAGAAGCCATTACCAATCTCATTCAAAAAAATTGCATATTTGTAGAAAATATCCTTTGCTTCTTAATTCAAAACTCTTTAACTCGTGAGAGGTCAATAATCTGAATCATGTGAAGGGATTTATGTAACATCATTCTTTAATTTGCTCACCAACTAATTAAGCAAAACCTCATTTTCACCAACTAATTTTTATATATTTAAATATTTAATATATAAACTTTAATATTTATATTTATAACACAAATCTTTAATATCACATCAAAAATATTACTATTATTTTCTTTTTAAAGTGAATAACTCTTTTTAAGCCATACCAAACTTTAAAATGTAAATTTAATAAAACTTTTACAAATTCATTGATTGCTCATTCATTTTTGAGTTGGGCTCCTTGGTTTGCCTAATCTAGTGGGCTCAACTTAAGTGACAAATTCTTTTTAGGGCTATAATTATGCTATTTTTGTTTTGCCACATGCAGGGCAGAATTAGCTTACATTTTGAGGATGGGCAAATTTATTATGTAAATAAAATAATATTATAAATATAAAAAATATAAAATTTTAATAAAATATTATATTTTTAAAATGATTAATGAGTTAAACATTAACTATAAGAAGAAAATTAAATAAAAATTAGCTAATTAGAAAAAAAGAGTTAATGTTGATTTAAGCAATCTATAAAAATATAATGAATTGAATTTTTTTGTAAATCAAAAAGAGAATTCAATAAAAGTTTATTTTAGTAAAAATAATTATAGTAAAATGACTTAGATAAAATATATTTAATTAAAATGAATTCCAACAAAATGATTTAGCAAAATAGATTTCAACAAAATAATTCAAGCAAATTAATTTAAAAAAATATTAGTAAATGGGTGACCTAATATTTTTTTATATGAATATCTTAAAAAAGCATTTCTACAATCTCATTTTTATTTATAATATTGCAAAAAAATTTGTTAATATTACAATTTTGTTGTTTGTGCTGAGTGCAGCTGCAAGAAGAGGAAAACTCTAATAAATCCTAGGTCTTTTTGGGCAAATAATATAATGTAGGAGGAGCAAACCGTGGATCCGCCCCTGGCAACATATACAATCTTAATTAAGTAAGCAAAGCAAGATATTATAGAAATTTTTTCATAAATAACAATTAATTAAGATGCATAAAAGATATTAATATTACTTAATAAAGTGTGGGGATTTATATTTATCTTGCTTCAGAATATCACATAAAATGATAAAGTTGGCATTAATCTATAAAAAATCTTAAGATAGGAAAAAAGGTTAGGCCTTGTTTAAAAAATTCCATATTAATGAATTTAAGTACAAAATTTTATTTACCATATGGAAAGAATATGAGTCTTGGCTTAACTTACAAATTTTCTCTGTCAATACAAATTGAGTACAAAAGTTTCAAAGTATTTTAACTAATTGGAATGATGAAAATGAAGTTCAATGCTATGTCTTCAATTGGTTGCTTTAGACAAAATGAATGCATAGGAGAACTTTTTTAGTCAACACATCATGGTGTCAACTAGGGGTGCAAACGAATTGAGCGTTCAACAAGCTACTCGTGAATCGGCTTGATTAGAGCTCGTTTATGTTCGTTCATTTAATTAATCGAACGAGCTTGAATACTTTTGTAAATACTCGATTGTTAAATAAAAGCAAAACAAGTTATTGTCGGTTATGTTAGTGAACAAGATCATTTAAAACAAGCGTTAAGAGCTCGATAATGGATCAATTAAGGCTCGATTAAGGCTTGTCATAAACGCGATCTCAGATAAGGCCGATTAAGGCTCGATAATGGCTCGCTCGATTAAGGCTTGTTCATAAACGCGATCAGTATAAGGCTCGATAATGGCTCGATTAGCGGCGTTAAGGAGCTCGAACACAATTTTTTAAACGAGCTCAAGCTCGAACACCATCCTAAAGCTCAATCGAGGCTCGAGCTTTCAATGTCATCAAACGAGTTTGAACTCAAACGGGCTCGCTTCGGTTTGGTCTGGTTGCGTTCTAGTGTCAACAATAATAAATAATAGCATGTTATTAAATGTTACTTCAATGTAATAGCAAGTATGTAGAATATCTCGACTCTCAATAGTGACATACAAGTCTATAAAACATAGAAAAGCAGGATGCCCATGACGGGTACGTGTGGGATGAACCAAATCCTCATCAAATTTTCTTTTTCCATTAGAGGGAGCTCGTACATATTCTCCAATACCACCTGTGAATACTACGCTGGTACCCAAGCTAATGATAGAGGCAAGAACACTTTCCGGCCAGGTCCCATTAATTGATCATAACGATATCGTGGAAATGCTGCACGGACCCATATATATAGGAAAAGAAAAGGAATCACCTTGATACTAAACTAGATCGAGCCCGAGATCTTCTTAGAAATGGGAAGATCTAGGATAGGTGGCCAACCTCCTGGAGAGAGCGATGTGCATGGACCGGGTGAGTAGGGATGCAGCTCCGTGGACCGCTCGTCGGGCCAGTCAATATAGCATCTCATTGAGTGGCACCTCTATATAATATAACAAACAATAGAATATCATTGTTAGCACTTTTTAGAAGCAGTGATTAGCGGTATCACATCATTAATAGGTGTTATAAAATATTAATGGATACAAAAAAAAGAACTTTTTAGCACTCAAAAAGTTTAGAAAACATTGCTTTAAATGAACATAACAAGGGGGTTTATTTATAATTTTGACTTGGGCTAGTTTAAGTATACTAAGTTTTAAATTTCATGCATATTAATGAGGTTATTATATTATTGAATTATCACAATCAAATGAGAGAAGAAGAATAGATATAAATCTTTATAATCTCAATAATAAAAAAAGTTATAAAATTGAAGCTCAAAATTAATTTTTTTTATAAATAATTTGATTTTTTTTTTTTAACATATGAATAAAAGGTATTCCATTCTTCTCAAAATTATATGCATTTAATATATGTCATTGTGAGAAATGAAATCTTCTCATAAGAAATGCTCTTTATATATTAGGTTTCTTCTCTATGACAAACACTATTTTCTCATGCTTGTCCATTTTTTAAGGTGTTATTTTGACAAATAAATAAAAAATGTTTTTTTTTTTTAATTTTAAAATCTAACAATATTACAAAGAGATTTTTTTTTTGTTTGAAACCCAACAAATAATTTTAAGATTTAAAAGAAAATTTTAGTGTGATACCATAATATCAAGTCTTTGGTTTTTATAAGAGGTCTTAACTATATTATTAAGATTTCATAAACCAAATATAAGAACAAAATTACCCAATCTTATTTTAAAAATAGATTAAATTATTAATATTATTAATAAAATTTTGAACCTATTTATCAATTAAAAAATAAATTATAGTTATTTTTATACAACATAAAAGAATTGAAAATATTGATGGCATAAAACTTATTTTCAGAACATTTACTTATTTAGCACGGAATTCTTATTTTTTAATATAGGAAGATTTACATACATACCACATAATTCTTATGCATTTACATCTAACATTTAAAGTTAAATATTTATTTAACTAACACTTTTCTATGCTTAAAAAGATACATTTCACTTTTAAAAAGAAAGTGATAATGATATTTTTGATGTGATATTAAAAAATGTGGTGTTATATATGTAAAAATTAAAGTTTAGGTGTTAGATATATAAATACATAAGAATTTGTGCTGCCTATCAATTTTTAAAAAATAAAAGATATTAATATTTTTAATGTGATATTAAAAATTTAAGTATTATATAGTTAAATATTAAAATTTAAATATTAAATGTATAAATATATAAAAATTATTTAATATATATGTGCAAATTTATTTTTAACATTAATTCATACCAAAAATATATTATATATATATATTCTAAAAATTAAGGGTTTACTTGAAATTAATTTTGTTTTATATTTTAAATTTTATTTTGACAATAAATAATATTATTTTTATAAAATATTCAAATTAATATTTAAAGATTTTAAATATTGTTAAAAAATAATTATTATTATCAAATATATAATAAAATAAAAAGTAAAAGTAAAAGAAACATCAATTATTTTTTTTTGAACATTTGAACTAATTTGATCATAAACTCATATATAAAATATATGTACAAGAATTTAAATTCAAGAATTTTTAAAAATTATAATGTTGATAAGTTTTGAAGTATGTGATGAGAAATTATATTATAATTTTTTTAAAATAAAAAACTATAATAATTATCATAAATTTTTAAATAATGATTTTTTCTATAATAACTCTATCGTTTTTCAAATAACTGCGGCTATTAGTAAACGAAGTTACAGTGCCTTAAACAAACGGTCAACAATGCTTTTCAAAGTGTTGAAGAGGTTATATCAGCCTCAGCCGCTAGTCGCTGGAGCTTTGGATAGTGTGAAACTATAGATGTAAGAAGGTAAGCTCAGGGGTGATTCTATTTCCCAGGTTCCCTTTTTCATTTATCCGTAATCTGTAGTTGCGCTTGCCTTGGATTTAGGGTTTTCGTGTTGAATGAATTATCTGCGATCCACATATTTGATTAGTTTGATTTTCTCCTATTTAAAAGGTGAGAACTTTGCAATATTTTCTGGGAGCTTGAACAAAAAAAAGCCCTAGCCCAGGTAAAACTTCTTATTTTTTATACTCTGAATTCCCTCTTTTCATAGGGTTTTGAACGATTTCAAGCCATTGTTCTTTATCTCATTTTATTGGATCTAATTGCCGATGATGTTTATATTTCTATCCAAATTTCTTGTGGGAAGGTAGCTGAGATTTGGTATCAATTTTTTTTTTGGAATGGGTATCCACCCAACACCCCACCCATCTCATGCGGTGACTAATCCTGCGCCTGCCATTCATCACCCACATTGCCCCACCTACTTTCACCCAATATAAAGGCCTCCTTGAGGATTCAACTCGGCCCCAGCTCGCCAAGGCCCACCAACTGAGCTAAGAGACGGTGAGTTGGTATCAATTCATAAATGTTTATTTATGCAGGCTATAATATTCCAAATGGTTTTTTTAATGAAACTGTGTTATATTGCTTTCATAGTTGACCCACCCAATGGTTTTTTTAATGAAACTGTTATATTGCTTTCATAGTTGACCCACCCATCCTTAGATTGATTTGATTGATGGTGATGAGTACTTCAAGGAGATATGTTGATATGGGTCTTTCTTATTCTTTTGTTGTGTTGTGGTTAATTAGCCTTCCTTTTTCAGCATTTAAGGTGGGGGTGTAAGGTGAGAATCTTTGTTTATGGTAGTTTGATTCAGACGACATGAATGAAAAAGTAGATGTGGGATCAGCCTACATACCATGGAATATTTATGGATTTACATATAAAAAAAGAGGAAATATACAACAGTAAGATAGGGATCAGTAAGTATTAGGAAGAACCCACTATTGACATTTTGTTAGTAGACTTACAATAGTATGATGAACTTTTTACTGTTATTCACACATTTGAAGAGATTCATCATGCTTTTTTTCTGAATTTCTTAAGTTTCGATTGGTTAGAAATCTGTTTATAGGCATACCATATGAATGTCATCACAGTATAAGAGCAACTTCAGGGTAATTATTGCCTATATTCTAATTGTTGGCGCATTCTACTAGGAATAACTATCTCCATTGAAGGCTTCTCCTCCTCTAATAAACAATAAAATATCATGTTTCAGACTCATGAAGTCCCTTTAGAAGCTGGTGAATTAATTAGGTTGGAACCACTGGCACAATTGGCTCCTTGATATCTCAAGAACTAGAATTCATGAAGAATTCAGCCCGGATATCTTCATCCTTTCAGAAGAAAAATACATCCATCTCTGTTTCAGTACCTGTGTTCACTCCTCTAAAAGAATGGATTGCTGAAACCTCAGTAATGTTCGAATGGCAAGCGAAAACCTCTTAAAAATGGACAACTGTTCCAATTCTAAGCAATGAAGCTAACACAGACAAGAACACAAGCATAAAAGATCCCATGAAGAAAAGACAATCTTACACAGTTGAAGTTGTGGATATAAAATGCAACAATCCTATGAGTAGCCACTCTAAGAAGCACGGCTTCCCTAAACAGTCTGAATCCATTGGTTAGCCTTGCATGAACTTGTTGCAGTCAGCACTTAGGTTCATGTAACCAGCTCCTCCGGCATGGCCGACATCGACTATCGAGCATATGCACGGTAAGAATCCTCTGCCGCTTCTCATAACTGAATGCTTCTTCTTCTTGTCGACCGAGCTTGTGCTTCTTGGGGCCATATCTTGAATCTCATTCTTCGATTTCCGATAGCTTCTACGATGATTTGTATCAATTTGTTTGAAGTATTCGATCTCTTGGAACACGAGGGATCCGATCGTTCCTCGGGTTCCAATCTCAATTGGGGAAGTAGAGCTAGCCATTGTGGTATGGTAGAGGAGAAAGTGTTGATGAATTATAGTATTAGGAGGTTGAGTGATGATAGTGAATGTTAGGTGAGGAGAATGATTTTTCATTGCTTTGGATGGGCAGTTGTTGGGGACTTTTTCTCTCACATAAATGTTTCTTTAATTGAAGGAAAAGAGAGAATAGTTGATAATGAAATGATACTGATTGGTGGTTACCTTCACCTTCTTGTTCTATCTTAATGCTCATTTATTATTCAGGAAGGGTTTTTCTTTCCTCTGCGCACTTATGTTCTGATTGACCATTTGAATCTGTGGAGGTACTTCTTGTCTGTGGAATAATATGGACAATGATAATGATTTTTAATTTGATTCAGATTGTTTGAATATGAGATATTGATAGGGTTTTGATTTTAGATGACAGTTGAAGGTTTTTTTATTTTTATTTCCTTGATATGCATGATTGTGAAAATCATATACAACTTTTAGGGCAAAATCAACATGTCTGTTATAGAATATTTTAATCTGCTTGAAAAATTATTTTTTCTTTTTTTTTTTTTCCTTGGGAGGGATTTATCTAAATACCACATAATTTTTATGTATCTTATATATACTAAAATTTCTATACTTATATATTATTGTAGTGATGAAATCATGCTAAAGTATATGCATGAAAAAAATATATTTTATTTTAAGATAAAATAATATGAGTGATATTTTGATATGATTTAGAAATTAAATATAATTATTGAGATATAAAATATTAAATTATAAAAGAATTTAATGGTATGTATGTAAATTTCATATTTATTATTATGGCTTCTATGCAAGGTTTAGATTTTTAAAAGTTGAGATGCAACTATACTTGGCCCATTTATTTATTTATTTATTTTTTATTTTTTATTTTTGAATTGAGCATTAATTTGGTTAGGAATCATTATGTTGCCTTTATTTAGGGGTTGTTTGGGATCAATTTTATTTTGCATTTTGTATTTTTTTTATATATTTTTATTAGTTTTTAAAATATATTTATTTGATGAATTTTTTATATATCTTTATTTGTTGTTTTCAAAAATAAATAACATTGTTTTACAGTTGATTTTTTTCACCGGTAAATGATGAGAATAATACTTTTTGATGAAAATTTAAGAATTTCTTATTAACTTGATCGCCAATTTATGATTTTTCTATGGGTTTCTTTGGATAACTGAATCTGTCTTAAAAAAATAGTGATGAAAGTATTGAAGAAGAAGATAAATATATAAGTTTTATTATTTTATAAATGTCAAATTATAATTTTTGATAGTCATTAATCAGATAAAATTAAAAAAATGCAACTTTCTCACATTAGATTCTTCAAAATTTAATTAAAATTTAGTCCAAATGCTGTACCAAAATGTGATGGTGATGGGCAGTTGTTGGACACTTTTTTTCTGCAATAAATGTTTCTTTAATGGAAGCAAAGTAGAGAATATTTGATGATGAGATGAAGCTGATTGGGGTCACCTTCTTCTTCTTGATCTATGATCTTAATGCTCATTTATTATTCAGGAAGTTTTGTTTTTCTCTGCGCACTTGTGTTGTCATTGGCCATATTCTCTTATGTTGCATTGGCTATTTGTATCTGTGGAGGTGATTTTTTTAATTTGATTTACATTGTTTGAATATGAGATATTGATAAGGTTATGATTTTGGAGAACAGTTTAATTTTTATTATTATTTCCTTGATATTATCATTGTGGAAAATCATGTACAACTTTTGGGGCAAAATCAACATTTTATTTTATAGGAAATATTTTAATGTATTTGAAATTTTATTTTTGCTTTTTTTTATAGGAAATAATTCTTATGTATCTATGTATTCTAATTTTTTTTATACTTATATAATATTATGATGATGAAATTATGTTAAAATATACGCATGAAAAATATATTTTTTATTTTAAGATAAAATAATATGAGTGATATTTTGATATGATTTTATAAATTAGAGTGATATAAATAAATATGGAATCGAAGTTAATGAAGAAAGAAAAAGATGAAAGGTCACATAAAGAAAATAAATCAACGTAAAAAATTAAATTATTAATTAGAATGTTGAAAAGTAGTGTTTTTCTTTTCCCTCTCCTTTCTCGCACAAAATAATCGTTTATAGTGAAATTTATATTGCCCACATCAAGCAGCTTGTCATGTAGCATTATTCAAAACTAGTTGATGTCTTGATCAAGTCAATCTAGCACAATCTCACATCATATTACCATCTACTTGATGGCATGTAAGGGAGTAGCTTCTAATAAGGAACTTGCCACCCTATATGATAGGCGCACACGACGGACTCGGCTAGCATGCTAGAAGATTGACCTCTACACCTGAACTCGCACAACATATTAGATGGGCACCTACAAGTGAACTCACTAGCAACTCTCCCAAGGTGCAAGTCGATATGAACTCAATTAGTGAATTAGCCTTATATTTAGGGTTAGATGAGTTGATCAGTATGAGAGATCATGTCATTCAAAGATAATAACTCCCTCCATATTAGACTATTGTACACTTGTTTGTACCAAAACAGCCCCTTTAAAGTATATTTTTTTTTATTATTAGTTTGTGTGTGATGAAATCATTTATATAGCCCTTCAAACAAGTGTACAATAAAAAGGGGAATGAGACAATTTTAAAACTTTTTGACTCTTATTTGAAATATTTATAGGATACCTAGATCTTTTAGCTTTCTTCTCTAAGATTTCTTGTAGTTGGACTTGATCATTCATCAATGTCTTCTCTACTAGTAGCATACACATACTTTCTTATGTATTATCTCTTTACTCTCTCACCTCTCTTTTTTCTCTCGTACTTCTCCAAGCAAGTCTTGTGAGTAAGATCTGTGAGTGTATATATATGTACATGCATATATAGTCAATGAGGGTAAAGAGAGATGATAAGGCCATCAAAATTTTGATGATGTTATCATAGACGATTTTTCCAATATTGAAATGTTTTTCCTTAGTCAAAAATATTCTTTAACAAGCATCTAACTATTGAAGATCACACTAATTTAACAACAACATTCTTAAGATTTAACAAGAGGTAGAACTTAGAAATATATACATGATTGAATAACATCTCTACAAGTTCATAAGAGAATAACTTCATCTTCTTCTAAAGATCTCTTTGTTGTGGTTACATCTTTCTATAAAAGTTACTATTGATCTCTTATACGATAAGTAATTTTTTTAAAAAGTTATTGTGAGTATTATATTTTTTTAAAAAAAATCAAATAACAACTTTCGTACTTTACCATATTCTAATAGATTTAGTTATAAAATACTATTTAGCATCATAAATACTTCTAAAAAGTAATAAGAAAGCTATAGCGAAATAAGACTGTTGCAATTATTTGGAATATAAAGTTGTTTAAAAGTTGCTCCAAACATACCCTAAGTTTGTTAAAACTTCATTTCTCTACGGACAACATGACCTATGAAGCCATCATTAGCATCTCTAATGGAATCACCATCTCCTTTGCCCTCGTCATCATCCAATATGATATCATTTAAGTCCTTCCTCATTCTTACCATTAGCACTAATGAGATTTTCAATGACATCTCTATAGGTATGTGGTGTTTTAATTTGGAGTCGTTGGGAAGCCATGCAGATCTTAGGAGGTATTTATCGAAGTGATCGGGTACGACATTAAAGTATGATGTACCATCTCAAAAAAATAGAAATATCACCCTACAATGGATCTAATCATTTAATAAGGACTCTTAAGGCAAATGAGTCTTCGTATATACTAGAGATCTTTCCCCTACTTTACAAAGAAACGTAAAACAGGGTATTTTATGCCAGATTTTTTAATTTTCTATAGAATCACATCCTAGAAAATGAAATTTTCTAAGAATACTCTCGATTAAAGTACTCAATCAACATTCTCCAAAGATTTCAAGGTTAGACTATCAAATGATTGGATATTTTTGGAAATCAATTGGGAAAGTTCAAGTGGAAAGGCTTATTTTTGGAATCCAAAGAAAGATACATAGGGAGTACCCATGATACTAGGAGGCTTAATGAACACTCCGATCTACCTTATAATAAGGCTTTATATGTGAAGAGATTAAGTTTATTTTGTTTGAGTTGAAATTTTATTAGAATGTTAGGGCTTATAGTTCATCAACTCAATATTGTGAAAATGCTAAGAGATGATGATTTATACCCGTAGCCCAAAGGAAACAAGCAACCTCAGATCCTAAGTCTAAGATGATTTAGCATGACCTAAATCTAATCGAAAAATGGGACATAATGATTTACCTCCACAAGAGAGGATAAACTCATCCTAACTCTTCTGGACTTACAACCGCGTGGAGTGGCTGCCAGCTAACACCTCATATACTTTAAAATTATATAGGCCGATCTTATGTAATTGCAAGATAACTAGGCTGTTATTTAATTTGGAAAGGAGACTAGAGTCTTAAACTCACTCCCTAAGAGACTATATCATAATTGGTATGAAATCATGACTTAGACTAAATGCAAAACTTATAAATTTTTATATCATTTTTGACACAATCTTTTGGACAAAGACTTGTGATAATTATGCTTAAATGCATGATGAAATTAGATTATTAGCTAAATTAGAAGAGGAGGTGTTCTCCATTACAAGGGATGCTTTACAGGTCAAGCATTCTCCTATTGTGTAAGAGTGGAGACCATCCCTATTCAAGAGTGAAGCAATATGTAATGCATCATATTAGAACATTCAACATTCAGCTGAGGGGTTGCTAAATCTTTTAATTATATTGATTATAACCTAAGCTTTAAAATGAGATTATGAGTTATTTTAAAATTTAATTATGAGTTATTAGTGGGGGTAAAAAAAATTAATTTTATCCTAAAAAGCCTACCGCATCGAGACTACACATTTAAACATCAAGCTTAATAAACCTATGAAGAACATGTAATTTCTATTGCGCGGTTTAAACACAACAATCAAATATTTATAGATTATCGTGAATGAATAAAAGGCCAATGCGGCCAGGTATCGTTGCACATACCCCGAAAAAGAGAGAAATTGGGTAGCCGAACTCTATCCTTATACAACCTAGATTCTAAAAGAATATTACAATTAAATTTAGATGCTATGAGGATCTTCATTTTTTACTTTTGTTTTCTTCATTTGACTTGATTTTTCTCCAAGGCTTCATAGGGCCTCCCAAGACTTTGCCTTCTAGCCATTGCTCATCCTAAACCTCATAACACTAATCTTAATCCTATTGCAAAATTATATATTTTTGAAAAATAAAATCTTACTACATCTGTAAAATAAATGTTATCTAAACATACACACAACTCAAATAGTTATGTTCTATAAATTCAAACTTAGCACCTTGCATATGGGTAACCAATCCCACATGTCATAATATGGATTATGTAAAGGGGCATAGGCAACCTGTAAGTATAAGCATTTATATTTATGATTACAACAACACCTTTAGCATAATCCTCTATAAAAAATATCATTAGACTAATAATGGCCTAACATTTAGTCTACGTACAAATAATCCTGACATCCAGTCTAAAATATTATATCAAAAAAATAAAATACAACATCACATCATACACCGTCCTCACTTAGAGCTAGAAGTGATGATTCATCATTCTATTGTGTGTGTGCTTAGGCTTAGTGTGGTATGTCTTAGCTAGGCTTTAGAATTTATAATTATCTAAATTTGAAATTGTTTAATTTAAACATGAATGGTGGTTTCATTTCAAGTTGTTAGGAGGATTGGTGGATTTTGATTTGTATTTTACTTTGTTTCATTTGATATTTACTTAGCATCTAAGTATTGTAAAGAGAAGAAAGAAGCTTAACCCCTTTCATCCCTATCTTAAGTTATTTTCTAAAGGCATTGTTATGACTTGGTTTGTTTTAGTGAATGGTTTATTAAATATTTTTATTAATCCTAAATTTGGGTTAATCTTAGAGGATCTTGTCCAAACATGAAAGATATCATAAGATTAATGAAATTAAATTACTATCACACATATGATGTTATATTATTCCTTTTCATCATCAATAACATGCATATGATTTTGGACTTAACATATCTATACATGCAATGTATTTTGGCACACTTAAATGATTGTGAATGAATATATTTTGGTAGAAAGGAGGAATACACACATATGTATTAAAGATTTAACTAAGTATGTGATGTTGTTAAACCAGAGAAGTGAGATAATCTAGGACATCCTTAGGGCTACTTAAAGCCTCGTATTCCCGAGATGTCCAGACTATATACTTGTTATCTTAAATACACATACACATATACATAAGCATAGGAATAAAAATCATGTAAAAGATTGTATGTTAGCAAAATTATTTATTCATGTAAAATAAAGCTCTATCAAAATTCTAATGTATGCAAACATATGAATGAAATTAAGCAAGTACATGCTGTTGTTAAACCAGGGAAGTGAGGTAATCAAAGACCTTATTGGGCCTATTTAAAGTCTCATTTGGGATGCCCAGACTATATACTTACTAACATTCAAATACATATAAACATACACATGAATCATGAAAATAAAATAATACTTTAACATGTTCAAGCTATAATCAAATGTAAATCCCATAGAATATTCATAGCCAACATCAATTTAAATTTTCATCACTAATTTATAATTTTGAAAATAATTTGAGATTTATTAGTGATAATATCACACATATAATAGGATTAATCAAACACATGCAACTTATGCATAATTAAATTTCATTGATTCTTTTATTTAAAAACATTAATGCATGATATCAAATGACATATAAATTTATAATGATTGAAAATGAATAATATTGACCTCACTTTTGGAGTGAGGATTCAATCTTCCCACCTTAGACCTAGGAGCCTTCTAGACACTAGGATCTTCTTAGTCAAAGGACACTTCTAGTGGCTAAGTGAACACTTAACCCAAACTTAAAGACTTAAGAGAGCTTGCCATAGGTTTAAGCTGTGTTTAGGATCTAAAGGTAACTTACCCATCCAATGGTCTAAACCAAAACTCATGCCTATCCCCTTAGCCAAATCCAATCTAAAATTAATCCAATAAATCCCAATCAAATTTCAATTCATATCCAAATTCTAAGCCAAATGATTAAAACTCATAACCTAAATCCATCTTAATCCCTTAAGACAACCCTATGGACTTAACCAAAGTTCTCTCAATCAAACTTAATTCAATTGCTTTTCACAAAAGCACTCCATCATTCAAATCATCACTTCAAACTCTTCCAAATTCTACAATCAAACCAAATCGACCAAAATCAATTCAATTAACCTAAGTTAGTCCATTTGAACTTAAAATGTCTAAATGAGCCAAAATCTAATTAAACTCAAATTAATTGTAATCAAAGCCAACAATCAATCACAAATCAATCATCAAACTCAATTCAACCCAAAGCTAATTTAATTGACCCATTAGACTCACTTGACCCAAAGTGACCTAAAGGACCCATTTGAAGTAAACTCTAATCCAACCCAAAATAGATTGAACCAAATCATCCAAAATCTCATACAATGATTATTGATTATCCTTGATTGATCAATTACAATTAATTGGGTCAAACCAAGTCAATTTGATCATTTGATCAAGTTGACTCAATTAACCTACATGAACTAAATTAAACCAAATCTCATCCCAACTCAAATTAATTGAAACTAATGATTTATACCAACTTAAAATTGATCCTTGAACATGAATTAATCATCAATTGAGCCAAACCAAATCTAATTGGCTTTTGACCCAAGTTGACCCAATTTGACCTAAAAGGTCAAATTGGGCCAAATCAAATTCTAACCCAAATTGATTTCAACCAATGATTCAAATCCATTACAAATTGATTATTGGATATGAACAAACCCTTGGTTGAACCCAATTTGACCAAGTCAACCCAATTGACTCATTTAGCCCAAATTGCCCTAAAGGGTCAAATCGATCTAAATTATTCTAAATCTAAATTGATTGAAATCAAAACCTACAATCATCTTCAAATGATAAATTGAACATAAACCAACTCCTAACCCAAGCCAATTTGGTCAATTTGGAAAAATTGGTCAACTTAACCCAACTTAGCCCAATTTGACCTACATGAGTCAAATTGAGCCAAACTAACCAAAGCAAGCCCAAACCCATTCAAACTTGGCATGACCATCCTTCGGTCACCATGGGTCAACCCAAATCCAACCCAACCCAAATTAAACCCAAATTGACTAATTACCCATTAGGTAATCCTTCTAAATGTGATAAAACCCATATTGGGATGGTCAAACCCACTCTCCTATCCATGACAGCCACCCTAAGCTCAAATTGGACATGAGAACCATTGGCTCACCTAACCCAAAGTTGTTTGGGCCAGCCATGAGCCAAGTGTAGGTGAGCTAACCCATCCATTCCCATTGGTGCACCTTGGGGAGGTGGTACACTCCACCCGAGCCCTTGCCATCCCACTTCCCTCACTCACCCAATCAAACCAAGCCACCTCAACACTTCCCTACCACCCACGCACCGCCACACCTTAAAAAATCAACCAATCATCCCAATCCACCGTGGTTTATACTCTTCCCATCTCGATCCATACTAGTAGGTTGAGCATTCAGAGAGCTTGAGAGAGTTGAAATGAGTCTCCCCAAGCTTTCCCCGAGTTTCCAGAGCCTCACCATCATCGATGATGCAACCGAGCCAAATCAACACCTAGCTCCATCCAAGCTCACCTAAACTCCACCATTTCCTAATTGTCTTTACCAACACGTTGACCAAGCTCCGACGAGGAGAAACGAATCGATTCCTGATCGATTCAATCACCGGAGACCACTTCTAGACTAACTCCGGCGAGGATTCCGGTGGCGTTTGGTCTACAAAGCCACCGGAGAGGAGGCAAGGTGCGAGCTTCTTTGTAGGGTTTCGTCTCTTCAAAATGAAGCTACATCGATAAATCCGAAGCTCAAGCAGGTATTTTTCAAACACATAGAAATCTCCTTTGGTGTTGGTCTTTTGTGAAATAAATTGCATTTTTGTGCAAATCCCACTATAGGATCCCTTTAGATCTCCTTCGTGAGTGATTTATGATTGATCTCGATGCCTCACGAGCTCTGACGAGCTTGGATCGAGTGGAGGAGGAGAACGGTGTCCATCTTCCATCACTTAGGGGACGAAGGATCATCCGTCATCCATTCCACGTGATTGGTATGGATGGTCGTGATTAATTTGATTATATAATTTGATTTAATTCTATAGGAACCGCAAGAATAATCCCCACCATTCAATCTGAGATCGGATGGCGGGGACGAAAGCCTGTCTACCGCCGCTGACTTAGTTGTCGCGTCAGATGATTTAAGTGGCCAATCCCGCGATGTCATGTGGAAAACACGAGCGCCTCACATGATGATAGGGATTAGTTTTGGTTTAAAATGTGATTAATTGCTCAGAACTTCATAAAATCATAACTAATTGTAGAAAAATCTAAAAAATATAAATAAATATATTTTGGAAAGTTAAACATAAGAGACTTCAATAAAAATAATTCTATTTAATTTTGAATAGTGATTAAAGTTTAATTAAGGTTTGAATATTTTCTTAATTAGCTTAATTAAGCCATAATTGCTTGGGCAATTAATCACAAATTTGGCATGATGATTAGTGGGATGACCTCTCCCATGATTATATTGTAATTTATTGGCTATGTAATTAGGAGAATTTGAAATTCAAGCCTTAATTACCCTTTTAATTAATTTAATGATTCTTTAAAGCTCTAAATAGTAAAAATTAATTAACTAAAATTCATTAATCACTAATTAATAGTGAGATGATGTGGGAGAGTGATTATGACATCTTTCCTAATAAGTTTTCAAATTAATTTCTTTAAAGAGAGTTAATTATAACATGACTTGATTAAGGATTTAATTAAATAATTAATGGCCACACTTTAGATAATCAACTTTTAAATTAAGGGTTCCTCTTTATGTGTTTAATGACATAAAGACCCTTAAGAAAATTATGATTAGCCCATAAGTATGGGAAAATTATAAAAGTACTTAATTAGATTCTTTAATCTAATTAATCTTTAATCATGAGCCAATTGCATTAGGTCTTTTAGAGCATTGAAATTTTAATTTTCTCATGTGGATATCATTCGTGGCTCATGATTGAATGATTAATTAAATTAAAGAAGCATATGAAAGGGTAATCAAATAGATTGTTTAATGATTCAAGCTACTTAAATTATAAAATTACTTAATTATCTTTCCTTAAATAAATTAAATTATTAACATGGACATCAAGTAATCTCTCCTTTTTTAAGTTCAATCAAAAATTAAAATTAAAATTAATAAGAAACTTTGATTTTTCTTAAGTAATCTTATTTAATATGATTGTCCTCAGGAAATAATATAGTTGAATGAATTATGTAGGAATGTTTGGCTATTTCTTTTCAATCACTATAAATGTTTTATGTCATGTGATATCATGTACTCATTCTTTCAAGATCAAATGAAATTTACTTATACAAAATTACATTTGATGATTTAATCTTATTATATATGTGACTATTATCCTTAATAAATCCAATCTTACTTTTCAATGGAGTGATATTAGCTATGAATATACACATAGGATTTGCAAGTACTTATAGCATAAACATTTAAAGTTTGGCTTTCTTTCCTACATTCATGTATGGATTTACATGTGTTTGAATGATAATAAGTATATAGTATGGACATCCCAAAAATACAAGGCTTTAATAGCCTCAAGTAGGTCATTTGATTACCTCACTTCTCTAGCATAACAACAACACTTTGGTGTTTATTTTCGGATGTGGGGGGGACACCACGTAGATCGTAGGGGGTATATATTAAAGTGATCGAGTATGACATTGATGTATGATATACTATCTCAAAAGATATAGGCATCTCCTTTCAATGGACTTAGTCACCTAATAAGAACTCCTAAGGCATAATGGGTCTTCGAATGTACTAGAGATTTTTCTCATGCTATGGATGAATAAAGTAGGGTTTATATTAAACCAGGTTTTAAAGTTTCCTATGGAAGCAAGCCTCCATAGTTAATTACATCATAGGGAATGAAGTTCCTTAAGAATACTCTCGATTAAAGTAGACAATTATCATCTCCAAAGATTTCAATGTTAGACTATCAAAAGATTGGTTATGTTTAAAAAATTAAGTGGGAAAGCCCAAGGAGAAGACTTATTTTTGGAATCCAAATGGAGGATGTAGGAAATGCTCATGATACTGGGAAGTTTAGTGAGCATTCGTATCTATCCTGTGATTGAGCTTTATATATTTGAAATTGAAGAGAATTATATGTTCAAGTTGAATTTTATTGGATTACTATGGATTATAATCCACCAACACAAGGTTGTGAAAATGCCTAAGAGGTGAGGATTTATGCTTGTAGCCTGAAGGAAATAGAAATCTAGGGGGATTTAGCATAAGCTAAAGCATGACCTAAATCTATGCGAAGATGGACATAAGGTTTACCTCCACAAGAGAGGATAAACTGCCTGACTGGTAGGCTTATAACCGTCTGAAGTAGCTGCCAGTTAACTTCTCATATGATTCAAATTCATGTGGCCTGGTCATATGAAATTGTAAGATTATTAGGTTATTATTTATTTAGAAAAGATACTAAAGTCCATAAACTTACTCCCTAAGAGGCTAGAGTATGAGTGATATGAGTAATGACTTAGTCTAATGCAAAATCTTTTTAAATTTTATTCTTATTTTGACACTCATTTTGACAAATACTTTAGGATTTTGATGCCTACATGCATGATGGAATAAAGTTGTTAGCTAAATCAACGAGAAATGGATATTTTCTAACACAAGGGATGCCCTTACGAGTCAAGCATTCCCATATCGTGTGAAGATGGAAATCTCCTATTTTCAAGAATGAAACAATATGCATGCATGATGTGAAATATATAACATTCAGCTAAGGTTGCTAAATCTTTTAATCTCTTGATTTACATTCTAAGCTTTATGGTGAGGTTATGAGTTATAAAAATTTTAATTATGAATGATTAATTGGGCTAGAAAATTTATTTTATCCTAATAACCTAATCGCATCCAGGCCACACATTAAAGCATCAAACGTTTAAGAAACTAAGAAAAGCATACCATCCTAATGCACAATTTAAACATAACATCAACCAATTTTATAAACTAAGATAAAAGAATAAGAAGCCGGTGCAGTTGGGTACCGCCGTATACCCGAAAAAGAAAAGATGGGTAACCGTTCTCTCCCTTATACAACCTAGAATATGAAAGGTTAATTACAATTTGCAAATAAATAAATGCTATGGGGGGTCTTCATTTCCTCATCTTTCATACTTCACTTCTTTGCTTCATTTGATTTAGTTGGTTTCAAGGCATCATATGGCATCCTAGGACAAAGCCTTCTAGCCAATGCTCATCCTAATTCCCCATAGCACCAATCCTTAATTCATAATATAAAATTATATTGAAAATAGAAAAAGTAAATCTAACTACACCTGTAAAATAAGTATTAGCTAAATACATATGCAATCCCAAATTATATATATAATTTGGGCTTAGCATCCTACACATAAGTAACTAAGTCCACCTGTCCTATCTTGGATTATGCTTCGAGATTTAAACAACCTGCAAAGAGAGTGTTTATATTTACTTTTAAACATCCCTCAGGCATAATCCCATACAAAAATATGATTAGGCTAATATTGACCTACCATCCAGTCTACGAAGTATACACCATAACATCCAGTCTAAAATATTATATTACAAAATAAAATATACACCATACATACACTGTCTTAACATAAAGCTAGAATTGATGATTTAATTCTAATGTGTGTTAAGGCTTATGTGGTGTAGCTTACTAAGCATTAAAGTTATAATTTTTTAAGTGTAGAAGAATTTAATTTAACATTATGGGTTGGTTTCACTTTAAGTTGTTTAGTTGATTTGAGGATTTTAATTTATATTTTCTTTTATTTCATATGATTTACACTTAGCATCTAAGTGTTATAAAGAGAAGAAAGAGGTTTCTCTCTTTCATCCTACCTTAAACACTTTCTAAAGCATGTTGATTTGATTTAGTTTTCTTTAGTGAATGACTTATTACATATTTTTAATTAATCCTAAGTTTAGGTTCACCTTAAATGATCCTATTCAATATGAAAGGAATCTTAGGATTAATCTATTTGAATTACTTCCACATGACATATGCTAATCCATTCCTTTCTATCACATGTAATATGCATATGATTTTAATCCTAAGTGTACCTATACATGCAACATATTTTAGCACAATTGTATGGTGAATGTATATATGTACTTGAATGTTATATTCTTTGATGTGATTAAATTATTCAATCATATTGATTTAAAGCTCTATCTAAATTCTTATACAAAAATACATAGGGATGAAATTAAATAGGTACGCGTCATTGTTAAACAGGGAAACGAGGTAATCAAATGACCTCCTTGGGGATAGCTAAAGCCTCATATTCCCGAGATGTCTAAACTATATATCCATTTGCATTCAAACATATGTAAATTTATATACATGAATATGATAAAGAAGGCTCCAAGTCACATGACTAAGTAATCCAAACACTTAGGTAATTATGAATGCATGCATTTTTTATTAAAGAAAAGAGATTCTAATTCCATAATTAAATACACACACACATGTATAAGAGACATAAGATAGTACATTCCATTGTTAACTAGAGAAGTGAGGTAATCAAATGACCTCCTTGGGGCTACTTAAAGCCTTGTATTCTGGGATATCCAGACTAAACACTTGCTTTTCTTAAATACATATGGATGTATACATATATAAAGAAAATAAAATCATGCAAAAATAGTATTTTTATTTGATTGAAACATTTATGCATGTGAATTAAATCTCTATCCAAATCCTAATGTAGAAACACACGTAAATGAAATCAAATAAGTACATGTCCGCTGTTAACCAGGGAAGTGAGGTAATCAAATGACATCCTTAGCTAAAGCCTCGTGTTCTGGGATATCCGAACTATATATTTATTAACATTCAAATACATGTAAAACTACATATGAATTAAGGAAAAGAAAGCTTTATTTCATATGTCTAAGCTATAAGCACATGCAAACCTATATATATGTTCATAACTACTATCACTCTAATCAATGTAATTGATTCATGAACTTTGGAAAAATAATTTGAATTTATTAGTGATAATAGCCACACATATTATAAATTAAGCCAACACATGCGAGCTTATATAAAAAAATCATTTGATTCAATTAACTTTGAAAAGATGAATGCATGATTTCAAATGACATACAATATTTAACATGATTGAAATGTATAAATAAACATAAACACATGATTTTATTCAATCAAATTAATTTCTAAGGACAATCATATCAAATGAAACCATTTAAAGAAAACCAAAGTTACTTTAATGCCATTTTTAATTTCATGTTTTGATTTGATTTAAGGATGTGATAAAAGGTTTGCTGATCCTAACTTATTCCCATGTTTATTAATTGGCTTAGTTTTAATGAAAAATAATTAAGTTAATTTTATGGGTTAATTAGGTTGTAATATGTATTAAATCTATTAATTAACCATTTCTATGTTACCTTAATATAATTACTAAAATAATTATGAGCCAACATGATATGCATATATATTGAAGATTAAATTAGTAATGATCCTAAAAAAGTAAAAGGGGCCTAATGTAATTGGCTCACAATTAATGATTAATTAAGCTAAGGAACTTACTTAAGTACTCTTATAACTTCACCACACATGTGGGTTAATCATAATTTTCTTAAGACCTCTTTAGGTTATTAAACACCTAAAGGTCTACCCAAGACTTAATTAATTAAGTTTTGATGTGATTATGATTTCAATTTAATTAATTAAGTTATTTAATTAGTTAATTAAGTCTTAATTAATTTGATTAATGAAATGACCTTAGGGAAATAGATTAGGGAGGAGGCCTCAATCCCATTCCATTAGTCCATTCATTATTAACCACTTAATTAATTGACATTTTTACTGTTCATATGATTAATTAATAATTAATTAACTTAATAAAGTAATTAAAGCTTAATTAGTCAATCTCCCTAATTAATCAAGCAATAAACCCCAAGAAAATTATATGAGGTAGAGGTCATCCCATTAAATTAATCCACAAAATTTGGGATTAATCACTTAAGTAATTAATAAGTAATTAAACTAACTAATTTTTTAATTACACTTAATTAAGCTTCAATTACTTTTCAAAATTAATTAAGAATATTTTTAATAAATTTTCCTCTAAAATACCTTTAAAATGAGTATTTGTTTATATGTTAATTATTTTTTTATAATTAATTATGATTTTAGAAAGTTTCAACCATTAAAACTCATTAATTAACCCTAATTAACCCTTAATCCCGTCAACGCCACATGTCACGCTTTCCACATGGCGCTGCGGGATTGGTTATTAAAAATAATAAGAGTCAGCGCTTGCGTGGTGATGGTGAAATGCTCTTTCTCATGTGTCGTTCGATCTAAGATCGATCGGACGACCACGATTAAACCCGCGGTGCTATGGGATAAAATAGGATAACTCTAACAAGTTTAATCATGTCCGTCAAAACGGACGGTGCTTGATCCCTCGTCTATCGATCAACGGAAGACGGACACCGTCCGCCTTCCTTCGATCGATTTGAGCTCACCTGAGCTCAGATCGATCTCAAATCAATCCCACACCTTTGCAAGGAGGACCCGAAGGGATCCAACGGCTAGGATTATGCGAGATGAAAGTTTTTTTTAGAAAGCTCCAACTCATTTTCATACAAGGACTGGTTTAAATGGCATACCTCACGGGAGCTCAAGACCAGTGCCAAATCTGATTGAGGAAGCTTCATCTAGTAGGGATGAAGCCCTACTGATCAGCATAAGCTCCAATTTGATGTGGATAGCTTAAAAGACAAACACCCAAAGCGTAGGTGGTTGGCGTTGATCAAAATCGATCGTCGGTGGTCTGAGGTGAAGATCTGCTCTTTGCTCGACTAGTTACAAGGATGGTGTGTGCAAAGTTAATTGCACTTTGGTTGATCCTTGAGCAAATTGGAATGAATAGGATGTTGCCACTTGCTTTGAAGAAATTTGAGAATAGGAAACTTGGGGAAGCTTGGGAACTCTCTAAGAAGCTCTTGGCGCTCATCTTAGGGCTCTCTTGCTCTAGGGAATGAATTCTTGTGGGATTGAGTGAAAATGAGGGGGTGTATACCCCCCTTCCTCTTGGTCAGACGGCTCGGTCTTGTTTGGCTTCTTGTGGATGCTTGGCTAGTGGTGGTGGTTAGGAATGGCACAAAATCTCCTTAGGTGGCTCGGTTTGAGTGGCCAAGGCATGGGAGGTGGTGCCAAGGGGGATTAGTTGGTGTCCTTAGTGTTTCAAGTGCACCAATAGGGGAGGTGAGGTGATTTCACCTCCCCTTGGGTCATAGTCGACCCAACCATCTTTGGGTCAGGTTGGGTAGTGTCCTAGGAGCCTAGGTGACCAATGGAGAGTGTGAAGTGACCAAAAATGAAAATGACCACTTACATGGGTGATTTGCCTCATGTGACACCGTAGCCCAAGGATATCTTGGTCATTTGACATTGGATTTGGTTTTGGCAGATTTGAAACGAGACAAAAAATGGGTTGTGCCATATTTCATGTCATTTGGTTCAATTTGGACCAATTTGACCCATTTAGGTCAAATTAGGTCAAATCAAGTTAGATTGACCAATTGATCAAATTGAGTCAAACTAAGGGTTGGGTCAAGTTCGTATGATCATTTGGGATGTATTTGTGTCATTAGTTTGGTTCTATTTGGCTTAGGTTTGATTTTAGCTCATTTGAGTTCATTTGGGTCAAATGGGTCAAGTTGACCAATTTGACTCAATCGACCAAATTGGGTTATGGCTTGGTTTGGGTTTGGTTGATCATTTGGAATATGTTGTAGGCTTTGGTTGAGTTCAATTTGAATTTGATTGGCTTTTAGGTTAGTATGACCCTTTAGGTCAAGTTGCGTTCAATAGGTCATTTGGGTCTAGCGAGTCAATTAGGCTCAATTGAGGCCTTGGTCAACTTCAACAATCAATTTGGAATGAACTTGATCCCTTAGTTGCAATCAATTTGGTTTAGATTTTGGTTTGACCCAATTTAGTCTTTTAGGTCAATTTGGATCAACTTGGGTCAAGAGGGCCAATTGGGTTTGATTTGGCTCAATTAAAGGTCGAGTTATGTTCAAATGTTGATTTTAGGTTAGTATAAATCATTGGTTTCAAGAGATTTGGCTTAGGTTGCAATTTGGCTAGTTTAGGTTCATATGGGTTAAGAAGGTTGACTTGGTCAATGGGCTAGGTTGACTTGGTTTGACTCAATTTATGATAATTGATCAACCTAGGGTGATCAACAATCATGTCATGAAGTTTGGATTGACTTAATTCACTTTGATTTGGATTGAATTGGATTTTATTTCAAATAGGTCTAATTGGTCACTTTGGGTCAAGTGAACCAGTTTAGTTGGTTTGATTTTGGGTTGAGTTTATATATGGATTTGAGATTGATATAAAAATTCAATTACAATTGATTCAGCTTCAAATGGGATTTGGTTCATTTGAATATTTCAAGTCAAATGGGGTAAGTTGGGTTTGGCATAGGTTGATTTTGATTTGGCTTGATAATTGTATATTTCATTTATATTTGGGATGATGATTGATGGAATGATTGATTTATTAGAAAATAAATTAGTTTTGGTTTGAATTTGAATGGAATTTGACTAAGTCCATGATATTGGCTTAAAGGGTTTTAAGGAGGGTTTTTATTTAGTTTGATTTAGTTTTGATGATTTAAATGTATATTTAATTTATATTTGTAAAGATAATTAAGATATGATTGATTCATGAGAAAATCAATTGAGTTTGAAGTGATTTGAAGGTAATTTGGCTAAGCTCATGAAGGTAGGTCATAAGACTTAGATTTGGATTTTGATTTAATTTGATTTAGTTTGATTCAGTTTTGATCATTTGGATGTAGATTTGATTTATATTTAGGAAAATGATTGAAGATATAAATTGATCATGAGGAAATCAATTGATTTTGAAGTGAGGTCAACAAACACATACTTATTTGATTTTATTCTCATGTATATTTATATTAGAATTTAGATAGAGCTTTACTTTACATGTATAAACAATTCAACAAAAAAATATAATATTTTGCATGATTTTCATTCTTATAGTTGTATATACATTCATATGTATTTAAGATAGCAAGTAAATAGTGGACATCCTAAGAATACGGGACTTTAAGAAGCCCCAAGGAGGTTATTTGATTACTCACTTTCTTGGTTTAACAACACATACTTGCTTAAAACTTTCATACATGTGTATGTGTATTTAGTTATTGAATAAAAATTTCCTTTTCTATTAAAAATATGTGCATCCATAATCATTTAAGTGTGCCAAAAATATATTACATATGTAGGTATACTAGATCTTAAATCATGTGCATGTTATGGGTGATGAAAAGGAATGGTTTAATATATTATATGTGATGGTAATTCAACCACATTAATCTTAGGATGCCTTTCATGTTGAATATTCCTTAAGGTTAACCTAAACTTAGGATTAATAAAATATTTATTAAATCATTCACTAAAGAAAACTAAATTAGGAAAATGTGCTATTAGGAAATAACTTAAGGTTGGGATGAAGGTGGCTAAGCCTTCTTCTTCTCTTTATAACACTTAGATGCTAAATGTAAATCAAATGAAATAAAATAAAATACAAATTAAAATTTGTAAAACAACTTAAAATAAAACCATCAATCATGTTGAATTAAAATTTTCCAAACTTAGAAAACTACAATTCGAAGCTTAGTTAAGACATACCACATAAAGCCTAAACACACACATTAAAATGCTAAGTCATCACTTCTAGTTTTATGTTAGGGCGTATGTAATGGTGATATGTTTTATTTTATGATGTAATGTTTTAGTCTGGATGTTAGGAATATGGATCGTAGGCTGGATGTTAGGCCATTGATAGCATAACTTATTTTCTATAGGGGGTTATGCTTAAGGGCTACTCAAAAATAAATATAAATATTTTTCTTGTAGGTTGCTTATGCCCCTAAGTATATTCCACATTAGGATAAGTGGGCTTGGTTACCCATGTGCAGGATGTTAAGTGTAAATTATGAAATATAATTGCTTGGGATTGTATGTATGTTTAGCGAATATCTGTTTTGTAGGTGTAGTTAAATTTATTTTTCCATTAAAATATAATTTTTATAATAGATATTAGGATTAGTGCTATGGGAATTAGGATGAGTAGTGGCTAGAATGCATAGTCTTGGGGTGCCCTATGATGCCTTGGAGCAAAACTAAATTAAGAGAAGGAAGAAAGAAGAAAGAAGAAATGAAGGAAGAAGACTCCCATAACATGCATTCAATTTCAATTGTAATTATTCTTTTGTAATCCGGTTTGTATAATGGTAGAGCTCAGCTACACATTTTCTCTCTTTTTTGGGGTGTATGGCGGTACCCGACCACATCAAGCTCTTATTCATTCACGATAGTTTATAAAATGATTGTTGTTGTGTTTAGCTTGTGCATTAGAATGACATGATTTTTATAGTTTCTTAGTTATTGATGTTTGAATGTGTGGCCCGGATGTAGTAGGCTCTTAAGATAAAATTAATTTTTCTATCCCAATTAACAACTCATAACCAAAATTTAAACCAAATTTCAACCTCATCTTAAAGCTTAGGTTATAATTAAGATAATTAAAAGATTTAGCAACCCCTTAGCTGTATGTTGTATATCTAACATCATGCATATCATATTGATTCATTCTTGAATTGGGAGTGTCTCCACTCTTACACGATAGGGGAATGCTTGACCTATGAGGGTAGCCCTTGTAGCAGAGAACACCTCCTCCCTCTGATTTAGCTAATAATCTAATTTCATCATGCATTTAGTCATAATTATCTTAAAACCTTTGTCCAAAATATTGTGTCAAGATTACATTTAAAATTATAAAATTTTGCATATTCAGGGTAAGTCATATGCTCATGCTAATCATGATCTAGTCTCTTAAGAAGTGAGTTTAGGACTATAAAATTTTTTTTTCAAATTAAATAATAAGCCCAACCATCTTATAATTTCATAAGACCAGACTATATAGTTTTGAATCGTAAGAGGTGTTAGCTGCCACTCCATGCGGTTGTAAGTCCAGAAGAGTCGGATAGGGTTACTCTCTCTTATGGAGTGTTGACCTCTTTTGGAGTGAGGATTCAATCTTCCCATCTTAAATTTAGGAGTCTTCTAGACACTAAGACTTCTTAGTCATAAGATACTTCTAGTAATTAGGTAAACACTAAATCTAAGCCTAGAGACTTAGAAGGGTTAATCACATATTAGGTTATGCCTTAGAGATTAGGATAATCCACCTACCCTACAACCCAAATCCAATACATGTTCACATACTCAAACCCAAACTTGAAATCCTTCCTAAGTCCTTTGAATCAATTTCATGAATTTAGCCAAATTTTAATCCAAATCAATCCAAAATCAATTGATTTTCTTATAATCAATTTATATCTTTAATCATCTTCCTAAATATAAACTAAACTTATATTCAAATGATCGAAACAAAATCAAATTAAATCAAAACCCTTCCCTTATGATCTACCTTCATGGACTTAGCCAAATTACCTTCAAATAAATCCAAAATCAATTGATTTTCTCATAATCAATTTATATCTTCAATCATCTTCCTAAATATAAATTAAATCTACATTTAAATTATCAAAACTAAGTCAAACTAAAGCAAATCAAACCAAAAATCCCTTCTTAAGCCATATGAATAAATCCCATGGACTTAAGCCAAATCTTAATCCAAATCAATCCAAATTCAATTGATTTTTTCATAATCAGTTCATATCTTCAATCATCTTCACAAATATAAATGAAATATACATTTAAATTATCAAAACTAAATCAAACTAAATCAAAATCTAAACCTAAGCCACATGACCCAACTCCATGGACTTAGCCAAATTCCTTCATTCCAAAACCCAAATTTAATTGATTTTCTCATGAATCAATCCCCTTCAATCATATTCATAAATATAAATGACACTTACAATCATCAAGCCAAACCAAAATCAACCTAAGTCAAATCCAACTTAACCCTTTTGACTTGAAATATTCTAATGGACCAAAACCCATTTGAACCCAAAGCAATTGTAATTTAATTTTTATATAAATCCCAAACCCATATATAAACTCAACTAAATCAAACTCAATCCAAAATCAAGCCAACTAAACCAAATTGGTCCACTTGACCCAAAGTGACCAATTTGACCTATTTGAGCTAAGTTCTAATCCCACCAAAATTGGATTGAACCAAACCCACCAAAACCTCCTATCATGACTGTTGATTACCTAAGATCAATTGTCATAAATTGGGTCAAACCAAGGAGCTACTGGGGACTTACCTTAATCCTCAAATATACTCGACCTAGTAAGTACACGAAGGCTAGTTCAAGAAGAAAGCATAGTAGACTTACATCCTCTTAAACAAAGACAACACGAGGGTAGCTTATCGACCGCACAATAAGGCTTACCATACTAACAAGGAACTTATTGATGTGCAATGGTCAAGTAAGGAAGGAAAGCTTAGCAGAGTTACAACCTCCAAAACAAGAAAGCCACTAGGGTGACACACTAACAGGGTAGCACGTTAGCCCGACCTAGAGCGGCTATTGAGTGAGTGTCGCTGGGGGCATTTGTTGACCTCACTTTTGGAGTGGGCTTTCAACTTCCTCATCATAGGTCTAGGACTCTTATAGATATTAAGAGTTCCTTAGTCTCAAGACACTTCTAGTGATTAGGTGAACACTTAACCTAACCCTAGAGACTTAGAAGAGTTAGCCATAAGAATAGGTTGTGTCTTATTAATTTAGGAAGACTTGCCTACCTTATATCCTGAACCCGATCCTTGCTTCCTTCTTTCAAAACCAAACCTTAAATTCAAATTCAAATTCTAAAATCAAATCCAACTATCCAATGATTGAAATTCATCACCAAAATTCAAACTCCAAATTCTTTCCTAAGCCCTTTTGATTTTATCTTATGGAATTAGCCTTAACCAAATCCATATCAACCCCAACCCAATTGATTTTCTCAATTATCAAATCCAATCTAAAATCAAATTTCAAATCACAAGTCAATTCTAGATTCCAAATGATTGAAATCCATGATCAACTCTAAATTTCAAATTCTAAAAATCTCTTTCTAAGCCATGTGAGCCACCTTCATGTGCTTAGCCGAAATTCCTTTAAATCAACTCAAACTTAGTTGATTTCTTATATCTTCTTTCATATTCACAAATATAAATGAAATATAAATTCAGATGACCAAAACCAAACTCAAATCAAACCAAATTCCCAATTTTACCCCTTTTAGCCAAAATTTTGAACTTGGCTAAATGAAACCCAAATCAACTAAAAACTCATGGATTTCTTCATGATTCAATTATTCCTACAATCATTGATCTAAATATAAGCATAAACCACCATTATCAAACCAAATCTAAGTCAACCCAAATCAAACCTAAATTAACCCTTATGACTTGAAATTGTCATATGAATCAAAACATACTTGGCTCCAAACCAATTGTAATTGGATTTATATTTCAATACTAAGTCCATATGTAAGTTCAATTAAACTTAAATCAAGCCTTGATCAAGCCACTTGACCCATTTAGGCTCACTTGACCTAAAGTGACATAAAGGACCTTTTTGAGCTAAGTTCTAATCCAACCCAAATTGGATTGAACTAAGCCCATCTAAACCTCAATCATGATCAACAATCATCATAGGGTGATCAACCACATTGAATTGGGTCAAACCAACTCAAACCTAGCTTTGATCAAGTCAACACATAGCCCAAATGAAACCCAAACTAGCCAAAATGCACCATATGCCAAATTGATTGAAACCATTGATACAGACTCATTCATGGTCAATGATTGAACATGACCAATTTATCAATTGAGTCAAACCAAGCCTAATTGGCCACGTGACCTAAGTTGATCCAAATTGGCCTAAAAAGCTAAAATGGGTCAAACCATGATTCAACCTAAATTGATTGCAACAAATGGCTCAAGTTCATTCCAAATCACTTGTTGAACTTGACCAAAGCCATGATTAAGCCCCAGTTGATCAATTGGTCAACTTGACTCAACTTAGCCCAAATTGACCTAAAAGGTCACATTGACCAAAATTCAAACTAATTCTAAATTAAACCAAACCAAAGCTTACAATTATTTTCAATCAACCGATTGAACTTAACTCAACAACTAACCCAACCCAATTTGGTCAAATTAGCCAGATTGGTCAATTTGACCAATTTGACCCTTTTGAATCCAAATGAGTCAAATTCAAACATAAGCCAAACCATACCAAATTAATCACACATGAATATTCCAAATCATGATTTAGACCTAACCCAAGCCTTGGTTTGATCTAATTTGACCAATTGGTCAACTTGACCCAACCTAACCCACATGAACCCATTTGACCAAATGAGCTCATGTTACCCAAAACCAAGCCATGCTATCCTATTGGCTGACCAAAGCATACCCCAAACCAGCCTTAGGCCACTCCCAAGTTAACCCAAAAGCCAAACAAACTCATCCCAAGTTGACTACCCAATGGACAAAGCTTCCAACTTGGATTCACTCTAAGTGGAAAAATCCATTTTGCACTCCCCAATGGCGCCTCCTTTTACCAAATGAGGTATCCCTAGCTCACTAGCCCACTCTAAGCACCCTAAGACTTACCTTAGACCAAGGAAACTCACCAAGCTAAACTCACTCTTCCCCATCCATGGCCAAACCCGACGGGTGCAAGGAGAACAAAATCCCCTCCCAACTGCCCATATCAAGCCTTGAGACCCCTAACATGGCTTCGACCACTCATGGTGTGCCATCTCAGATTGACGACGACCCGTCCGATGACTTGGCGGTGGCAATTGATAGAATTCATGGGAATGATCCTGTCCGTCCACCTAGCTCAATTAAGGGATATACTCCCTCAATTCAACTAGTTTTGGATAAAATTTAATCCCATTCAACCCTAGAGTAATTTGGAATCCTCGAGCTTTCTTAAGGCCTCCCTGAGCTCCCTCAATCGACATTTCTCCTCTGCGTGCAAATCCAAAATAGGGCATCCCCTTCACCAAACCCAAATTCCTTTTACCCACACCCTCACCACACCTCGTCGAGCTCAATCGAGTCATTTCCCAAGCTTTAAAGCCACGAGAAGTGAAACTTCGATCAAGACTGATTGCCATTGAAGAGGAGCTTGGTTGACTGAGAAATCCACTCCAAATCAAGTCCATATTTCTTCAATAAGGCTTCTTCTCTACTAGACAAAGCTACCTCTATCGTTGGAAGAGCCAATGATAGCCTCCAACATGGTAATTGTTCAAAATTATAGCTATAAGTGATTTTCAGTTGGTCTTTTTCGAAGGGAATTATCATCCAGTGTAATTTTGACCATTGGATATGCATCCCCCCTCCTTCCAAAGGTGTGGGATCGTTTTGATCCCAATCTGAGCTCGGGTGAGCTCGGATTGAATGGGGAAAGATGAACGGTGTTCGTCGTTCGTTGATCCCAAAGGAGAAGGATCATGCACTGTCCATTCCGCATTATTGGAACAGACGGCTATGATCAAATCATGCTAAATCCACTGTAATTCTTAGCCTAAACTGTGGGTTTAATCTCAGTCGTATGATCTTAGATCGGATGACCCACAAAGAAAGCGCATCTGTCATCGCTGAGTCATCGCGCAAATATGACAACTTAAATAACCACCCGCGTCATGAAAGGCCACATCAATGGCCGATGAGATTAAGGGTTTAATTAGGGTTATTTAATTGGTCTTTAATATTGAAACTTCCAAAATCATAATTAATTGTAGAAAAATCCAAAAAATATAAACTTAGGCTCATTTTAAAGGTATTTCAGAGTAGAATATAGGAAAATTACTATTAATTCATTTTGAATAGTGATTTTAGCTTAATTAAGATTTTATTAAAAATATAATTAGCTTAATTACTCCTTAATTAATCACCAATTGATCTCAAACTTTCTATGGGTATTTAGGGAGATGACCTCTACCTCCCTAATTTTTTGAGATTTTATTGATGGCTTAATTAGGGAAATCACTTGATTAAGCTTTAATCACTCTTTTATTTTAATTAGTGATGATTAGTAAATGAACAATATTTTAATTAATTATTTAAGCTTAATTACCTCTGTTGAATAGTAAGGGAGCTTAGGAAATGTGATTGAGATATTTATTTAATTCACTTCCTAAGTTCTCTTCACTTTTGGAATTAATCTAATTAATGATTAATGAGGTAATTAGTAGCTTAATTAATTAATTAAGCTTAAATATAAAGATTAGAGCCTAAGTAATTAAGTGTAAGGCTTAGGGATTGAGATCAAGGCCTCTTTCTTGATTCTTTCCTTTAGTCCATTTCATTTTCTTAATTGGAAATGTTTATGCTTAATCAAAAATGGGTTAATGAACCTAATTACTTAATTTAAATTTCCTTCACATCTAAATAATCCTAATTAACTTTTGGGTAGCACTTTGAGTGTTCAATAACCCAAAGTGAGAGATAATGAAATTATAATTAGCTCACATGTGTGAGAAAATCATAAAAGTAATTAAGTAAGATCCTTTAAGCTTAATTAACTATTAATCATAAGCCAATTGCATTAGACCCCTTTCATTTCTTAGGAGCATTGCAAATTTATTTTTCATGTGGTTGAATATCATGTTGGCTTGTAATTAACTAGTTAATTAACTGAAGGTAAGAGATAATTAATTCATTTAATTCATACCTTAACCTAATCAAAATATAAAATCAATTTAAATATTCTTCATTAAATCAAATCAATTCACACATGGGGAATTGGGCAAGGATTAGCAAATCTCTCTCATATTTCCTAAATTAAATCAAACTCAAAGTTAAAAATGCCTTTAAACAATTCTACTTTATTTTAAATAGCCTTATCTAATATGATTATCCTTAGGAATTAATTAGGTGAATGAAATCATGTGGTTACATTCTTTTATTTCTTTCCAATCATGCTAAATATTGCTTGCCATATGAAATCATGCATTCATTTCTTTTAAAATTAATTAAATAAAATGTTTTCTTTTATGTCAAATTATATGTGTTGGCTAAAAATAAAGATATGAGTGGCTATTATCACTATTAAACCAAAAAAAAAAACTATTTTCAAAATCTATAAGTCAAAGATTATAAATGAAGCAATACTAGTTACAAATATTTATAAGCTTGCATGTGATGATAGTATAATATGTATAATGTGAAGTTCTCTTTCCCTACTTTAATATGGATTCACATAGGATTTGCTAGTGTATAGTTCATTTGAAAAGATCATAACACTTGCTTAAATCTATTCCTATGCATTTCCATGTTAAGAGCTAGGAAGAATTTCACATTGCACATGTAAACCATACAACCAAATCAAACATAATATTTTTGCATGATTCCTTATCCATTTGGTTCTTTTTGTACATTCATATGTATTTGAAAAAAGTGGTATATCAGTCTAGACATCTCCGTGAGGCTTTAAGTAGCCCTAAGTGTCTTGTACCTTACCGTAGAAAAAACAATGGTACTACTCACTTAAAACTATTATACATATACATGTGTGATGTGGCTAATGAATAAAGAATCAAAAATCAAATAAAGAAAACATGATTTTTTTTGCATTGATTTCCTTATCCTTGTAGCTATTCATACATATACATGCATCTAAGAAAAGTGGTATATTAGTCTAGACATCCCGAGGTTGTGAGGCTTTAAGTAGCCCTAAGTAGGTATTGTACCTTACGCCCCTAGTGTAGAAAATAATGGTACCACATTCACTTATACCTTTTATACATGTGGATGTGCATTTAGCTAATGGGTGAAAAATCCCTCTTTTCTATATAACAAAATATGCATTCATAATTCAATTAACAAATGAAGCAATCAAATTAAAAATACATTTCCTTGCATTTATTATCAAAGTAAGCTAAGAATTACATTGCATGTATAGGTATGCTTAGGATTATGCATATGTATGGTATACATGATAGAAAGAAATTGATGGGTGTGTGTCATGTGATAGTAATCCACCCTAACTAATCCTAAGATGCCTTTCTTATTGAATAGGGCTATTTAGAATGAATCTAATGTTAAGATTAATTAAAACACATAATAAACCATTCATTAAAGAAAATTCATTAATCAATTTACCTTAAAAATTACTTAAGGTAGGGATAAAAGAGAGACTCTCCCCCTCTCTCTTCTCTTTATAACACTTAGTTGCTAAGTGTAGACTATATGAAACAAAAGAAAATATTAAGTAAAAATTCCCAAATCAACTAAACCACTTAAAGGAAAATCAACCCTTTATAAATTAAATCCCTCATATTTAATAAATCATAACCCTAAAGCCAGTTAGGATGTACCACACAAGCTCTAGCACATGCACATTAGGCTAAGTCACTATTTCTAGCTTTATGTTAGGACGGTGCATGGTTTGATGAATGTTTAGTTTTGTGATATATTATTTTTAGACTGTATGTTAGGGTGTATGTTCATAGCCTGAATGTTAGGCCGATATTAGCCTAATCCTATTTTATGCAAGGGGCTGTCCTTAAGGGGCCGCTGTAATAAAGTGCACGTTGCTTAGCTCCTAAGCATAGCCCAAGTTAGGACATGTGGACTTGGTTACCCATGTGTGCCAAGTCCAAATTATTCTATAATTTTATGTATGTTTAGCTAACATTTATTTTGTAGTATAACTAGATTTACTTTCCTTCCTTTTAATATAATTTTTGCATTAGGATTAGGATAAGTATTATTGGGGATTAAGGATAAGCATTGGTTATAAGACCATATCTTATATACCATGTGATGCCTTTGGAGCAAACTATATCTTACTCAAGCCAAAAGAAATAAAGAAATGGAGTAAATAAAAAATGAAGAAGTGAAAGATGAAGAGTGAAGAATGGAGGATGAAGAATGAAGACCCTCATAACACTTATCATTATATAGTTATAATTATTCTTTCATTGTACTGGGATGTATAAGGGTAGAGCTCGACTACTCACATTTCTTTTCGAGTTGTATGGCGGTACCTGACCACACTGGCCTTTTATTCTTTTGCGATAGCTTTATAAAAATTGTTTGATATTTTTTTTATCTTGTGCATTAAAAATACATGCCTTTTCATAAATTTCTTTATGATCGGTGATTGCTGTGTGGCTTGGATGCGATTAGACTCCTAAGATAAAAATAATTTTTCTATCCCACTAACAACTCATAACTAAAATTTTAAAATAATTCATAACACCACATAAAAGCCTATGAATTAAACCAAGATAATAAAATTTTTAGCAACCTCTTAACTGGATGATTGAATGTATAATATCATGCATATCATATTCTTCCACTCTTGCTAAGAGAAGGCTTCCATCTATGCGAGAGAATAAAGGCTTAACCTGTAAGAGTTTTGATGAAAAAATACCTCTTTCTCTCCTAATTTAACCCACAACCAATTTCTCATGCATTTAGACATACAAAATCTTACAACCCATGTCAAAATAAAAGTCCAAAAATTAAATAAAACTTGATAAAATTTGCATTAGATTTAAGTAATGACTCATACCCTTCATGATCTAGTCTCTTAGGGAGTGTGTTTAAGGACTTAGTTTCTTTTCTAAGTAAATAACAGTCTAACCATCTTGCAAAGTATATGACTTATCTACATCGATTTAAAGTGTAGGAGGCGCTAGTACTATCACTAGTGGTAAGCTCTAGTTGGGTGGTTTATCCTCTTTTGTGGAGGTAAACCATATGCCCATTTTAGCCTTAGATTTATGTCATGCTTTGGCCCTCGCCAAAGCTCCCTAGACTTAGGATATGAAGTTACTATTTCCCTTTGAGGGCTACAAGCATAAATCCTCACCTCTTAGGCATTTCCATAATCTTATATGGTAGAATTATAAGTCTTAGATTTCTAATAAAAATTCAACTCAAACAAATAAATCTTCTCAAATTCAAATGCATAAATCCCAACCATAGGATAGATTAGAGTGCTCACTAGGCTTCCTAGTATCATGAGCACTCCCTACTAATCTCCCTTGGTTTCGATATGAACTCTTCCCTTTTGATCTCCCCACTTGATTTTCAAAAATACAACTAATCCGTTGATAGTCCTATCTTTGAATTCTTTGGGGACAATAATCGCCTACTTTAATCGAGAGTATTCTTGAGGGATTCATTTCCCTTAGGATGTAATTAACTATGGAGGCTTGCCTCCATAGGAAAATTAACGAACTTGGTTAAATAAGCCCTACTTTACTTTTCCATTTAAAGTAGGGGAAAAATCTATGGTATATCCAAAGACCCATCATGCCATAGGAGTCCTCATTAGGTGATTAGGTCCATTATAGGGTAGTGACTTCTATCTTGAGATAGTATACTATTCTTTAATGTTGTACCCGATCACCTAATGAGTTCATCTACGGATCTACGTGGTGTCCCCTCACACAAACACACACAACACAAAAATAAACACCATAACGTTATCCCAACTTGAAGTAGCTCGAGATAAAAGATATGTGTTTGTTTAATATGTGTTTATGTATAGTTTATGTTCTTGTTATGTAAAAGGAAATTGAATGTCACTTGGGTTTTCTCATGACTATCCTAAACACATCATGGCGGATTCACAAATGAAGAAAAAATACTTCAAATGAAGAAAATATTTGATTTGAATAGGAATTATTATTGATGATAAAGATTTCAAACAAGAATTTTAAGGATAATATTTTTTAAGTAAATGTCATTGATTGGAAGCATCAGATGCTCAATTTTATGATTAATAAGCTGATAAGATCTCCTTGGTAGGCCTTTTCTATGACAAAATGACCTTCCCAAGTGGGTTCAAACTTGCCTCCCATCTTGCGACAGGCAACAATCTGCCTCCTTAGAACTAAAACAACCTCTCCTACTTGAAAAACTCTAGGACAGACCAACTTGTTGTGAGCTTGAATCATTTTGGCTTTGTACAACTTGAGGTTTTGGCATGCCCGTAGGTGTCTCTTCTCCAAATCGAGATCTTCTAACCGTAACTTGGCATTCTCCTATATTATAATTTTGCTACCCACAATTATCATTAGTGATAGGAGTTGGACTTCTAAAGGTAGAACGACCTTAGACCCATACACTAAGGAGAAAGGGGTAGATTGAGTTGGAGTTTTGTAGGTGGTGTGGTAGGCCCACAAGGCTTCAACTAATTGCTCATGCCCTATCGGTTATTGTTGTCGAATGTCTTCTTCAGTATTTGGATGAGAGTTTTGTTGAAGGCTTCTGCCAAGCCATTTTCCCTCGGGTAGTAGATCATAGAATATCTTCAATCTATATTGTATTTCTGGGCAAAGTTGTTGATCTTGGTGCTCTTGAATGCAGTACCATTATCAGATATAATTTATCGAGGCACCCCAAACTTATATACGATATGGTTCAAAAAATTGGAGCACATGTCGTGTGACCTCTAAGTAGGATCACCTCCGCTCACTTAGAAAAGTAGTCAGTAGCAGCCAAGATGAACCAATGACCATTGGAAGAAGGAGAGTCAATCAAACCCACTATGTTGGTACCCCAACACTCGAATGGCCATGAGTCCAATGTAGGATGTAGAATGTTGGGTGGTTGATGTAGGACCATACGACATTGACATGCATCGTATCATAGCTCCATGCATTATGTAATCATTGATGGCCAGTAGTATCCTAGTCTCTTGATCCTGACTTTCATCTTAAGACCAAATTGGTGAGCTCCACATAATCTTGAGTGTACCTCGGTCACAATCTTATATGCTTCATGTTTGTTCAAACAGTGTAACCACATATGATCGAATGACTGTTGAACAAGGTGCCATTTACAAGAGTGTAGGAAAGTGCTCTCTACCTTACTTGATGTGCTAGTTACTTCTCTTGAGGTAATTTATCCCTATTTAGATAATCTATGAATGGTTGCCTCCAATATAATTCATCATCCTTTTTGGCAACAGTAACCTCCCTTTCAAGAGAGTACTTTTCGATGAGTTCAATATCAATAAGGGATAAGACTTGTCTATTTTGGACCCTTATTGATATGGACTCATCTTACGGACATGCCAACTCCTTGGCAAGTTTTGCTAAAGCATATGGTATGATATTTTCTCCTTGAGGAATCTTATAAATGGTAACCTCTAAGATTTGGGCCAACAACTCCATGATGTACTTGTGGTAGTGATGGAGCTTAGGCTTTAGAACCTTGTACGACCTAGTGATTTAATTGATGACTAATTAAGAATCCTCAAAAATGTTGATATTTTGGATGCTTAGAGTAACATTTGACTCTAGATCGGCAATCAAAGCCTCATATTCAACTTTATTGTTGGTGCAAAGATATGACAGGTGATATGAAAATCTCATCACATCGCATTCCGGAGTTAAGAGAACTATTTCTATCCCTACCTTCCCTAGAATACTAGATTATGGTTCTCTCCTCTTTGAGAGGAAGCTGCACCATCAAAGTACATCTCCCAGTGGGGAATGCTAGTATCTCCTAAGTTCATGATTTGTTCATTGGGGAGGTCATCACTAAGCGGAGAGTCAACAAGAAGTGGGTGTGCTGCTAAGAAATTAACTAGTGCTTGTCCTTTCACCGCTTGGAGGGGTACGAAAGTAAGTTTAAATTATGAAAAAATCATGGACCAATGTGCAAACCATCTGGATAGTGTCAGCTGTGTCAAGAGATATTACATTGGATTGATCCTAGAGATTAAGTTTACCTTATGAGAAAGCATGTAGTGTTGTAGCTTTTGGGATGCAAAAATTAAAGCTAGGCAATGCTTCTTGCTGGGTCAATAGTTTGCTTCAACAGGGACTAGATGATGGCTGAGATAGTAGAGTACATTTTCCTTCCTTCATTGTTGGCTTGGGCCAACAAAGTGCCAAGGGAGTCATCTAATACAATAGTGTATAGTATGAGCGCTTGCCCGAGATAGGGGATGCTAGAACTAGTGATGTCATCAGGTAGTGCTTGATGTCTTCGAAGGTGTGCTGACACTTATCATCCTACTTGAACTTGGCACCCTTTTTGACAAGTGTTGAGAATGGCTGGCATCTTTCTGATATGTTGGATATAAAGTGTCTTAGATATGCCAACTGCCTGTGGAATGATCTAAGTTGAGTTAAACTTTTAAGGGGTGACATTTCTAATATTGCCTTGATCTTCTCCAGATTGATTTCTATTCCCCAGTGTCGGACAACAAACCCAAGGAATTTCCCTTAAGGTACTTCTAATGCACACGTCAGGGGGTTCATTTTGAGGATAAATTATTTTGACCGTTCGTAAACTTCTCTCAAGTCAAAGATATGATATTTCTTTACTTTACTTTTGACTACGAGATCATCGACTTAACATTCGACTTGATGATGAATAAGTTCATCGAAGATTCAAGTCATAGCCCATTGGTATGTAGCACCAATATTTTTAAGGCAGAAAGGCATGACCTTATAGCAATAAATTTTGATCAAGGTTCTAAAAGCAGTGTTTCTTTTATCTTCAGGGGTCATCTTTATTTGGTTGTATCCAGATGAGCCATTGTTAACCACATTTTTAGGATGAGCTCTCGACTCCTCCATCTTAGACATAGGACTCCTCTTAGACTTTAAGAGATCCTTAGTCTTAAGACACATCTAGTGATTAGGTGGACACTCAACCTAGCTCTAGAGACTTAGAAGAGTTAGCCATAGGAATAGGTCATGCCTTAGCGGTGTTAGGATAATTTGCATACCCTATAGCTTGAACCACATTCCTCACTTCCTTCCTCCAAGTCAAACTCCAAATCAAATCAACATCAAACCGAAATCAATTCCAGCTTAATTGATTTTCTCCAAACTCAAATCAATTCCACATGATTGAAATCCATAATCAATTCTAAATGATTGAAGCACATGATTGAAAATCCAAATAAAAAATATTTTCTAAGTCCTTTAATCCGTTCTTAAGGACTTAGCCTAAATCTTAATCTAAATCAAACTCAAACCACCTTAAATTCATGAAATTTTCTCATAACCTATTTATATTCTCATTTATATTCTCATATATAAATGAAATATAAATTTAAATCAATCAAACTAAATCCAAAATTGAACTCCAAATCAAAAATCTTTCCTAAGTCACTTTGATTTCCTCTTAAGGACTTAGCCTAAATCAAATCCAAATCATTTCAAATTCATGAAATTTTCTCATAACCCATTTATATTTTCATTTATATTCACATATATAAATGAAATATAAATTCAAACAATCAAAACCAACTCCAAAATCAAACTCAAATTCAAAAAATCCAAAGATAAACCTTTCAAGTCAAAATCTTGAGCTTAGCCAAATCAATTTCAAATCAAGCCAAACTCTTGATTTTTCTTCATGATTCAATCAATCCTTCAATCATGAATCAAAATATAAACATAAACTTCAATCACTAGATCAAAACTCAATTCAAAAATCAAACCCAAGTCAAACTCATGTTCAATCCTTGAACTTGAAATTGTCAAATGAATTAAAACTCATTTGGCTTCAAACTACTTGCAAATGGATTCATAATCATATGTCCATATCGAGTTCAATTGAACTCCAAATTTGACCAAGCCATTTGACCCACTTAAGCTCACTTGATCCAAAGTGACGTAAAGTACCCTTATAAGCCAAATTCTAATCCTAACCAAATTGGATTGAACTAAGCCCATCTAAGCCTTTCATCATGATCAACAATCATCATGAGATGATCAATCACCCAAATTGGGTCAAACCTAGTCAAACCTAAGGGTTGACCAAGTCAACACTTAACCAAAATGAAACCTAAACTAGCCAAAATCCACCATAGGCAAAATTGATTGAAATCATTGATCAAAACTCATTCATGATCAATGTTTGAACTTGACCAAGTCAACATTTGAGCCCGACCTAGTCCAATTGGCCACTTGACCCAAGTTGACCCAACTTGACCTAAAAAGTCAAAATGTGTCAAAACTTGATCTAAGCCAAATTGATTGAAACCAATGGGTCAAGTTCATTCCAAAATGATTGTTGAACTTGACCAAAGCCAATTGGCCAACTAGACCTAACTTCTTGAACATGAATCCTTGATCTAAAAGGTCAAATTGAGCTAAACTCAAATATAAACCTAAATTGATTGGAAACAAAGATACCAATCCATTTCATATGTCCAATCAAACATGAACCAACCCATGACCTAACCCAAATAGGTCAAATGGGTCAAATTGGTCAACTTGACTCATTTGACCTAAATGAACTCAATTGAACCAAAACCAAATATAAACCAAATTGAATCAAACCAAAGCCACCAAAAAATTTCAAATGGTCATATGAACTTGACCCAACCCTTGGTTTGACCCAATTTGACCAATTGGTCAACTTGACCCATTTTGACCTAAATGGGTCAACATGAGCCAAATCACATCAAAATAATTCCAAATTCAATGAAACTTGGCCTAACCCATTTTTCAAACATACCAAATATATTCAAATTAAAACCCAAGCCAAATGACCATTTTTCCCCTAGGAAATTGGGTAAATTTTGGCCAAATCCACTTAGAATTTGGTCAAATCCTCTTCATGACCATTTGACACTCTCTTAGTGAACCAAGTGGACACTAGGAAGTGTGGTGCACCTAGCCCAATGGGTTTGGGTCAGCCCAACCTAGCCTAAGGTCAAAACCAACCACCTCACTTGAAATTAAGCACATGGAATCCTCCCTCCACCTTGTTTGAGCACATGGCCACCTCACCCACTCCTCCTCTGGCCAAAATCAAATGCCATGCCACTCTAAACAGCTCAAAAAACCCATTAAATATGGTCAATTGGATCAAAATGGTAAGCTCCTTCACAGCCGTCCGATCCTTCAAGGGGGAGATATACTCCCCTTAATTCCATTCAATCTTTAGAGTCTCATACTCGATTGAGCTAAGGGAAGCCAGAGGAGCCATTGCCAAGTGATCCTAAGCTTCCTAGAGTGATTTCAACTTCTCCATTTTGGGTTTTCTCAAACTAAAAAAGGGGAGCTCCATTGAAATTCAAACCTACTCCACACTCAATACCAAGCCAATTCACTTGCAAGCTTCATAAGGGAGCTCGATTGAAGTCACCCAAGCCTTTACACAAGCTCCAAAGGTAAGGGAGGGCTACTCTTGATCAAGATTGAGCCTACTTGAAGGGGAGCTTGGCTTCTAGAAGGATCCATTCAATCTCAAGAATTCAAACTCTCAACAAAGCTTTGTATCCACTAGACGAAGCTTCTCCAAGAGAATCGAGTGCCGGTGATCACCTCTGACAAGTAAGCCATTAAACTGAGCTCAATGTAGATGTGGTCTGGTCCTTTGTGATGTAAAGTTCTATCTCATGAGATTCTAGCCGTTAGATGTGATCTCCTTAGCATGTTGATGGTGTGGGTTGAGTTTCAATCCAATATGAGCTCAATCAAGCTTGATCTTCTCCTAAAAGATGGACGGTGTCCATTTCTCACAGAGAAGAACATGGAAGGATCATAGGCCATCCATCTGTGCATTTTGGATGGACGGCCATGATCAAAGACACATAGATCCCATGGATTATCCCATTTGCATTGCAGATCTAACCTCACCCGTCCAATGCTTGATCATATGGGTGAGGAGAAAGTGTGTAGTGCCGCCGCTGACGCGGTGCTATAATGTGATAACTTAAATATCAAATCCCATCACGCCACATGGAAAGCACATGCCGAGTTAGCGGTCTACATGGCACCGACGGGATTAAATATTTAATTAGGCTATTAAATCACCTAATTAATCATGGAAACTTTCTAAATTCATATCTAAGCCTAGAAAAATAAAAAAATATGAAATAAATTGCATTGGATAGATAATTGAGCATAGAATATTCTAAAAATGATTTCAATAGATTTTGAACAATGATTTTCTCTGGATTTGGGTTTTATTGGAAATGTTATTTTGCCAATTACCCTCTAATTACTCCATTGATTAATTCCAAACTTCATATGCATAATTAGTGGGATGACTCCTACCTCTCCTAATTTTCTTAGAATTTATTGGTGGTTTAATTAGAGAATTGCTAGTTCATTCCTTAATTCTCTTAATTAAGCAATTAAGTATATAATTAATTAACCCTTTGATTGAGTCAATTAAGTTTTGCTTAAGTGAATATTAGTAGCTTTGGGATACTTTCTCTAGGATATTCCTTAAACCGCCTTTCTTTCTTAATCCAACCTTAATTAAGGGTTAATTTACTAATTACCCCCTTAATTGATTCATAAAATCCTAAAACTTTCCAAAACTCAATTAATCTATCTTGGGTAGATGCTTAGGTGTTCAAGAGCCTAAGTACAGTTAAAGAAATTAAAATTAAACTCACATGTGTGAGGGGTGTTATGAAATTACTTAAAATAAATCCTAGCTTAATTAATCCTTAATTATGAGCCAATTATATTAGGTACCTTTCTTTCCTAGGTGCATTGCATATTTAAATTCCTTGTGTGATTTTAGGTCATATCATTGGCTCATAATTATTTGAATAACTATGCTAAAGTGGTGTATGTAAGGGAAAATTAACACACTTAATTCATACCTTAACCTAAGCAACATATAAAAATCATCTAATAATCTTAAGATCAAACTAAATCAACAAACATATGTGAATGGGTTAGAAGCAAACTCACCTCATATTTCAAATTAAATCAAACTCAAAACAAAATCAAACATTCCTTAAAAATAACTTGATTTACTTTAAGCTTTCTTATTTCATAAGATTGTCTTTAGGAATTAAGGTGAATGTGTTTACATGCTTTCATCAATTTAGTTCTTTCCTAACATGCTAAATGTATATGTCATATGAATTTCATGCATTCATGCTTTTCAAAAATCAAATTGAAAATGAAATATTTTCTTTATGTCAAATTGCATGTTTTGGCTAAAGTAAAATATGAATGGCTATTATCACTACTAAATCCAAAACTATTTTCAAAATCTATAAATCAAACACCTAAAACTGAAAGTGTGCTACTTATAATTATTTATAAGCTTGCATGTGGATATAAATATGAAGATGTGCATAGTGTGGCTTTCCTTCTCTTTTCTTTTAGTATAGTTTTGAATAAGATTTGACAAAGTGTATATTTTCATTTGAAAAGAACACAACACTTGCCTAACCCCATTCCTATTTATTCTTATGCTATTACCTAAGAAGGACATCTACACTTATACATATAAATTGCATAAACAAAATAAACAAAACAAATACAAACTTTTTTGCATCTTTCTTTTTTCCATTCATTTCTTTTGTACATGTGTTTGTATTTAAGGAAAGTGGTATATTAGTCTGGACAACCCCGAGGTTACGAGGATTTAAGTAGCCCTAAGTAGGTCTTGTACCTTACACCCCTGGTGCTAACAATGGCGTTGTACTCACTTATGCCTTTTATACATATACATGTGCATGTGAATAATGGATAAAAGAAACCCATCTTTTCTACTTAATGAAAATCATGCATCATAAAGCATTCCAATTTTCTTAAATAATATTTCTTAACATTGATCATAAAGTGTGCTAAACATTTCCATTTGTATGTATAGATATGATTAGGATTCATTCATATGCATGTTGTCATGTTGGGAAAGAAATGAAGTGATGTGTGTTTTGTGATATTAATTCACTTAATCTTAAAATGCCTTTCTTTTGAATAGGTTTGTTTAGGGAAAATCTAAACTTTGGATTAATTAAAACACATAATAAATTATTCACTAAATAAAATCAAACATGAATCCACTTTAGAAATTACTTAGGCTAGGGAAGGAAAGAGAAGTTCTCTTCTCTTTTCCTCTCTTTACAACACTTAGTAATTAATTATAGGATTCATTCAAACCTAAGCAAATCATCAAATAAAATTAACCCAAATCAACTAAATAACTTAAATTAAACCACCCTCTAAGTTGAACATTTTCATGCTTAGGAAATCTAAAACTTAAAGCCTAGCTAAACATACCACACAAACCTTAAGTAGCATGCACATTAGGCTAAGTCACCATTTCTAGCTTTAGGTTACGGTGGTGCATGGCTTGATGTTTGCTTTTATTTTGTGATGTATTATTTCTAGTCTGGATATTAGGGTGAATGTGCATAGAATGAATGGTAGGATGATTTAGTTCTAATCATTATTTTATGCAGGGGATTGTGCTTAAGGGGCGCTATAATAAAAATATAAATATTTTTGTTGTGCAGGTGCTTATACCCCTAAGCATAATCCAATAGGCCAGGTGGACTTGGTTACCCATGTGTGGGGTGCTAAGTCCAATATACATGCTTGGGATTTGTATGGTTTGTTTAGCTAATCTCTATTTTGTAGGTGTTAGTTAGATTTACTTTTCCTTTTCATGTAATTTTCATAATTAGAATTTTGGAATGATTATTATGGGGAATTAGAATGAGCATTAGTCATAAGATCTCATCTTATGTACCATGTGAAGCCTTTGGAGCAACCACATTCTAACCATCAAAAGAAGGAACCAAAAGAAGGAAGAAGAAAGAAGAAAGAAGAAAGAAGAAAAGAACAAATGAAGACCCCCATAACATGAATTTCCTTAATTATAAATTAATTCATTTGTAATTTGAGTTGTATAAGGGTAGAGCTTACTACCAATTTATTTTTGAGTTTGTCTTGTGGTGCGACCACAAATGGCCTTTATTCTTTTTTGCATTAGCTTTATAAAATGTTTGATGTTTTGTTTAGCTTCTGATTAAGATGGCATGTCTTTCTAGTTTCTTCCTTGCTTGATGCATGGCCTAGATGACGATTAGGCTCTTAGGGAAAAATAAATCTTCTACCAAATTAATCAACTCAAAATTAAAAATAAATAACTCATAACCTCATTTAAAGCCTAAGTTAAAATCAAGACAAAAGAATTAGCAACTCCTTAGCTGGATGAGGATTTCTTTTATAACATCATGCATAGAAACATATTGTTACACTCTTGATTGAAGGGCTTCCACCTTTGCCAGAGAACTTGGCTTGACCTTTGAGAGCCATGGTGGAAATACACCTCTCACTTCTCATTGATTTTGGCCCATAATCTTATTTCACATGCATTAGGCATATGAATCCTATAAGTCCGAGTCAAATGATTTTCCAAAAATAAAAATAACATGTAATATGTTTTGTATTAGATCTAGGTCATTTTTCATGCCCTTACATGATCTAGTCTCTCAGGGAGTGAGTTTAAGGACTTAGTCTCTTTCTAAAATAAATAATAGCCTAACTATCTTGCAAAATATATATGGCTTGCCTACATGAATTTAAAATTGTAGGAGGAGTTAGTTGGCGGTCACCCCTAGGTGTTTGTAAGTCCAAGCAGTTAGGTGATTTGTCCTCTCTTGTGGAGGCAAACTAAATACCCATTTTTGCCTTAGATTTAGGTCATGCTTTTGGCCCTCGCCAAAGCTCCCTAGATTTAGGTTCTGAGGTTGCTTCTCCCTTCTATGGGCCATAAGCATAAATCCTCACCTCTTAGGCATTTCTATAACCTTGTATTATGGAATTATAAGCCCTAAACATCTAATGAAAATTCAACACAAAATAAATAATTCAATTTCAAAAATGTAAAGCCCAACCATAGGATAGTTTGGGATGTTTATTAGGCTTTCTTGTATCCTAAACATCCCTACTTATCTCCATTTGGCTTTGATAAGAACTTCCTCCTCTTGATCAATCCTACTTGACTTGCTAAAAATAAACTAATCGATTGATAGTCCTACCTATTAAAATCTTTGGAAACAATGATCATTTACCTTAATCGAGAGTATTTCTAAGGAATCCCCTTCCTTAGGATGTAATTAACTATGGGGGCTTGCCCCTGTAGGGAACTTAACAAACTCAGTTTAAAATAAGTCCTACTTTACTTTTTTTATGTAAAGTAGGGGAAGAATCTCTTGTACATATGCATATCCATTGTCCTTAGGAGTCCTTATTGAGGTGATTAGGTCCATTGTAGGGTGGTGACTTCTATCTTTCGAGATAGTACACCTATCCTTAATGTCGTACCCGATCACCCTCAATGAACATCTGTGGATCTACGTGGTGTCCAAAAATGCATAAAAGAGTATATCTTTATCTTCATTTTATTTTGCATAGATTGAAGATGGAAGTATACTTCTTAGAAATGATATAACATAAGTTTCCCCATAACCATACATGAAAGAGGAGATTGCATGAGATGAGGCAATGTCCATCATCAGTTCAGGTATTGGTAGTGGAAATTCATCTTTTGAACATACCTTATTTAAGTCCCTAAAATTGACGCATATATGAATTTGGCCATTCTTCTTCTTAAATGGGACAATCAGCCAACCGTAGGGTTTTTCTTCCGGTGAAACGATCGATTTTCTTGACTTTAAAATGACTTGTTGTTCAATGTCTAATCGCGTCTATGAGCTTTCTTGATAGGTTAGTACTAGCTCTATTGCTAGTTTGTAGACTATACATTAAGAACGCATCTCTTCATAACTCCATGTGAACTAGTCCTTGAACTTAGTCAATAGCCTAACTAAGTCATTGGTTTCAGTTTCATTCAATAAGGAATTAATGTATGTTGGACTTGGGTTTTCTTCAATTTTTAAGTTGATTTCCTTGAGCTTGTTGATGGTTGACTTGATCTCTTCTTTGAACTTTAACAGTGCATCTTTGACTTCAAAATCATATGAACCATCTGAAGTTTCTAAGCACACCTCCTCATATGAGTTAATGTGATTTGAAAAGAACCTATCAGATTCTAAATGATTGGTGATGACTAAGTAGTAATCATTACCATCGATTGGACCCACTATACCAAATCCTAGTCCTGGTCTTGATTGAGAATGTCTGCATTTGTTGTCCCATAACCTCTTGAAGTAATCTTACCTGTGCTTAGACTAAGCATGTGTAATTAATCCTTTCTTTGCTAAATTTAGAATACACGGTGAGTACCAATCAAAAGTAATTTTATTAAATATTTATATGACTCATCCTCAAGTTCTATATCATCTTCTTAACTTAAAGATGATACTCCCAAAAAGAACCTCCTAGTCTTCACATCCGTGGATGACTTAGGGGCTTCCTTAACTACCAAACCCTCAACTTTTTGTGAGAAAAGTGGGGTTAGAGATAAGGTTCCCAACTGATGCCTAACTATCTCACATATAGACTTGCATATGTTTATGCTTTACTTTGGAGGCCAGTCTTCATCACTATATGGCTCAAGTGTCACCTCCAAAGAATCTCGCTAAGAAGAGTTATGCTTTATAAGACTCATCCTGAATTATATTCTAAGTCTATGGATAAGTGTACTCATAGTGGGACATATCTTATTGGGTGACCAATAAGGAGGTTTTCACCCCTCACACTACCTTTGTCCTCTTCCCTGCTGGTGGAGGTGGTCATCCTACCCATATGTTCGAATGGAGTAATGAACTATAGGTGGAATCTAATGTCACGCTCCACTTCCTCCTCCAAGTCTATCTCGCTCCCTTTTATTTCTTTTTCATTTTTTCTTTGTTTACTTTTTTTCTCTTTCTTTTCTTTTCTTTTTCTTTTCTTTTATTTTTGAAACTTTGTCCAAGTTCACGAGAATATATTTGTTAGTTTTGAGGAAAGTTGTAAGCCACATCCTCGTATATGCTGACCTCATGAATTAAAAATGGCTTAAGATCTCTTTTGACCTAGTAGGCGATCCCACCTCACAAATTTCATGCACTGATGTAGAGAGGATGGAACTATGTTATTCTCATGTATCCACAGTCTCCCAAGAAAAATATTGAAAGATGTATCTGAGTCTATAATATGAAACTTGGCTTCAATCTTCCAATAATCTATCTCTAGTGGCAACATTATGGAGCTTAAGGCCCTCTTGCCTTGTTCATTGAATCCTCTCAACATCATGCTCTCCTTTTGGAGTTTAGAGATATCGATCCTCAAGTAGGCAAGGGTTCTTAGACTCATAATGTTGACTGAAACTCCCAAAACAAGTAGAACTCTAGATATCTTGTATCTACCAACATCTACTGTAATGTAAAGAGGATGGTTGTGCTCGATCGTTCCTAGAAGTAAGTCCTCATCGCTGAATGTAACTCCCAAGGTATCATTCGAGTAGTGTGCCTCCTCCATTGTAGTGGTGAACTGAGCTAAGCATGTCTTTGGATCAAGTAAGGCCTTGATTAGAGATTCTCTCATCTCTTTGGATAAGATAAGGGTGTCGTATATGCTTAACTTAGCCATCAACTTTCTAAGATGAGCTAGAATGTTGTAATCAACTTTGGCTTGATCCTCCACAAGCATATCTCTAGGTGGAGCATCATGTGAAGGGGTTATTTGCTCACTAAAACCAATTACTTGTTTACCCTTTTCATGAGGTGCTACCCTAAGAGGTAGAACTTTTCCCTGAAGTTTTTTCTTAAACTTCATATGGTTGGTGGAAAGTTACGCTCATCGTATACATTGACTTCTCCTATGGGACCCTCAGAGTCGATTGACTCCAAGTCAATCTCAATGGGCATACCCGATTGATTTAGAAAAGGAAAGTTTGATTCTGAATCATAAGAGAAAGGATCATAATTATTTATGCTATTATTGTTATTTAGACTTGGAGTGCTTTCAATTGGAATGATATCATTAAGACTATCAAAAGTAGAGAAGATATAAGTGGAATCTACTTTATTCTTTTATTTTTTCTAGGCATAGGTACATGATAGAAATCAAGTAAAGTAAGCAGAGCGATGAGTTTAGTTTTCTCGTTCATAGATACAATATTTTTGCTAGTAAAAGAAGAGTTGATGAAGTGGTAGTAGCACGCATTGGAAGGAATCTTTGGGAGGGCGTGGTTGTGCTTCTTGGCAACCGCAAATGTGGGAGTTCTTTGTTGAGCTCCCCACGAGTTGTCTTTGCAACTTGCAAACCTTCCTTGATGTTGGACGTTTAAGCTGCCTCAGGAACCTGTAAGGAAAGTTTTTTGATCTTAGAAATGATCTTTTTAGAAGTTCAAGATAAGGAGATATCCAAACCTTCTTTTGTCTTAAGAGGATCACATGTATCGCCAAAGATTACTCTAATAAAACTAGATGGTTGTTGTAATAAGTATTCCTTAGGGATAATAATGGTGCTTGACTTGCAGCTACGCTCAAGCTAGTCTTTGAAGGTGATGCAATCCTCTAAGACATGGCCTAACATGTGGTGGTAGGGGAAAAAGTTAGGATCATCACTCTTGCTCACTTCTTCTAGCCTCTAAGGCTCTAGTAGCAGAAAATCAAGTTTCTTTAAGAGATTCTTAAAGATCTTTCTGACTACCTTCCTCTTGAATGAATAGGGCTTGTTTAACTTATTCAGAAGATTAGGTGGATAGTAGCTACCTAGCAGTGGATGAATCTTGTACTACTATGGAGTGGTGGCACCTGTGTGGTAGCTATGGCCATATGATGGCGAGGTGGAAGAGGAGGTGGCAAAGAAGTTTGCTGAGCTCGTGGTCTCTTAAACTGAACTATGGCTAGTTGCTTCCCTCTATCCATTGACACAATTATCTTTAACCTCTTCTCAAACACTTTCTATGGCTTGGGTTTGGATGTTTGGTCTTGGAAAGGCAATTGTTTAGCTTCCTCTTGTAGATTGGCTTCCTTGTTGATTAATTTCTCAAAGGTTTTAATTATGAAGCCCTTGAGCATGAAAGCAACTAGACCATGGATATTCTTGAGAAGAATTTAAATAGCATATTATTCAGACAACTGTGGTTCATATTTCATACTCAGGTTACGCCACCTGAGAATGTAATCAACATGGGACTCTTTGGGATTTTATTTCACTATAACGAGGTCACCCATAGTTACCCTTTACTAGGCTCCAGAAAATCTCTTTACAAGAGTTGTTCAATAAAAAATATCATTTTCATTACATACCAATCAAATGCAACACGAGCTAATGAAAAGGCAAAAGAGAAGTGCATAGCTTCCAATTTGCAACAACCTAAAATGTGTCATATCTCAACGCCATCAAAACTCTTGAAGGGAGGTGGACAAACCCCATGGGGTATTGGACTACATCGAATTCCTCCGGGTAAGGTTTACCGTTTGGAATGGGTGAGCCACCCAAGGCTAACGCAAACGCTTTTCTCACTTATTGCTCCACCATCTGCTTGATGTCTTTCTCATGCACGGAGGTATTGTCTACGACCTTTCTATGCAAACTATCACTATCCTGATCCATAGGAGAGGCACTCTTGGGAGGATATAAGACATGTAAGAGTTCAAGCTGATCCTCCATGGGACTAGGAAGCAAAATTGGAGCTTAATTTTGGAATGCTAGAACTACTTAACAAATCCTCAACCATCCTCTCAATCATGTTGATCTGCTCATCCTTGTTTGAGCTACTGAAGGAGGTGTTGGGTTGAGCGAGAGGTGTCGCCTTCCTCAATCACCGCTCCTTCCTAGCTCTGATGGTCTCTATGGAGGGTTCCTCGAGTATTGACCATGTGGATTTCTCCTGAATCCTCAAATAGGTCATCCTCGTCAAGGTCAAAATCTACTCTACCCTCTTCTTGATCCAAATGATCACTCCTAAGAAGTTGTTTCTTCTTGACAAAGTATCATTCTAGGATATAATATAGTGAATGATCTCATACTCTACCTCAAGACAAACCATGACTTAGGCGTAAGACTATGCTCATTTGAATCTATATCGACACCTTGATGTGTTTCTACTAGGGGATCAACTACCATGGGGACTACATTATTACTTCCTCTCACATTATAATGGTGGAGAGACTATGATACTTTTGGGTCGCCACTCCTTCGCCACTCTTGAAGTGGAAGGTCGAATGGGAGAGCTCGACCTCATCTCAATGGGTGGAGTAGATGGAGCGGGATCCTTAAGTCATAATCGGATCACTAATAAAGATGTTCTCTCTCCAGATGCACGTTTTTGTATTTTGGCAGGGATTGCAAAAGGAGGGACTTGGACATGTGATGGTGGGTGATGAGTGGAGCAGTATGATAGTGGAGGCACTGACTGGCTCTCCACCAGAGCTCTTTTCTTGCCAATGGTAGTGCACATGACTATGTTGTGTATGATGGCACCAGTAGGTGTGAGAAAATCCATCAATGTTGAGGCTCGGCTGGCTACCTCCTTTTCTTCTTCTTTTCTACTTGGGTTGCAACTCTATCCTCTGAGGCTTTCTCTTTGTATATCTAATCCCTAACACTCCTACGGATCAGAGTCCTCAAATCAAACAAAGTGTTGGACTCTGAGCACCCATTACTCTGAAACAGGTGAGGATCATAAACTGCATAGGCTTCCTCCTCTCCTTCTAGTACCTGGCGTGTTGGTGGTGGAGGTAATGCAGCAATCCTCCTATAGTCTTCCTCTCCATCCAAAGTTGAGAGGGGGTGAAACCTGCTACCACTCAAGAGTGGAGAGATCTCATGGAGAGAACCCTCATCAGCAACATGATAGGCCTCATCTACCTCCCTGCTCCTCATGCTTAACCCTGATTCTTGTTACAACATTGCATCCAGTAGCGAGGTGAGACTAGAACCTACCTCAAAGGTGGAGACTATCTTAGGCCAAGATAGCCTTCCCCTTGAGAATGGGGGAAACTAGTGAGGAGGTGCTAGCCCTCTTTAGCTGGGGTGTATGACGAAGATGACCATAATTGGCTGAGCATTGGCACGAAACCAAAAGAGATGAATTTTGAACTATCACGGGAACCTCAACGCCTTCATCTTGAGGAAACTTAGAATCATTGGATGTCAAAATAAAGTGGCGCCACATCTTCTCTCTTGGATCGTGAGGGATGGCCTCTCGCAGGTGACTCGGATAACCTCAAATCCACACCCAAATTGAATGATGTGCATGGTGGTGTTGGTGAGTATGGCCTGATCCAAGGACAAATCCATACCAGAGGGGAAGGAGAAAACCATCTTTCCAGAAGACAAACTAAAGGACTGAACTACTATGTCTGCATTTATTGAGAATAGAACTGAATCATAACCTTGCTTTAATAGTTGCTTTCAATCATTAATTCTTGATTTTAAAATTTGAACCCACACTTAAAAAATTTAGGTATGCTAAGTGGGTTAGCATACCAGTTCACAGGAGTTCTCCTGATATTCACATAGACTTGGAATCCAGCTTGGAGGATGAGTCTCATGTGACAAGTATACTAGCCAACCCCTCTCAGCGAGTTTCATTAGAGGTGATGCTCGAGCTAGACAGTGACGAAAGATCAGGCCTCTAAGCAAAGCACGAATGTATTTGAATCAGGATTATGTAAAATCATTAGGCAACAATTGGAAACTTTAGCTCTAACCTCACTTTCTTCTCAAAAAGTTAAGGGTTTGAAAGTTAAGGAAGCCCCTAGGTCTTCCATGGATGTCAAACCAAAGAGATTCCTATTGGGATCATCAACCTTAAGCCCAGAAGCATATGTAAAACTTGAGGATGATTCATATAAAGATTTAATGGAATTACCTTTTGATTGGTACTCTCCTTGTGTTCATAATCTTATAAAGAAAGATTTAATTCCTTACACATGGTCCGGATAGGTAGTATTTCAAGCGTGGGACAATAAAGCGGATGCACAATCAAGACTAGGATTCGGTATAGTGGGTCCATGGCGATAATGATTCTTGCTTTGCCACCAATCATAGTCGATATGTTCTTTTCAAACTATCAATCATATGAGGAAGTGTGCTTAGAAACTTCAGATGATAATCTTCAAATCAAAGATGCACCTCCATAATTTGAAGAGAAAATTCATTCAACCATTGACAAGCTCAAAGAAATCAACCTCGAGATAGAAAAATATTAATGCCCCACATATTAGCTCTCTGAGCAGAAGAAACCAATGAGATTAGCTATTGGTGAGTTTAAGGGCTTTGCATGGAGCTATGAAGAGATGCTTGGATTACCTCTTGACATAGCAGTCCACAAACTAGCAATAGACCCTATCACTAACCCTATCATGCAAGCTCCTAGATGCATGCGATTAGAAATTGAACAACAGGTCATTTTTGAAGTCAAGAAACTGATCAATGCTAGCTTTATCAGGAAAGAAAAATACCCAAGCTGATTAGCCAGTGTTGTGCTAGTTAAGAAAAAGAATAGCCAAATTTGCTTATGCGTCGATTTCAGGGACTTAAATAAGGCATGTCCAAAGGATGAATTTCTACTTTATATACCAGAATTAATGGTGGACATCGCCTCGTCTCATGCAGTATTCTCCTTTATGAATGGGTCATCTGGCTACAACCAAATCAAGATGGCCCCCAAGAATGAAAGAAACTCTACTTTTTGAACCCCGATCAAAATCTATTGTCATAAGGTCATGCCTTTCGGCCTTAAAATAGTGCTACATACATGAATAATCATCTTCAATGAACTCATTTATCATCAAGTTGAATGCTATGTTGATGATCTAGTAGCCAAAAGGAAAGAAAAGGAAGACCATCTCTTCAACTTGAGAGTAGTTTTCAAATAGTTAAGGCAATTTAACCTGAAAATGAACCTCCTTAAGTGTGCATTCAGAGTAGCTTCAGGAAAGTTCTTTGGGTTTGTTGTCTGAAATTGAGAAATAGAGATAGACCTAGAAAAGATCAAAGCTATCTTAGAAATGCCACCCCCTAAAAGTTTAACTCAACTCAGATAATTTTAAGGGCGGTTGGTGTATCTAAGATGCATTATCTCCAATCTATCAGAGAGATGCAAGCCATTTTTAGCACTTGTCAAAAAGGACAGTAAGTTCAAGTGGGATGACAAGTGCTAGCATGCTTTTAAAAATATCAAATAGTATTTAGTGAAGCCGCCAGTTCTAGAATCCCCTATCCCAGGCAAGCCACTTATCCTCTACACTGCTGCATTGGATGACTCCCTTGGCACTTTGTTGGCCCAAACCAATGATGAAGGGAAGGAGAACGCTCTCTACTATCTCAGTCGTCGTCTGATCCCTACTGAAGTAAACTACCCACCTATTGAGAAACATTGCCTAGCTCTCATCTTCGCATCCCAAAAGCTATGACACTATATGATTTCTCATAAGATGAACTTGATTTCAAGAATCAATCCATAGCAATATCTCATGACACGACTGACACTATCCAGACGATTGACGCATTGGTCCATGATTTTATCACAGTTTGACATCACATTCATACCCTTCCATGCTGTGAAAGGATAGGCACTAGCAGATTTCTTAGCAACACACCCACTTCCTGCTGATTCTCTGCTTAGTGATGACCTCCCTGATGAAAAAATCATGAACTTAGGGGACACTAGCATTTGCCATTGGGATATGCATTTTGATGGTGAGGCTTCCTTCCAAAAAGGAGAAGAACCATGATCTACTCTTCCAGAAAGGCATGGATGAATCATCTTTTTAACTCCAGACCGCGATTCTCATACTATCTCTCCAATCCATGCACCAACAATGAAGCCGTATGAGGCTTTGATTGTGAGAGTTAGCTATTACATGTGTCAAAAGCATCAACATATGGATTCTCTTCATCACATTGTTGGGTCCTATGGGTCCACAAGCCTAAGCTCAAATGAATACACCATGAAGATGACCCAAATCCAGTCACCATTTACAAGGTTCCTTGAGGAGAGAATGCTGTAGTAGATGCTTTGGAAAAACTCGCTAAGGAATTGGCATGTCCAGAAGATGAGTCCATTCAAATAAGGGTCCAAAATAGACAAGACTTATGTCATATTGATGCTGAACTCATCAAGAGATTCTCTCTTGAAGGAGAGGTTTTCATTGCTAATAAAGATGAGAAGCTGGATTGGAGTAAAGATGAGAAGCTGGATTGGAGGCAACCATTCATAGATTACTTTAACACAGGCAAACTATCTCAAGAGAAATCACAAGCCCATCAAATGAAGCATAGAGCTCTCTCTCCTATGCTCACGTGGATGGCTCTTTATCGAGACAATCTTTTGATCAAATGTGGTTACGTTGTTGTTGACCTCATTTTTAGGATGAGCTCTCAACTCCTCCATCTTAGGCATAGGATTCCTCTTAGACTTTAAGAGTTTCTTAGTTTTAAGACACATCTAGTGATTAGGTGGACACTCCCCTAGCCTTAAGAGACTTAGAAGAGTTAGCCATATGAATAAGTCATGCCTTAGGGGTGTTAGGAAAACTTTGCTACCCTTAGCTTAAACCATTTCCTCACCTTCCTTCCCCCAAGTCAAACTCCAAATCAATCTTAATTTATTCTCTCCAAATCTAAATCAATTCCATTTTATTGAAATCTATGATTAAAATCTATGATTGAAACCTATGATCAAGATCTATCAAAAATTCCTAAGTCCAAATTTTGCCTAAGTCCTTAAGCCTCCCTTAAAGACTTAACCTAAAACAGTCAAACCCATTCAAATCTTTGATATTTTCTCATACCTCATATATATTCTCATTTATATGCACGTATATAAATGAAATATAAATTCAAACCCATTCAAATCTTTGAGATTTTCTCATACCTCATTTATATTCTCATTTATATGCACGTATATAAATGAAATATAAATTCAAACCCATCAAATCAAATCTAAATTTAAAATCAATTCATTAAATTTTCTTAAATCCTTTAAATTCTCTTTAATGGATTTAACCTAAATCTTGATCAAACTTATTTAAACCCTTGGGATTTTCTCAAAACTTATTTATGTTCTCATTTATATTCTCATATATAAATGAAATATAAATATAAATCAATCAAATCAAGCCCTCAAATTAAATTCCAAATTTAAAATCCTTGAAATTTTCCTTATGTCTTTAATTTTCTATTAATGGACTTAGCCAAAATTAACTCTAAACCATTTCAAACTCATAAGATTTTCTCAAAACTCATTTATATTCTCATTTATATTCACATATATAAATAAAATATAAATATAAATCAATCCAATCAAATGCAAAAATTAAATTCCCAATTTAAAATCTTCTTAAGACATTAATTTTTCATTAAAGAACCTATCTAAAATCTTGATCAAACCATTTCAAAGTCATGGGATTTTCTCATAATTCATTTATATCTTCATTTATATTCACATATTTAAATGAAATATAAATATAAATCAATCAAACCAAATTCAAAAATTCAAATTCTAAACTCCAAAATTTTCCTAAGTCCTTCAAATCCTTCTTAATGGACTTAGCCTAAATCATGATTAAACCACTTCAAATCCTTGAAATTTTCTAATGAACAATTTATATTATCATTTATATTCACATATATAAATGAAATATAAATTCAAACAATCAAAATCAATTCCAAAAATCAAACTCAAATCAACTCAAAATCTAATCTAAGCCTTTCAAGTCAAAATCTTGAACTTAGCCAAATCCACTGCAAATCAAGCCAAACTCTTGATTTTCTCCCATGGTTCAATTAACCCTACAATCATGAGCTCATATATAAATCCAAACTCCAATCAAAAAAATCAAAACCTAATTCAAAAATCAAACCCAAAACCCTTTCATATTCTTCCTTTGAATATGAAAATTTCAAATGGGTCAAAACCCATTTGACTTCAAATCACTTGTAAATGGATTTATATTTCAATCATGAGTCCATATACAAGATCAACCAACTTCAAATCAAGCTTTGACCAAGCCATTTGACCCACTTAGGCTCACTTGATGCAAAGTGACCTAAAGTACCCTTATGAGCCAAATTTTGATCCTAACCAAATTGGATTGAACCAAACTCATATATCCCTCTCATCATGATCAACAATCATCATGGGATGATCAATCAATCAAATTAGATCAAAATAAGTCAACACTTAACCCAAAATGAAACCTTACATAACCAAATTACACCATAGGCCAAATTCATTGAAACCATTGATCTAAGTTCACTCATGACCTATGTTTGAACTAGACCAAGCCAACATTTGAGCCTAACCTATTATTGGCTCACTTGACCCAAGTTGACCCATTTTGACCTAAAGGGTCAAAATGTGTCAAAACTTGATCTAAGATAAATTGATTGAAACCAATGGGTCAAGTTCATTCCAAATCATTTGTGGAACTTGACCAAAGCCTCAATTGGTCAACTAGATCTAACCTAGCCCAATTGACCTCTGACCCAACATGAGCCAAAATTGAACTTAACCCACATTGATTAGAAACAAAGATACCAATCCACTCCATATGACTAACCAAACCCAAACATACCCTTGACCTACCCCAAATAGGTCAAATGGGTCAAATAGGTCAACTTGACCCATTTGACCTAAATGAAGTCATATGAGCCAAATATAAAACTATACCAAATTGAATCAAACCAAAGCCACCAACACATTTCAAATGGTCATATGAACTTGACTCAACCTTTGGTTTGACCCAATTTGACTTATTGGTCAACTTGACCCAAGTTGACCCATTTTGACCTAAATGGGTCAACATGAGTGTTATCCTCATTTTTAGAATAAACTCTCAACCCTCCCATCTTGGCATATGATTTCTCTTAAAATTTAAGAGTTCCTTAGTCTTAAGACACATCTAGTGATTAGGTGAACACTCCAACCTAGCCCTAGAAGACTTAGAAGAGTTAGCCATAGGAATAGGTTATGCCTTAGGGGTATTAGGAAAACTCCCTACCCTTAGCTTAAACCATTCATCACTTCCCTCCTTCAAGTCAAACTCCAAATCAATTCCATGATTGAACTCCATGATTGAAATCCATGATTGAAATCTATGATTGAAAACCCATTATCAAAATCCATCAAAAAATTCCCAAGTCCAAATCTTGCTTAAGTCCTTAACCTTCCATTAAGGACTTAACCAAAATTATGATCTAAACCAAATCAAATCTTTGAGATTTTCTCATAATTAATTTATATTCTCATTTATATTCACATATATAAATGAAATATAAATTTAAATCAATCAAACTAAACTCAAAATTTCAAATCAATTCATGAAAATTTTCTTAAGTCCCTTTAATTTTCCATTAAAGGACATAGCCAAAATCAATCCTAAACCTTGATCAAACCTATTCAAATTCATTAGATTTTCTCAAAACTTATTTATACTCACATTTATATTCTCATATATAAATGAAATATAATATAAATCAATCAAATCAAAGGCAAAAATTAAATTCCACATTTAAAATCTTTGAAATTCCCTTAAATTCTTTAAATTCCCTTTAATGGATTTATCCTAAATATTGATCAAACCTATTCAAACTCATGGGATTTTCTCAAAACTTATTTATATCCTCATTTATATTCTCATATATAAATGAAATATAAATATAAATCAATCAAATCCAATCCAAAAAAATTTAATTTCAAATTAAAAAATTGCTTAAATCCTTTAAATTCCCTTTAATGGATTTAACCCAAATCATGATTAAACCACTTCAAATTCTTGAAATTTTCTCATGATCAATTTATATCCTCGTTTATATTCACATATATATAAATGAAATATAAATTCAAATAATCAAAACCAATCCACTCCATAACTCACCTAAACTACCCTTGATTTTACCTCAAATGGGTCAAATGGGTCAAATAGTCAACTTGACCCATTTGACTTAAAAGAAGTCATATGATCCAAAACCAAATATATACCAAATTAAATCAAACCAAAGCCAACAAAACATTTCAAATGGTCATATCAACTTGACCCAACCTTTTATTTGACCCAATTTGACCTATTGGTCAACTTGACCCAATGGATTTTCACTAAATGGGTCAACAGCCAAAATCAAATGGATTCCAAATCAATGAAACTTAGTCAAACCTAGTTTCTCCACATACCCTATGTCCAAAGTAGAAAAATCAAAATGACCATCTACCCCTAGGCCATAGAACAAACTTTTCTATGGAAAATTTGGTCCCTCTTCACAATCTTGAAGCTTTCCTAAAAGCTCACATGATGATCAACCCAATGGGTTTGATTCATTTAAATAGACCAAACACCACTCAAAATTGAAATTTCAAACTCCTCATAATCATTCAAGCACACAAATTATCCATTCTTGATCAAACCATGTGATCTAAATCACCACATGATCTCATGTTGGATCAAAATGGTAAGAGCATTCGGCCTTTCATCCTTCAAGGGAGATATACTCCCCTAATTCAATTCAAACTTCACTTTCCTCTTAAGCTAAGGAACAGAGCAATCATCAGAGAGCACTCCCAAGCTTCTTAGAGAGGATTAGAATTCCCCATTTCTCGATTTTGCATAGTGCAAAATAAGGGTAGCTCAATCCATTAGCCAACTTTCTCCATACTTGATCTCCTTCCAATTTCTCTTGCACACTTCATCTAGGAGCTTAGTCAAGTGCACATAGGCTTCTATTAGTGTTCCCACAAGGAGAGCATCAATTGGATCAAAGCTGCAAGGATCTTGAAGTGGTGTTGGTCCATAGAGCAAGTCACTCATCCCCAAGACCTAAAATTTCAGGGCTTCTCCACTAGGCTACCATCGATCTCGAGCATCGATGATCACCTCTGGTGAGGTATGAAATTTTTTGATCACTAAACTCAATGTGGTGTGGAGCTTAATTAAGGGTTAATTAATTAATTACCCCCTTAATCTATTTTCAAAATTTCTACAAAGTTCTAGAACTTAATTAATCTACCTTGGGTAGATGCTTAGGTGTTTAATAGCCTAAGTTTAATTAAGGAAATCAAAATCCTATTCATAAGTGTGAAAGGGTATTTTGAAATTACTTAAGTTAAACCAACTTTTTAACTTGTGTGAACCAAATTGTATTAGGCCTTTTCATTATTAGGTGCATTGCAAATTTAAATTCCTTGTGGGTTTTATGTCATCTAATTGGCTCATAATTATTTAATTAATTCTTCTAAGGTGGTGTAGGTAAGGGTTAATTAAGCCACTTAATTCATACCTTAACATAATCAATGCATAAAAAATGGATCTAATTACCTAAAAAGTAAAAAAAAATATCAAACACATGTGGGAATGGGTTAGGAATAGCAAACTCATCTCACATTTTCAAAATTAAATCAAACTTCAAACTAAATAAAAATTACTTTGAAATTCACTTTGATTTATTCTAAATTTTCTTATTCTATAAGAATGTCTTTAGGATTTAAGTAAAATGAGTTTGTTTACATGCTTTCATTGCTTTGGATCTTTTCCAACATGATTAAGTTCTATGCCATGTGATTTCATACATTCATAATTTCATTTCTTAAATTTTAAAATGAAATTGTTTACTTTATGTCAAATTTGCATGTGTTGGCTAAAGTAGAAATATGAGTGGCTATTATCACTACTAAATCCAAATTATTTTCAAAAATACATAAATCAAATATCAAATCTGAAGGTGTGCTTTTATACTTTAATTATAAGCTTGAATGTGATGGATTATAAAAGCATGTTTAGTATAGGTTTTTCTTTCTTTCTTATGTTGGTATAGTTTTGAATAGGAGTTAGTAACATGTAGGGTTCATTTCAAAAGAACCAACACTTAATTCCATACCTATTCATCCCTATGCTCTCACTTAAGAAGGGTTTACTATACTTGCATGCATAAATTGCATAAACAAAATGAATCCATTAAACAACTTTTGCATTTTCCTTTTCTATTTCATTTCTTCTTTTATATGCATGTTTGTACTTAAGGAAAGTGGTATATTAGTCAACCCCAAGGTTGAGAGGCTTTAAGTAGTAAGTAGGTATTGTACCTTACACAGTTAATAATGGCACTGTACTCACTTATGCCTTTCTTACTTTCATGTATGTATGTGAAATTTTAGATAAGGAAAACCTTTTCTACTTAGGAAAAATCATGCATATTCAACTTCAAAATTTTCTTAAATGGATTACTTAGCATGTATCATAAAGTGGGTTAACTACTCTCATTTGCATGTATAAATATGCTAAGGGTCCATCCATATGCATGTTATATATATGTTGGGAAAGAAGTAAAGTAATGTGTATTATGTGAATTTTGATTCATTATATTTAATCTTAAAATGCCTTTCTTTTTGAGTAGGTTTGTTTAGAGTTTATCTAAACTTAGGATTGATTAAAACATGTAATCAAAACATTCACCTAAATGAGACTAAAATGTGAACCTATTTTAGAAAATTACTTAGGGTTAGGGAAGGAAAGAGGTTCTCTTCTCTTTCCTCTCTAACTTAGAAATTAATTGTAGGTTTCACTTAAACCAAATTAAAACATGAAATAAAATTAACCCAAAATACTTAAACAACTTAAATGAAACCCTCCTCTAAGTTGAACATGTTCTTCACAATTTGAACCTAAAGTCATAGCTATAGCATACACACAAGCCTTCAAAGCACACATTAGTCTCACCACTTCTAGCTTTATGTTAGGTCATGGTTTGATATTTTATTTTATTTTATGATATATGTTTTAGACTCAATGATAGGATGTATGCTCATAGAATGAATGGTAGGGGCGCTCTTATTCTATTCTTTATGCAAAGGATTGTGCTTAAGGCTATCATAAATAAAATATAAATGCTTTTTGCTTGTGCTTTATAGCATAATCCATAAGCCAGGTGGACTTAGTTACCTATGTGTGGGGTGAGAAGTCCAATATACATGCTTGAGATTTGTGTGGTGTGATTTAGCTAACCTTTATTTTACAGGTGTTAGTTAGATTTCCACCTTTCCTTTTCATGTAAAAATTTATAAAATTAAAATTTTGGAATGATTTATTATGGGGATTAGCATGAACATTGGTCATAAGATCCTATCTTGGAGCATCTACCTGAAACCATCAAAAGAAAAAAAGAAGAAAAAGAAGAAAAAGAAAGAAAGAAGAATAAAGCTTGAAGAATTATTCTTAGTTTAATTTATTTGTAATCTAGGTTGTATAAGGGTGGCTATATTTTGGCTACCCATATTTGATATTTTTAGATACCACAATGACCATTTATTCTTTTGTGATTAGCTTTATAAATTGGTTGATGATTTTTTTAACTTTTGCATTAAGTGGCATGATTTTCCTAGTTTCTTCTTTGCTTTATGTATGGCTTGGATGTGGATTAGGCTCTTTAGGGAAAAATAAATCTTTTACCCAACCTAATAACTTAAATGAAAATTAAGCAACTCATAACCTCACCTAAAGCTTAGGTTTAAAATCAAGATGAAAGAATTAGTAACCCCTTAGCTGGATGAGAATTTTTTTTATAATATTATACACAAATGCATCTTATTTCACTCTTGATTGGAGGGCTTCCACCTTTATGAGAGAAACTTCGACCTTTGATAGGATGGTGGAAACTCACCTCCTCCCCTTCGATTTTGGCAATAAACTTCTTTCTCATGCATTAGTCATAAAATCCTTTTAGCTTGAGTCAAAATAATTGCCTAAAATAAAAAAAATAAAATGAAATTTTAATTGCATTAGATTAGGTCATTTGAAGCATGTCCCTTTACATGATCTAGCCTTTTAGGAGTGAGTTTAAGGTCTTAGTCTCTTTCTAAATAATATGACCTAGCTATCTTGCATAAGCATAAAGACTTGCCTACATGTATTTAAAATCATAACATGAGGAGTTAGCAATTATAAAGTATAAGTCCGGTTTGTCCTCTCTTGGAGAAACCAACCAATTTTTTGCCTTAGATTTAAGTTGTGCTTTCACTTCAAAGCTCCCTAGATTTAGGTTCTAAGGTTACTTCTCCCTTTTGTGGGCCATAAGCATAATTCCTCACCTCTTAGGCATTTCCTTAATCTTGTGTTAAGGAATCTTAAGTCCTAAAATTCTAATGAAAAAAATGCAACACAAACTAACCAAATTAATTTCTAAAATGTAAAGTTGGTAAGATAGTTTAAGATGCTCGCTAAGTTTTCTAGCATCGTGGGCATCTCCTACTTATCTTTTATTTTGACTTCGATAATAGCTCTCTCTTTGATCAATCTCATTTGATCCTCAAAATAAAACCAATCGATTGATAGTCCTTCCTATTAAAATCTTCAAAGACAGCAATCACTTACCTTAATCGAGAGTTTTCTTAAGGGATCCAATCCCTTAGGATGTAATAAACTATGAGGGCTTGCCCCTATAGGGAATTTAATGAACCCAGTTTAAAATAAATCCTGCTTTACTTTTTCATGTAAAGTAGGGGTAGAATCTTTAGTACATATGCAAACCCATTGTCCTTAGGAGTTCTTATTGAGGTGATTAGTTCCATTAAAGGATAGTGATTTCTATCTTTCAAGATAGTTCACTATTTTCTTGATGACGTACCCGATCACCTAAATAAGTATATCTATGGATCTACATGGCATCCTAAAAAGATGAATTTTTGTAAGGGATCCTCTTTCTTTTCTCCCCACGGATTCGAAAGGTGACTCCCTTATAGAAATTTTCACCATAATGAGCCAAACCCTATCAAATGAATTCTAAATCTCATGAAACTTGGCCAAACCTAGTTTCTCCACATACCCAATAAGTCTAAAGTGAAAAAAAAATAGGAAAATGACCTTCCTACCCCTAGAACAACAAATTTTAGCTCAATCCATGGGTAATTTGGTCATGTTCACACATTCACTTTGAAAAGCTCAAGGGGACCTAAGGGAGAGTGATGCACCCAATCCAATGGGTTTGGGTCAGCTCATTTGGTCCCTAGACCAAACTCGGCCCTATGATCAAAAATTGAAATTTCAAACTCCCTCTCAAGCTCAAATTCAAGCACATGGGAGGTTGGCAATCCCTTTGGCTCAAATTGACCATGCACACTCTATGAACACCTCGACCTATGATCAATTGGATCAAAATGGCATGTGTCATTCATCGATCTTCAAGGGGAGATATACTCACAAATGATCAAATGACCCTAATTCATTGATAGTGAGACTAGGAGTCATCAAAGAGTGATAGAAAGCATCCTAGAGCTCATTTCTTTCTCCCATTTCTCAATTTTCAAATAGTGAAAACAGGGGAAGCCAATTGATTTGCCAATTTCTTCCACACTTCATTTCCTTCCAATTCCTTTTGCAACCAAGTGAGTCAAGCTCACCTAAGATTTGATTCCCAAGTTCTAAGGCAAAGGTCAAGCATGGGAGGAGGATCCACTCAACCTCAAGTGCTCAAAACTTCAACAAGGCTTCATCTCAAGCAAGCTTCTCCATGGGAATCAGTGCTGATCACCTGGAAGGTATGGGATTTTTTGACCATTAATCTCAATGTGGTGTGGAGCTTTGTGAAAGAAATTTTTACCCCATCGATTTTTGACCATTGGATTTGCCGCTCTCTATCTTTAGATTGTGTGGATTGAATTTGGTTTGATTCTATGCTAGATCGAGCTTGGATCTTCTCTTGTTCATGGATGATCTCTATTGATCAAGGGGAAGAACTTGGATGATCTCAGCAGTCCATCCGCACATTTTAGATGGACGGCTGAGATAATTCATCATGTTTAGAAATCCTTTTATCCAATTTAAAATGTGGGGAGATCCTTGGCCATTCTATCTTTGGTCGAATGGCAGATTAAAACTCATACATGCCCGTGATGTGACAACTTAACTCCTCTCCTATGATGCATACAAAGCACATGCTAGCGCCAGCGTTGCATTGAGCTAGAGATTAGTTAGGGATTATTTAAAATGCTTAATTAATTCCTTAGAGATCTTCCAAAATTCATAAATCTTGCTAAGAAAATTCAAAAAATGTGAAATAAAATCCTATGGATAGATAATTAAACTAAACATTTTATTTTAAAATTAATTTTGATGAGTTTTAAATTATGCTTTTCTCTGAATTTTGGTTTTATTACAAATTTTATTTTGCTAATTACTTTTTAATTAAGCTTCTGATTAATCCCAAATTTCTTGGGTAAGTTTTAGGAGATGACTTCTGACTCCCCTAATTTTCTTGGGATTTATTCAAAGCTTGATTAGAAGAATTGCGTATGATTTCCTTAATTACCCTTCTTATGTAATTAAGCATAATTAGGATATGATTAGTGATTTTAACCTATGATTAGGGTTGATTAAGGTCAAACCTTGTAAGTACGAGGTTTATGGAATAATTTTAGGGCATTTTCCTTAAGCTATTCCCTAAACCCCCTCTTCACTCCTTAATCTCCTCTTAATTAAGGGTTAATTCATTAATTATCCCCTTAATCAATTTCCAAAATTTCTAAAAAGTTCCAGAACTTAATTAATATACCTTGGGTAGATGTTTAGGTGTTTAATAGCCTAAATTCAATTAAGAAAATCAAAACCCAATTCACATGTATGAAAGGGTGTTTTGAAATTACTTAAGCTAAACCCCCTTAGCTTAATTAACTTTTAATTATGAGCCAAATTACATTAGGCCTCTTTCTTATTAGGTGCATTGCAAATTTAAATTCTTTATGAGTTTTATGTCATCTCATTGGCTCATGATTATTTAGTTAATTCTTCTAAGGTAGTGTAGGTAAGGGTTAATTAATTAAGTTACTTAATTCAATACCAATCAATAAAAATGGATTCAATTGTTTAAAAATTAAACAAAAATATCAAACACATGTGGGAATGGGTTAGGAATAGCAAACTTAGCTCACCTTTTTCAAAATTAAATCAAACGTCAAACTAAACAAAAATTATTTTGAAATTTACTTCGATTTATTTTAAACTTTCTTATTCCATAAGAATGTCTTTAGGATTTAAGTGAAGTGAGTTTGTTTACATGCTTTCATTACTTTGAATCTTTCCCCAACATGTTAAGTTGTATGCCATGTGATCTCATGCATTCATAATTTTAAAATTCAAATTTTAAAATGAAATTGTTTACTTTATGCCAAATTTGCATGTGTTGGCTAAAGTAGAAATATGAGTGGCTATTATCACTACTAATATTTATTTTCAAACATATAAATTAAATTCCAAATTTGAAAGTGCTACTCATATTTTAGTTATAAGCTTGCATGTGATAGATTATAAGGTAGGTATGCATAGGTTTCCTTTCTTTCTTATGTTAGCATAGTTTTGAATAGGAGTTAGTAAGATGTAAGGTTCATTTGAAAAAGAACTTACTTAATTCTATACCCTATTCATCCCTATGCTACCACCTAAGAAGGGTTACCTATACTCACATACATAAATTGCATAAAATAAAATGAATCTAATAAGCAACTTTTGCATTCTTCTTTTCCATTTCATTTCTTTTATACATATGTTTGTATTTAAGGAAAGTGGTATATTAGTCTAGACAACCCGAGGTTGTGAGGCTTTAAGTAGCCTAAGTAGGTCTTGTACCTTACACCTCACAGTTAACAATGGCTACTCACTTATGCTTTTCTTACTTTCATATGTGTATGTAAAAATTTGGATAAGGAAAACCCTTTTTCATGCATAAACTTCTAAATTTTCTTAAATAAATTACTTAGAATACATCATAAAGTGTGTTAAATACTCTCATTTGCAGGTATAGATATGTTTAGGGTCCATCCATATGCATGTTATATATGTTGGGAAAGAAATAAAGTATTGTGTGTTATGTGAATTTTGATTCATTTTATTTAATCTTAAAATGCCTTTATTTTTGGATAGGTTTGTTTAGAGTTTATCTAAACATAGGATTGATTAAAAGATTTAATCAAAATATTCACCCAAATGAAACTAAAATGTGAATCTACTTTAGAAATTACTTAGGTTAGGGAAGCAAAGAGAAGTTCTCTTCTCTTTCCCTCTCTTCATATCTTAGTAATATTGAATCAACCTAAAATAATTAAATAACTTAAATGAAACCCTTCCTCTAAGTTGAACATTTCCTTCACACTTAGAAATTTTGAACCAAAAGCCATAGCTAAGCATACCACACAAACCTTCAAAGCACACACATTAGCCTAAGTCGCCACTTCTAGTCTTAGGTTAGCTCGGTGCATGGTTTGATGTTTATTTTATTTTATGACATATGCTTTAGACTGGATGTTAGTGTGTATGCTTGTAGAATGAATGGTAGTACATTTTTAGTCTAACTATTCTATCTTGTAGGGGATTGTGCTTAAGGGACGCTATCATAAATAAAAATATAAATGCCTTTGCTTGTAGGTGCTTTATTCCCCTAAGCATAATCCATAGGCCAAATGGACTTAGTCACCCATGTGTGGGGTGATAAGTCCAATATACATGCTTGGGATTTGTGTGGTTTATTTTAGCTAACCTTTATTTTACAGGTGTTAGTTAGATTTCCACTTTTCCTTTTCATGTAAAGTTGTATAATTAGGATTTCAGAATAATTATTATGAGGATTAAGATGAACATTGGTCATAAGATCTTATCTTATGTACTATGTGAATCCTTAGAGCGTCCACCTTCCAACCATCCAAAAGAAGGAACCAAAGAAGAAAGAAGAAAAGAAGAAAGAAGAAAAGAAGAATAAAGAATAAATAAGAAGAAGAAAGAATAAAGCTTGAAGACCCCCATAACAATGAATTCCTTGCTTAATTGTAATTTAATTTATTTATAATTCAGGTTGTATAAGGGTAGAGCTCGGCTACCCATAGTTGATATTTTCAAATTTGTGCGGTGGTGCCCAACCACAATGGCCTTTTATTCTTTTTACGATTAACTTTATAAATTGGTTGATGATTTGTTTAGCTTTTTTGTGGCATGTTTTCCTAGTTTCTTCCTTATATGTGGATGTAGATTAGGCTCTTTAGGGAAAAATAAATCTTTTACCCAAATTAAAATTCAAAATAAAATTAAACAACTCATAACCTCATCTAAAGCTTAAGTTTAAAATCAAGATAAAAAAATTAGCAACGCTTTAGCTGGATGAGCATTTCTTTGTAATATCATCATAAATTCATCTTATTTCACTCTTGATTGGAGGGCTTCCACCTTTCCTAGAGAAACTCGGCTTAACCATGAGAGCCATGGTGGAAACTCCCATCCTCCCTTCTCGCTGATTTTAGCCAATGATTTTCTTTCTCATGCATTAATTATATGAATCCTATTAGCTTGAGTCAAAAATAATTATCCAAAATAAAAATAAAATGAAATTTGAATTGCGTTAGATTTAGGTCTTTTGAAGCATGTCCCTTTACATAATCTAGTTTTTTTAGGGAGTGAGTTTAAGGACTTAGCTTCTTTCTAAATAATAATAGCCTAGCTATCTTGCATAAGCATAAAGACATGCCTACTTGTATTTAAAATCATAGGAGGAGTTTGTTGGCAACCACCCTCAGGCGATTATAAGTCCAAGCTGTTGAGTGGTTTTTCCTCTCTTGTGGAGGCAAACCAAATACCCTTTTTTGCCTTAGATTTAAGTTGTGCTTTCGGCCCTCGCTGAAACTCCCTAGATTTATGTTTTGAGGTTGCTTCTCCTTTTTGTGGGCCATAAGCTTAATTCCTCACCTCTTAGGCATTTCCTTAATCTGGTGTTAAGGAATCCTAAGTCCTAAATTTCTAATGAAAAATAAAACTCAAACAAACTAAATCAATTTCAAAAAAAATGTAAAGCCCAACTATAGGATAGTTTGAGATGCTCGCTAGGTTTTCCTAGCATCATGGGCATCTCCTACTTATCTTCTATTTTGGCTCCGATAATAACTCCCTCTTTTCATCTATCTCACTTGATACCTCAAAAATAAAACCAATCGATCTATAGTCCTTCCTATTGAAATCTTCAAAGACAATGATCATTTACCTTAATCGATAGTTTTCCTAAGGGATCCAGTCCCTTAGAATGTAATTAACTATGGGGGGCTTGCCCTTGTAGGGAAGTTAATGAACCCGATTTAAAATAAACTCTGCTTTATTTTTTTCATGTAAAGTAGGAGAAGAATCTCTAGTACATATGCAGACCCATCATCCTTAGGAGTCCTTATTGAGGTGATTGGTTTCATTAAAGTGTGGTGATTTTTATCTCTTAAGATAGTACAATATTTCTTTGATGATGTACTTGATCACCTAAATAAGCACATCTGTGGATCTGTGGCATCCTACCAAGATGAATTTATAAGGGTCGAGTCCTCTTTCATTTCTCACCAACAGATTTGAAAGATGACTCCGATCACCTTCCTATATGAATTAATTCACCACACCTATTTAGACAAACATGAAGCACATAAGATCATGATCGAGGTACATTTAGGTCTATGCAAAGCACATCAATCCAGTCTGAAGATGAAAGCCAAGATCAAAAGACTAGGATATAATTAGCCCTTTAATGGCTTGGATGTATAGAGATGCCACCAATGTCAAGTGCATGGTGTGGTCTTACATCAACCACATTCCACACTACATTGGCGTCATGGCCATTTGAGTGTTGGGGCACTGACATAGTGGGTCCAATTGATCCTCCTTCTTCTAAGGGTCATCGGTTCATCCTAGCTGCCATCTACTACTTTTTCAAGTGGGCGGAGGAAATCATACTTAGAGAGGACACAGCTCCCATGTGCTCCAATTTTTTAAAAACCATATCGTATATAGGTTTGGGGTGGCTCGATGAATTGTATCCAAGAATGGTATTGCATTCAAAAGCATCAAGATCAACAGCTTAGCTGGGAGATTGGATGGAGATACTCTATCTACCCAGGCGAAAATGGCCTGCGAGTATTCAACAAAACTCTCATCCAGATAGTAAAAAAGACACTCGATTATAATAAGTGACAGTGGCATGAGCGGCTAGTTGAAGCTTTATGGGCATACCACACACATGAGCACTCCAACCCAATCTACTCAGTTCTCCTCTTGTGTATGTGCAGAGTCCGTTCACCATTAGAAGTGTAACTCCCATCACTAAGGATAGCAATGGTTAGTAAAATCACTACAGAGTAGAATGCCAAGTTCGGTTAGAAGAGCTCAAAGGTTTGGAGGAGAGACGCCTACGGACATGCCATAACCTTGAGTTGTATAAAGCCAAGATGATTCATGCTCACAACAAGCTGGTCCGCCCTATAACTTTTCAAGTATGAGAGCTTATTTTAGTTCTAAGGATACCAATTGTTGCTCGCTAAAAGATGGGAGGCAAGTTTAAAATCACTTGTGATGGCCTTTTTGACATAAAGAAGGTCTACCAAGGAGGATCTTATCAACTTATTGATTGTAAAGGGGAACGCCCGATGCTTCAATTTAATAGGCTCTATTTGAAGAAATACTACCCATGAAATCATGTTTGAAAGAAATTATCATCAAAATTATATTCTAATTCATCAAAATATTCTCTTCATTCAAAGCGTTGTTTCCTTGTTTTACAGAATCCAGGCGTGTTTAGGGTAGGTATAAGAGAACCCAAGAGGTATCCTCCTATCCTTCTTTAACAACATGGACACAAATTAAAAAATGATTCCCCGGTGCTACTAGATTAGGTGTAAGAGATCCCAAGAGGCATTCTATTTAGACTAGCACAATTAAGTTAGGTATAAGAGAACCCAAGCGGCATCCCTTTTTGGTGGGATCACAACTACCATTTGTGGCACTATTTCATCAACTTTTAAGCATGTTTTAGAATATGTGTAAGAGATCCCAAGTGGCATCCTGTCCTCCTTAATCACAAATACAAATACAAACATAAACACATACCTTTTATCTCAAGCTATTTTTAATATGGGAGCAAGCCTCCTATGGCACTCACTCATTAGCTACTTTGGTGGTGACATACTACCTTGCTAGTGTGTCACCCCAGTGGTCACTTATCTAATGGATGTGAGTCCCCACACCTTCTTCCTAACTTGACCATTGCAAACCAATGAGTGCCTTATTAGTTTGGTAGGCCTCACTGTGCAGCCAGTAAGCTACCTCATGTTGACTTTGTTTAAGAGGATGTAAGTCGACCCGCTTTCTTCTTGGACTAGCCATCATGCACTGACTAGGTTTAGTATATTTGAGGTTTAGGATAAGTCCCCCAATGGCTCCTTTCCTCTTAACTACTTTTGAGTTGATATAAGTCCCCTAGTGACACTCAGTAGTTGTCCTATGTCGGATAGCACCTATCAAGACGACTATCCCACAATCAGTTTATAGAAGGATGTGAGTCCCAATGCTTTCTTCTAGGCGATTACAAATCGATGGACACCTTAGGTTGGTTGATGTTCTATCGATAGCGACTCACCCTGGATACACCACTTTGGCATATGAGTCCCCACTTTCTCTCCCAATACCTATAAACATTATCTTCTTTAGGTTCTGGATAAAGCCCTTAGCAACTCCCCCTATGGGCACTCTATTTGAATCATGTTCTTAGTGACCCCATTTAGACACTACGGATTATTTTGAATAGACAGTCCCCCTTTTCTAGTAGCCACCCCTGTGGTTGGAGAATTTGTTCAGTGGATGCACAAATTCTCCCTTGGACTAGTAAATCTGAGATAGGTCTAGGCTAATATAAGCTCCTTCTCAGTGTGATCCCTTGTAAACTAACAGGGTCCATGATAAATAAACAAACAAATTTATTTTCTTGAGTTTTAGGAATTCAAGCCCCCAGTGGCCCTTTTCCCAAGAAGGCATCCTATCTTTAGGGCAGTGTCAGCAAAACTCCCTATAGGAATTGTCTGACTACATTAAAGTTGAGATAAGTCCCCAGGTCAGCACACTCTCGGTAGTCGCCCTTAAAGATGTAAGTCTACTATGCATTCTTTCTAGCTTGAATGTCGCAAACTGACAGGCAGTCTAGGTTGGGTTGACATATTACTTTGCTAATACGTCTCCCTAGTGGACTTTTGTAGTGGAATATGTGAGTCCCCGTGCTTTCTTCCATGAATTAACCGTTGCAAATCGAAAGGCACCCATCTGGTTGGATAGTTCTCCCCGGGAAACTACTCTCTTTGGATCGATAAATCTAAAGTAGGTCAAGGCTGACATGGCCCCTGCTCAGTGCAATCCATCGCAAACCGATGGGATCCATCAAATATTATTAAAAATGATATTAATTTTGACTATCTTTGAGCTGATTTAAGTCCCCTAGAGGCATTCACTCAATAGTAATCCTAAGGTTGAGTTCAATCGATTGCCTCGCCAATAGATCACATCAGCGACTAATCCCCACTTTGGAAGATATAAGTCCACTACGCTTTCTTCGTAAGCATTGCACACTGAAAGACAACCCCTCTAGTTGGATAGCCCTACCATGTGGTTGGTAGACTACCCCTTTGAATTGATAAATTTGAAGTAGGCTAAGGCCAGCATGGCCCTTACTCAGTATGGTCCATCGTAAATCTACAGAGTCCATCTCAAAAATTCAAAACTTAAAATTTGAAGCAAAATCAACCAACCTCCCTGGAGAGTCAAACTAAACAATCAAATCAATCTGCTTCTCCTCAGTGAGATGCAAACCTTTCCAATCTTCCTAGTGGAGTCAATTCAATCCAACCCGAAGTTGTTCCCCTAATGGAAGGTTCACATCCTTTATTCCCAATAGATTCCAAATTCTAATCCCCAACAGATTTCATAACCTCTTATCCCTAGTGGAAGGCTCACATACTCAATCCTTAGTAGATTCCTCCTTCCCTCTCTTATATTTTTGACATAAGTAGAGTCGTATTGCACTAAGATCGTGATTCCTTCTACACCTTGGGTTTAGGAGTAGATCATTTCTATTAGTGCTTGTGATCATTCGAATGTTGTTGATCATCTCGGTCAACATTAATACATGTTGTATGCCTTGTTAGTCACACCACACCTATTGGGCACCCTTTGTTGACCTCACTTTTGGAGTGATCTTTCAACTTCCCATCTTAAACATAGGACTCCTCTAGACACTAAGAGTTCCTTAGTCTTAAGACACTTCTAGTGATTAGGTGAACACATATCCTAACCCTAGAGACTTAGAAGAGTTAGCCATAAGAATAGGTTATGCCTTAGGGGTATTAGGAGGACTTGCCTACCCTATAGCTTGAACCCAATCTTGGCTTTCTTCTTTCAAACCAAATTTCAAATTCAAATCTCAAATCAATTCCAACTCAATTTATTTTCTTAAATCATAAATCAATTCCAAAACCCAAATATTAAATCAATTCCAACTCAATTTATTTTCTCAAATCATAAATCAATTCCAAAATCCAAATCATAAATCAATTCCAAATCAAAATGATTGAAACCCATGATTGAATTCAAATCCCAAAATCTTTCTTAGGCCCTTTGATTTCATGTTATGGACTTAGCTCAAATCAAATCCAAATCACTCCAAACTCAAAAAATTTTCTTTTAACCCATTTATATTCACAAATATAAATGAAATATAAATTCAAATAACCAAAATTAAATTCAAAACTCAAATCCAAATCCAACTTAAATCCAACTTATACTCTTTCAAGTCAAATCCTTGAACTTAGCCAAATCATTCTCAAATCAATCTAAACCCTTGGATTCTCTCTTCAAACAATCACTCCTTCAATCACATGCCCAAATATAAACATAAACTACAATCACCAGGCCAAAACTAAACTAACCCAAGTCAAACCCATGTTCACCCTTTTTGACTAGAAATTGTCAAATGAACCAAAACCCATTTAACTCTAAATCACTTGCAATTGGATTTATATTTCAATCATAAGTCCATATGTGAGTTCAACCAAACTTGAATCAAGCCTTGATCAAGCTAATTGATCCATTTAGGCTCATTTGACCCAAAGTGACCTAAAGCATCCTTTTGAGCCAAATTCTAATCCAACCTAAATTGGATTGAACTAAGCCCATCCAAACCTCACATTGTGATCAACAATCATCTTAAGATGATCAATCACTCAAATTGGTCAAAGTAAGTCAAACCTAGCCTTTGACCAAGTCAACATTTAGCTAAATGAAACCTAAATAAGCCAAAATTCACTATAAGCCAAATTGATTGAAACCATTGATATAAACCAATCCATAATCAATGATTGAACTTGACCAAGCCATCAATTGAGCCAAACCAAGACTAATTGGCCACTTGACCTAAGTTGACCCAAATTGACGTAAAAAAGTCAAAATGGGTCAAATCTTGATCTAGGCCAAATTGATTGCAACCAGTGGGTCAAATTCATTTCAAATCACTTATTAAACTTGACCAAAGCTTCAATTGACCAATTAGACCAACCTAGCCCAATTGACCAATTAGACCAACCTAGCCTAATTGACCATGAATCCAACTTGACCTAAAAGGTCAAATCAACTTAAAATCAAACCAAATAAAATTTGATTGAATTGTAATACATTTCAAATGATCAACCAAGCCTAAATCAACCCATGACCTAACCTAATTGGGTCAAATGGGTCAAATTGGTGAACTCGACCCATTTGACCTAAATGAACCTAAATGAACCAAAACTAAATCTAAACTAAATTGAACCAAACCAATGATACCATAGGCTCCAAATGATCATTTGAACTTGACTTAACCTATGGTTTGAGCCAATTTGACCAATTGGTCAACCTAACCTAATTTGACCCAACTTGACCTAAATGAGTCAAATTAACCAATTCAAATCAAACGAACTCCAAATCACTTGAAATTTGTCCCAACCCATTTTCAAATCATTTCAAATCTGCCTAAATCAAAATCATAGCCAAATGACCATTTCCCTTAGGTCAAAGGATATCCTATGACCAAATTCACTTAGAATTTGGTCATTTCTTTCTCAAGGCCACTTAGCATCCTTCTAGTGGTCCACATGGACACCAAGGAGGGTGGTGAACATGACCCAATGAGCTTGGGTAGGCCATGACTCAAGCCAAGGCCAAACTAACCCCTCCAATGGAAATTGAACACTTGGATCACCAAATGCACTCACCTAGCACATGGTCATCCACTCTCCTCTCTCCACTACAAAAATAACTCACATGGGATGTTTGGCAACCAAACTATGAACCCAATCTCACCCATTGATCAAAAAAGACATTTCACTTCACCCTCGATCCAAGGAGAGAGCCTCCCTCATTCCCATTATTTCACTCAAAGCAGAGGAGATCAAATAACCATTCTTCAAAAGCAAGAACAATGGATTTTCAAGTCATTTCAAATAGCATCACTTGATCAAGGAACCATTGGATTTCACCAAAACCGCCCCAAATCTCCCAAACTTTTAAGGGAGCTATCCAAGATAGCCTAAGGTAATTGCTTGAAATAGCCTTAGAAAAATTTTGGTCCTTTTTTGAAGAAAAGTGTCACCCCATTGATCTTGACCTGGATGTGCATCCCCTCTTTCAAAGGTGTGGGATCATTTTGATCCCAAGCTCGGTGAGCTCAATGAATGAGAGAGACATGTTCTCTCTCATCATTCGGGGAGAAGAATTACACCGCTCCAGATTGGAGATGGTTGATTAGATAAAACCCCTTTGATTTAAGAAACTATGGGATTAATCCCGTCCGATCAATCGGACGACAGAGAAAGCGAATCGTCACGACTCGCGATGACGATGTGATAACTTAAATAACCTATCCCACACCATGTGGAAAGCGCGTCGGTAGCCATGGCGATGGGAGGGTTAAATTAGGTTTAATTAATCTGATTTTAATGTTGAAACTTTCAAAATTCATAACTAATTAAAGAAAAATCCAAAAAAATACAAATAAACACTCATTTTAAAAATAATTTAGAGAAGAATAATAGAAAAGTAAAATTAATTAATTTTGAATAGTGATTTTAACTCAATGTAAGTTTTATTAGAAATATAATTAAGTTAATTACTCTCTAATTAATCTAACAATTAACTCCAAACTTTCTGGGATTAATTAGTGGGATGATCTCTACCTCCCATGATTTTCTTGGAATTTATTGCTTGATTAAATAGGGGAATTACTTATTTCATCTCTAATCACTTTCTTAATTAATTAAATAAATAATTAACCTATTAAATATTGATAAATTCACTAATTAAGCTTGCTAATCATCATGAAACAATGAATGGACTTAGGGAAAGATTTCTTTTCCAATCTTTTCCCCTAAGTTTATTTCATTTGGATAAATACTTAATTAATTTCCAAATTAATTAATGACTTAATCACTTCATTTAATTAGTTCAATTAATCAAACTCAAAACTAAATCACTCCAAAACTTAATCATTTAATTCTTGGGTAGATTCTTAGGTGTTCAATAACCTAAGAAAACTTCAAAGGAAATCATAATCAAACTACATGTGTGGGATGGTTATGAAAGTACTTAATTAAACACTTTAGCTTAATTAATCAATAATTGTGAGCCAATTGCATTAGGCCCCTTCATTTTGTGGGTGTATTGCTGATTTAATTTTCATGTGGTTGCATATCATATGTTGCCTCATAATTATTTGAATAATTATCTTAAAGTGATATAGGTAAGGGATAATTAATGGATCTAATTCATACCTTAACCTAAACAAAATAAAAAATCAACCTGATTATTCTAAAGTTAAACTAAACCAATTCACACATGAGGGAAATGGGTTAGGACCAACAACCCCTTTTTATATTTCTAAGTCAAATCAAATTCAAAACTAAAAATCTCTTTAAAGAATTTTGATTCATTTTAAATAATTCTATTTTATATGATTGTCCTTAGGAAGTAATTAGGGTGAATGAAGTCATGTGCTTACATCCCTTTATTTCTTTCCAAGCATGCTAAATATTGTTTGTCATATGAAATCATGCTTTCATTTCTTTTGAAAAATCAATTAAATAAAATGTTTCCTTTTATGTCAAATTGCATGTGTTGGCTAAAATTAAGAATATGAGTGGCTATTATCACTATTAAACCAAAAAATTATTTTCAAAACCTATAAATCAAAGATTATGGATGAAGTGATGCTACTTATAAGTACTTATAAGCTTGCATGAGATTATAGCATAAGATGTGGTTTATGTTGTTTTCTTCTCTTCTCTTAACATGGATTTGAATAGGATTTGCAAAGTGTATAGTTCATTTGAAAAGAACACAACACTTGCTTAAATCTATTCCTATGCATTTCTATGTTATGACTTAAGAAGGATCCTCACATTTATAACCAAATCAAATATAACCTTTTGCATGATTCTTCATCCATTTGTTTCTTTTTGTACATTTACTTGTATTTAACAAAAGTGGTACATTAGTCTGGACATCCCAGGGCTGCGAGGCTTTAAGTAGCCTAAGTAGGTCTACCTTACGCCTGGTGTAGAAAATAATGGCATCGTACTCACTTATAACTTCTATACATGTGAATGTACATTTTATTAATGGATGAAAACTCTCCCTTTTCTACATAATAAAGACATGCATTCATAGAATATCCAAATACATAATAAAGACATCCATTATATGTATATATATGCTTAGGATTATTCATATGCATGGTATACATGGTGGAAAGAAATAAATGGGTGTGTTATGTGATAGTAATCCACCTTAACTCATCCTAAGATGCTTTTCTTATTAAATATGGCTATTTAGAGTAAATCTAAACTTAGGTTAATTAAAACACATAATAAAACATTCACTAAAGGAAATTCATCAATCAATCTACCTTAGAAATGTTTTAAGGTAGGGAAGAACGAGAAGTTCTCTTCTCTTTTTTTCTCTTCACAACATTTAGTAACTAAGTGTAAGTTCATTCAAACAAAATCAAATCAACTAAATCACTTAAAATAAAATCACCATATAAATTGAATCTTTCACACTTAGAAAATTCCAACCTTAAAGCCTAGCTAAGACATGCCACATAAGCCTTAAATGGCACACACACACTAGGCTAAGTCACCATTTCTAGCTCTATGTTAGGGTGGAGCATGGTTTGATGCCTAATTTTATTTTGTGATGTATTATTTTAGACTAGATGTTAGGGTGCATGTGCGTAGTCTGGATGAAAGGTCAATTTTAGCTTAATCATATGAGTTGTGCTTAAGTAGTAATAAAAATATAAATGCTTTTATGTGCTTTTATACCCCTAAGCATAACCCAAATTAGAATAGGTGGACTTGGTTACCCATGTGTGGGGTGCTAAGTCCAAATTATTTATATAACTATTTGGGTTGCATGGTATGTTTAGCTAATATCTATTTTACAAGTTTAGTTAGATTAATATTTCCCATTTTATTGTAAATTTTGCAATTAAGATTTAGAATAAATGTTATGGAGAAATTAAGATGAACATTGGTTATAAGGCCATGTCTTATATACCATGTGAGGCCTTGGAGCAAACTACATCCCAAGTTAAATCAAATGGAAGAAAGAAAACCCCCATAACATGAATTTCTTCTAAATTGTAATTATTCATTTGTAATCCGGGTTGTATAAGGGTAGAGCTCCTACCCACATTTCTTTTGGGTTTGGAACCCAACCATCGTCTTATTCTCTTGCACTAATTTTATAAATTGGTTGATGTTATGTTTATGATTGCACAATTAGGATGGCACAACTTTCCTAGTTTCTTAATTATTTGATGGCTATTGAATGGCCTGGATGCGATTAGGCTCTTAGGTAAAAAATAAATTTTCTATCCAATTAATCAACTCAAAATTAAACTAAATAATTCATAACCTCACCTAAAGCTTTGGAAATAAATCAAGATAATAAAAGACTTAGCAACCCCTTAGCTAGATGTTGTATGTCTCACATCATGCATAAATCATATTGCTTCACTCTTGCTAATGGAGGGCTTCCACCTTTGCAGAAAAATGGCTTGACCTTTGAGAGCCATGGTGAAACACACCTCTTCTCGATTTTGGCACATAACCAATTTCTCATGCATTAGGCATATGAAATCCCATAGCCTGTGTCAAATGAAAATGTCCAAAAATCAAAATAAAACTTGGCAAAGTTTGCATTAGATTTAAGTCATTATTCATGCCCTTCATAATCTAGTCTCTTAGGGAGCTTGTTTAAGGACTTAGTATCCTTTCTAAATAAAGAATAGCCATCTTGCAAAGCATAAAACTTGCCTACATGTATTTAAAATCATAGGAGGAGTTAGTTGGCCCACCCCATTGTAAGTAACAAATTGGTTTTATCCTCATTAAGGTAAACTATATACCCATTTTTCTTAGATTTGGTCATGCCTTGGCTCACCAAAGCTCCCTAAATTTAGGATCTTGTTGTTGTTTCCCTTATCTACATAAATCCTCACCTCTTAGAATTTCATAATCTTGTGATGGATTATAAGCTTATTCTAATAAAATGTCAACTAAAATAATTAACTCTTCTCAAATTTTAAAAATATAAAGCCCAACCATAGGATAGTTTGGGATGCTCACTAGTTTCCTAGTCATGAGCCCCTACTCATCTCCCTTTAGTTTCAATAATAACTCCCTCCTTTTGATCAATCTCACTTGATTATCTAGAAATAACCAATTTGTTGATAGTCCTATCTTTGAAATATTTGGAGATAATGATCATTTACCTTAATCAAGAGTATTCTTAAGAAATCTCATTCTTTAAGATGTAATTAACTATGGGGGCTTGCCTCCATAGGAAACTTAATGAACTCAGTTTAAATAAACTCTACTTTACCTTTCATGTAAAGTAGGGGAAAGATCTCTGGTATATTCGAAGACCCATTATTCTTAAGAGTCCTTATTATGTGATTAGATCCATTGTAAGATGGTGACTTCTATCTCTTGAGATAGTACATCATTTCTCAGCACCCGATCACCCTAATGAGTACATCTGTGGATCAACGTGGTGTCCTAACACAACATTTTTCATTCAAATAAAATAAAACAACAAAATCATTGGTTGGTTGGTTGGTTGATTTTATTTTTTTAAAAAAAATGCTTTTGAAAATTCATTTAAATGCATATTTGATTTTGATTTTTTGAATAAAGATCCATATTTAACAAATTTAAGCATGTTAAATGTGGCCTGATTATCTTTATTATTTTAAAAGAGATTTGAAAATTTTGTATTTTGTGAACTTTATGTTATGTGGAGTGCATTTCAAAAAAATGATTTTATTTAGAAAAAGTGCTTTTGAAAAATTTTGCAATAGACTTTACTTGTTTAGTTTGAATTTTATTGAAAGCTTCTTGAATATAGGATGAACCTTGCCTCACCAAGCTAGTGGTAAAGAGGTTCTAAATTTGATCATCTCCTTTATTAGTTAATTTATTTTTACCTATTGAGGGGCTCAATAGTTATTTCAAGACCTACATGGAGTGAGGTCCTAAAACCTAAAAGATGTTGGCCACCTTTGCTTAAAGATTAAATAAGCAAAGTGCCAATGGAAAGAAAGATAGTCTTGTGCTTATATAAAATATAAGTCCACTATTGATGCTTGGAGAAAATAATTGTCAACTAAAGTTGGAGAAAGGAACCATCCCTAGCAGAGTTGCTAAAAAAATATATGGTGTTTATTTTGGATGTGGGGACACCACGCAGATCATAGAGGATACTTATTCAAGTGATTGGGAACAACATTGAGGTATGATGGCTATCTCAAAAGATAGAAGTATCACTTTCAATGGACCTAGTCACCTAATAAGTACTCCAAATGCATGATGGGTCTTCAAATGAACCAAAGATTTTCCTTGCTTTACATGGATGAATAAAGCTGGGTTTATATTAAACTGGGTTCTAAAGTTCCCTATGGAGACAAGACCAACACCCAAAGCATAGGTGGTTGGGGTTGATCAAAATTGGTCACCCAGTGGTCGGAGGGCTCGGGAGGCAATTCAATCTTGCTCGATTAGCTCCAAGGATGGTGTGCGTAAAGTTAATTGCACTTTGGTTGATCCTTAAGCAAATGGGAATGAATGGGATGTTGCCCTATTTTATTTTGTAGAAATCTGATAATGGGGAACTTGGGGAAGCTTGGGAACTCTCTAGGAAGCTCTGGGCAGCACGTCTTAGAGCTCTCTTACTCTAAGGAATGAATTTTTATGGGATTGAGTGAAAATGAGAGGGTGTATACCCCCCTTCCTCTTAATCAAATGATTCAGCCTTGTTTGACTTGTGGATGCTTGGCCGCCGATGGTGGCTAGGAATGGCAGAGAATCTCCTTAGGTGGCTCGATTTGAGTGGCCAAGGCATGGGAAGTGGCTGCCAAGGGGGATTAGTGAGTGTCCTTGTGTTTCAAGTGCACTAACATGGGAGGTTAGGTGATTTCACCTCCCTTGGTCATGGTCGACCCAACCACCTTTGGGTTTGTGACAGTGTCTAGAGAGTGGACCAATGAGAGAGTTCCAAGTGGACAAAGAATGAAAATGACACTTACATGGGTGATTTACCTCATGTGACACCCTTAGCCCATGGGTACCTTGGTCATTTGGCATTGGATTGGGTTGAAAAGATTTCAAATTAGTCAAAAGTTGTTTGGCCCAGATTTTATGTAATTTGGAGTTCATTTGATTCAATTTGGCTCAATTTGACCCATTTAGGTCAAATTAGGTCAAATCAGGTTAGGTTGATCAATTGGTCAAATTGGGTCAAACTAAGGATTTTCAAGTTTATATGATCATTTGGGATGTATTGGTGTCATTGGTTTGGTTCAATTTGGCTTCGGTTTGATTTTGGCTCATTTGAGTTCATTTGGGAAATGGATAAAGTTGACCAATTTGACCCAATTGACCAAATTGGCTTGGATCATAACTTGATTTGGGTTTGGTTGATCTTTGGAATATTTTATATTTTAGGAGTTCAATTTAATTTGTTTATCTTCTAGGTCAAGTTGGGTTCAGGTCATTTGGGTCTAGTGAGTCAATTGGGCTTGATTGAGGCTTTGGTCAAGTTCAACAATCAGTTTGGAATGAACTTTAGCCCTTGGTTGCAATCAATTTGGTTTATATTTTAATTTGACCTAATTTGGTCTTTTAGGACAATTTGGGTCAACTTTGGTCAAGAAGGCCAATTAGATTTGGTTTGGCTCAATTGAAGGTTAAGTCATGTTCAAATATTAATTTTGGGTTGGTACGAATCATTAGTTTCAAGAGATTTCACTTAGGTTACAATTTGGAAAGTTTAGGTTCATATGGGTTAAGAAGGTTGACTTGGTCAAAGGACTAGGTTGACTTGGTTTGACTCAATTTATGATAATTGATCAACCTAGGGTGATCAACAATCATGTCATGAAGTTTGGATTGGCTTAATTCACTTTGATTTGGATTGAATTGGATATTGGTTCAAGTAGGTCAAATTGATCACTTTGGGTCAAGTGAACCAATTAAGTTTAGTTGGCTTGATTTTGGGTTGAGTTTGATTTTGTTGAGTTTATATATGGATTTGAGATGGATATATAAATTCAATTGCAATTGATTTGGGTTCAAATGAGTTTTGGTTCATTTGAATATTTCAAGTCAAATGGGCTAAGTTGGTTTGACTTGGGTTGATTTTGATTTGGCTTGCTAATTGTAGATTTCATTTATATTTGGGATGAAGATTGATGGAATGACTAATTTATGAGAAAATCAATTAATTTTGGTTTGAATTTGAATGGAATTTGACTAAGTCCATGATATTGGCTTAAAGGGTTTTAAGGAAGATTTTTATTTAGTTTGATTTGGTTTTGATGATTTAAATATATATTTCATTTATATTTGTGAAGATGATTGAACATATGATTGATTCATGAGAAAATCAATTTAGTTTAAAGTGATTTGAAGACAAATTTGGCTAAGCTCATGAAGGTAGGTCACAAGGCTTAGAATTATATTTTGATTTAATTTGATTTAGTTTGATTTAGTTTTGATCATTTTGATGTAGATCTAATTTATATTTAGGAATATGATTGAAGATATAAATTGATCATGAGAAATCAATTGATTTTGGTTTGAATAGGATTTGGGCTAAGTTCAACAAATTGATTCAAAGGACTTAGGAAAGATTTCAAGTTTGGATTTGATCATGAGCTTCAATCATTTGGTTTGGAATTTGAATTTAAATTTGATATTTTAATTGAATTTGAGGTTAGGTTTGAGAAGGTGAACATGAGTTTAGGCTATAGGGTAGGTGGTTTGTCCTAATCCCTAAGGCATAGCCAAATCCTATGGTTAACCCTTCTAAGTCTCTTCTTAAAGTGTTTACAATTGGGAAGTGTTTTATACTAAGAAAGTCTTAGTGTCTTGAAGACCCCTAAGTCTAAGATGAGGAGATTGAGAACTCACTCCAAAAGTGAGGTCAACAAACACGTGCATGTTTGATCTCATGTATATTTATATTAGAATTTGGATAGAGCTTTACTTTACATGTATAAATAATTCAACCAAAATTATAATATTTTGCATGATTTTCATTCTTATAGTTGTATATAAATTCATATGTATTTAATATAGCAAGTATATAGTCTAGACATCTCAGGAATACGAGGCTTTAAGTAGCCCCAAGGAGGTCATTTGATTACCTCACTTTCCTGGTTTAACAACGGCACGTACTTACTTAAAACTTTCATGCATGTGTATGTGTATTTAGCTAGTGAATGAAAATCCCATTTTCTATTAAAAATATGTGTATCCATAATCATTTAAGTGTGCCAAAAATATATTACATGTGTAGGTATATTAAGTCTTAAATCATGTGCATGTTATGGGCAATGATGAAAAGAATGGTTTAATATGTTCTATGTAATGGTAATACAACCACATTAATTTGGATGCCTTTCATGTTGAATAGGGTTCCTTAAGGTTAACCAAACTTAAGATTAATAAAATTTTATAAATCATTCACTAAAGAAAACTAAATCATGAAAATGTGCTTTTAGAAAATAACTTAAGGTAGGGATGAAGAAGGCTAAGCCTTCTTCTTCTCTTTATAACACTTAGATGCTAAGTATAAATCAAATGAAATAAAATAAAATACAAATTAAGATTTGTAAAACAATTTAAAATAAAATCATCAATCATGTTGAATTAGAATTTTCCAAATTAAGAAAAACTATAATTCAAAGTTTAGCTAAGACATACCACATAAAGTCTAAGCACACATATTAGAATACTAAGTCACCACTTTAGTTTTATGTTAGGGCAGTGTATGTAATGGTGATATATTTTATTTTATGATGTAATATTTTTAGTCTGGATGTTAGGAATGTGAATTGTAGGCTGGATGTTAGGACATTGATAGCCTAATCTTATTTTGTGTAGGGGATTGTGCTTAAGGGGCTGCTCAAAAATAAATATAAATATTTTGCTTGTAGGTTGCTTATACCCCCAAGCATAATCCACATTAGGACAGGTGGCGTTGGTTTACCCATGTGTAAGGTGCTAAGTCTAAATTATGAAATATAACTGCTTGGTTAGCCTAGGCAGTTGTAACTCCAAACAGTTGGGTGGTTTGTCCTCTCTTGTGGAGATAAACCAAATACTCATTTTTTACCTTAGATTTAGGTTGTGCTTTTGTCCATTGCCAAAGCTCCCTAGATTTAGGTTCTGAGATTGCTTCTCCCTTCTATGAGCCATAAGCATAAATCCTCACCTCTTAGGCATTTCCATAACCTTGTATGGAATTATAAGCCCAAACTTCTAATAAAAAATTCAACTCAAATAAATAATTCAATTTCAAAATGTAAAGCCCAACCATAGATAGTTCGGGATGCTTACTAGTTTCCTAGTATCTTTAGCATCTACCATTTCCTTTAGCTTTGATAAGAACTCCTCCTCTTGATTGATCCCATTGATTCCAAAAATAAATTAATCATTGATTACCTATTAAAAATCTTAGACAATGACCATTACCTTAATCGAGAGTATTCCTAATTTCCTTAGATGTAATTAACTATGGGGTTTGCCTCAAACTTAATAACTGTTTAAAATAAACCACTTTACTTTTCATGTAAAGTAAAAGAATCTCGTACATATAGACATAAATTAGAGTCCTTATTGATGATTAGGTCCATTGTATGGTGACTCATCTTTGAAATAGTACATCTCCTCAATGACAATCATCAATAAGAACATCTAGAATTTCAAAATACATAAAAGAGTATATCTCTATCTTCATTTTATTCCGCATAGATTGAAGAAGGAGGTATACTTCTTAGAAATAATATAACATATAAATTTTACCATATATTTTTCTGGTTACTCCACTGGGGATGGTTCCTCTCTCCATCTTTGGTAAATGATCTTTGTTTTCAAGTATCGATAGTAGGTTTATACTTTTGTATGAATCCAAGACTATCTTTCTTTCACTTAGCTTATTTCATCCTTAAGTTTGTAGCCAACATCTTTAGGTTTTAGGACCTTATCCCTGTTGGTCTTAAAACTTGGGTTCCAATGGGTGAAAATAAAATTTAATAAAAAAATTAATTAGACTTCCTCCTTACCATTTTATGTTAAGGAATGGTTCATTCTAAAATAATAAAGACAATAAATTTCATAAAAATCTTGCTTTTCAAAAGCACTCTTTCAAAATGCACATAATAAAAATGTTTTTTAAAATTTTTCTTAAATCACCTTCATCTAACAATCTTCATGATTGTTATATGTAGATCATCTTTCCATAAATAAAATTCCAACAATCACATTTTCTAAAAGCACAAATGAGCTTCTTCACTCAATTCATTTTGGTGAAAACCTCATTTTCATAATAAAAATTTAAACAATCATGTTTTCAAAAGCATAAAATTTGAAGATGGGTTTTTTCCATTCAATACACCCAAATATGTTGGATGGATATTACATCTTCAAGCAAAAAAACCTTAAAATTTTCAACACATTGCACATTTATTGGAATTTCACATTTTTAAAAAGCACATATGAATATCTCCATACAATATACCCATATTTATTGAATGGAGGCTTCATTTTCAAACAAAATCAAAAATAAACTTTCAAAAATCACATATGAATATCTCCATTCAATATGCATATATTAAAATGAAATTTCATTTCAAATAAAATAACATCATTTGAAACACTTAACATATTACATATATGATTAGTTGTGATTTCCTTTTCAAAAAAAAGTAATACTCACACAAAATATACATCTTAAAAAATGAAACATAATTGGTTTCCATCTTACATACCCAAATTTGTTAAATGGAAATATCCCTTTCCAAAAATCAACAAAAACAAAATTTTTTGAAACATATTTGGAACTTCATTCTAGCATATCCTATTTGCTAAAATGAAGTGTCCCTTTTCCAAAAAAACAAAATTTGACACACATTTTTGGAATTTCATTTAGCACACTCAAATTTGCTAAGTGAAATCTCCATTCTAGAAAATTTAAAAAAAAAAACACTTTTGGAACTTCATTCTTTAGCATACCAAATTTGCTAAAGATCTCCATTTTCAAAACAAATCAAAACAAAAAGAAAACACATCTTTGGAATTTTATTTAGCATACTCAAATTTGCTAAGAAAATCCATTTTCAAAAAAATTTTCAAAAATTTGAACTTATTCTAGCATACCCAAATTTGCTAAAATGAAGTCTCCTTTTCAAAATAAAAAATTTGAAACACTTTGAGTTTATTTAGCATACTCAAATTTGATATGTGAAATATCAATCCATAAAATTGTCAAACAAAAAAAAAAAATTGAATTTCATTTAACATACCCAAATTTGTTAAAATAAGTCCTCAAAATCAAAAAATTTGAAACACATTTCTGGAATTTTATTTAGCATACTCAATTTTGCTAAGTGAAATTTCCATTTCACAAAATTAAATAAAGTGGATTCTATATCCAAAAAAATCTTCTTTCCAATCAAATCTTGAAATTTATTCTAAATCATTTGAGCTCGACTTAACATTTTTAAAATGTTGAGTATGGGTTCAAATTCTAAATTCAAAATTCAAAACCAACATAAATCTAATTCAAGTTTATTTTCAATATTGCAGACTCTCGTTAACAGTTTCAATTTCACTCTCAGTTCAATTTTCAGTTGATAGAAATGGCAGCACCCAAGTACGTTTTTACCTTTCCCCATGGGATGGACTTGGCACTGGATCAGGCCAGCCTTCCCGCTCTTATTATGCTCACCTCATTCATTTAGGATGAGGTTTTGAGGCAGCTAGGATTACTACTGAGGGCACTTCTCTCACCACTGTTAGTAGGAGCACAGTGACCGGGTAGAAGCCGATCATTCAAATTGATATGCCAACAAACTCTGATATCCCTCACTGAAGAGGAAGGCAATGGTGGTTCTCCAATATCGCTAGTGCTGGCAGTGTGCTGATATTTCTCGTGTTACCCTAGTGAGGGCTAGCACCACTCAAGCATCCTCAAAGGGTAAGGCTCCCTGATACTGGATTGTCTCCCCACTTTTAAAGTCGGTCTAGCTCTTACTCTCACCCACAAGACTCGAGAAGGAACAAAATTGCATGATAAAGTGGTACCATAGCATCGCTAGGGAGATGGAGGCAACTACATGGTCAGCTATTAAGGAGTTATCACGATTTCTCCACCGGTTACAACCCATTTCATCCTCTGGTCGACAAAGAGGATGCCAAAGGATCCCTACTTCACCTAGCGGTTCGATTCGCCCAATCAGTAGGAGGTCATATGCCAGCCTCCATTTAGTTCTACACTAGGTTGGCAGAGCCTATGAATGATTTGAGTCTAGGGATCAATTTGACTTAAGATCTGTTATCCCTCACAGTGTGGGGAAGCATCTTCGGCGGGAGAGGGCCAAAGAGGCCCGCACTTCAATTGTATCACTAGTAGAGTGGCATCTGCACTCTTGATTTTCGACGGTGCGCTACGCGCATCACACATAAATAGTATTCTACTTATGGGGACTACCCATCATAGGAGGATAGCTTCTATTCTGAGAGAGTCAGTGGTGTATCCACCACACCACTCTACCCCCCGATCCACCATTGCCTATTCATGTTTCAGCATCTCCAGTTCTGCTAAAGGCCATGAAGGCAACATCCGGGGAGAAGAGGACCCCGGATGTGATGCAGCTATGGCCAAGGGATCCCATCCCATCTACACCACCTACTATGGTGAAGCCAAGATCTAATGCTTGACCTTCTGCCCCAGTTATGGTGTGGAAGAAATGGTGACCCCGAAGCATAGTGGTCGTCCCTTCACCACCGCCACCAGCAGGATCTAGAGATGGTCATAGCAGTTACAGAGGGAAAAGGTGGCAACCCAGTTGAACCCATGATGATAGAACCTCCTAGGAGTGTCACCCCACATAGTCGGACAGAGAGTGTATATCTTCCAAAGCCCTCACGGTTTGATTCTCTAGCGGGGGAGGTCCTTTCACAACATGATGTTGATCCCACCACTGGTCAGTCGAAATCATTTGTGCTAGTTCTGATAGATCATTCTCTTGATGATATTATAGCTCATTATTTCATGGAGAAGAAGGAGATCCTAGGATATGACTAGATGAGGAGAAGATCAACTTTGATCCCAACAAATATGATTTATTGGGAAACTCAGGGGTTTGCATGGTAGATGGGGATCCTCCTTAGAGAGACATGGAAGGTGTTGAGGGTGAGCAGAAGACATCCCACTCGTCCAACACCTCAGCACAAATAAAGTAAAAGATGAAAAGATGGATAGATGGAGAAGAGGCTGAGGACTTAGCAAATGCCTCAGTGAACCAAGCCCGAGTTCATCCTACCACAGAGACTAGTCGAAGTTAGTGCATGTCTTGGACACCAAGACTTACCTCAAGGTTAAACATGTATAGCAAGGTAGTTAATAGTACCTCCATACAGGAAAAAGAAGTTAAGTCCATGGTTAAGCAATAGGTGAAGGAAGTGTTGGCTCAAGCTCGAGGAGGGTCATCAGTTCCAAAGGGTAGACCCTACTCAAAGGAATTTGATACAATCCAATATCCTAAGGGTTTTGTGTCACCTTCCTTCAAGAGTTTTGATGGCAGTGGGAACCCGAGGCAGCACATCATGCATTTTAGAGCTAATTATTGTAATGTTGGTGGAAGTGATGCTTTACTTTCTCGTCTCTTCATCAGTAGCCTAGCAGGGATAGCTTTTGATTGGTATGTTGAACTTCCCAATAGTTTAGTAAAGACTTTTGCTAAGTTGGAGCAACTCTTTATTAAGAGGTTTGTTGGAGCTCAACAAAGGGTCACTATTGAGATCTCTTGTACCACAACAACACCTGGTGAGTCCCTTATTGACTATATTTTAGATGGCATAACGAGTATGAAATGAGCCACATTATCAAACAGATGCCATTGAGATTCTTCTAAAGAATATCCATGGCATCCTTCATGCTTAAGGGCTTCACCATCAAGACCTTTGAAATTAATCAACAGTAGCTAGTTTGAGAAGCCAAATACCTTCAGATATACCAACAGCCAAAGCAGAAGGTATATGAAGAAGCGGGCGTGAGTAGTGAGAAGAAGCAACTGCTAGAGATCAGAGAGACCACGACCTCAATATTTTGCTTCCACCTCCTCTACCACCAGAGGTAGCCCCACCACCCACAGAGCCTCCAGCCTACATCGCCTCCTCCTCAACCACATCCTCAACACCAGCGGTACACATACCCACCGCCAAGTAGCTGTGGCCCACCTACTCTTTTGGATAAACTTAACAAGCCTTACTCATTTAAGAGGGAGATAATTAGAAGATCTTTAAGAATCTCTTAAAGAAACTTGATTTTTCAGCTACCCAAACCAAGCAAACTGGAGGAAATGGGCAAAAGCCATGATCCTAATTTTTGCCCCTACCACCATATGCTAGTTCACATTTTGGAGGATTGCTTCACATTTAAGGACTGCTTGAATTTCAAGACCGGCTATAGTTATCTCGAAGGAATACCTTATGGAACAACCATCTAGTTCCATTAGGGTAATCCTTGGGGATACTTGTGATCCTTTCAAAACCAAAGAAGGTTGGGATATCTCTTTATCCAAAACCTCTAAAAAGATTATTCAAAAGATTAAGAAACTTTCCTTGCAAGTGCCTGAGTCAGCTCAAACCTCCAACATCAAGAAAGGTTTGCAAGTTGTCAGAGCCAACTCAAGGAAAGGGGAGCTCATCAACAGCAGTAGCAACAACTACAACATGTGTCAGCCCGAGATAGCCCAGTAGTATAACCACCAATCGAGTCCAGCCTCCAGTCCACCATTGCAGCTACCACATCAATGACTACCGCTACTTCAACTAGTTCTTCTTCTACTAGTAGACATCTTGTATCGGAAGATGAGGGCATCAAATCCCGCACCCCACTTACTTTACTTGATTTTTACTTTGTACCTTCTATCAAATCGAAGAAATTAAAGAATAAAGCTAGCTTGAATTATATTTGTGTCACTTCTGATGGGTTGTCAGAATCTATTCGTAATAACTATTCAAGTCTAAATAATAACTATAATAATTCTGATCTTCCTCTTTATGATTCAGAGTTGGATTTTCCTACTCTGAATGCTACTGTTCACCTCTTGAGATAGACTTTGAATCATGCAATTCTGAGTTTCCCATAGGAAAAGCTGTAGGTGAGCCTGATGTGTAGTAGAACCTTCCATTACCTCGCCACAAGAGATCACCGAAGTTAACCTCCGTAGTAGCAAGATTCTACCTCCTAGGGCAGCACCTCAAGATAGAGGGAAATAAACCATTGGTTCAGAGGATCGAGAAGCCCCTCCATAGGATGCTCCACCCTTGGATATGCTTGTGGAGGATCAGCCCAAGGTGGACTACAATGTCCTCTCTCATCTAAGAAAGTTGAAGCTAAGCATATACGATGCCTTATCTTATCCAAAGAAATGAGGGAATCATTAATCAAGGCTCTCCTTGATCCTGAGATATGCTTAGCTCAGCTAACCACTATTGGTGAGGAGTTACATTATTCCAGAGAAGCTTAGGGGATCACTTTCACAGATGAAGACCTTCTTCTGGGGGACATGCTGCACAACCGTCCCCTCTACATTACATGACATGGGCAGATTTAGACTAGCCAGAGTTCTCATCGATCAAGATGCATCGGTGAACATTATGAGTCTAAAGACCTTTGCCTATTTGAGGATTGACATCTCCACACTCCAAGGAGATTGAATGATGTTGAGAGGATTAAATGAACAAGGTGATTGGGCTTTAGGTTCCATAGTGTTACCTTTGAAGATAGGTGACTGGAAGATTGAAACTAAGTTTTACATCATTGATTTGAATACTTTCATCACTTTGCTTGGTAGGCCCTTGATACATTAGAACAAGATAATTCCATCCTCCCTCCATCAGTGCATCAAGTTCAGGAAGGATGGGATTGAGTCTATCAAAGGAGATGAAAAGCCATTTTGTAGAGAGGTTGAGATATATGAGGATGCGACCTACTATCTTTCTCAAAACACCCTTTCTCGTGAACTTGGAAAAAATTCAAGAAAAAGAAAATGAAGAAAAAGAAAAAACAAAAGAAAAGTGAAAATCCAAGTGAACAAGAAAGGGGAATTGAAGAAGAAATAGAGCCGCATATCACATTCTGCCCACAGTTCATTCTTTCATATGGATATGTGGGTAGGATGACTTAACCTCTACCAGGTAGAGGCAGAGGCAGAAATAGAGGTAGTTCTAGGTGGAAGACCGGTTGGCCATCAACCAAGGGGGTTATGTTCCAGTTCATAGAGTACCCTTACTATTCACATAGACTTGGAATCCAGTCCGAAGGATGAGTCTAATGTGATTAGCATACCAGCCAACCTCTCTCAGAGGGTTTCATTGGAGGTGACACTCAAGCCAGACAGCAATGAAGATTGAGCCTCCAGATAAAGTAAAGTATTTGAATCAAATGCATGTAAAACTATCAGGAAGAAGCTGGGAACCTTAGCTCTAACCTCACTTTCATCCCAAAAAGTTGAAAGTTTAGTAGTTAAGAAAGCTCCTAAGTATTCCAATGATATGAAGCCGAAGAGATTCTTTTTGGGATCATCATCCTCAAGTCTTGAAGTTGATATAGAACTTGAGGAGGATTCATACAAAGAATTAATGGAATTATGATTTGAATTTTACTCACCTTTTGTTCATAATCTTATACAGAAAGGTTTGGTTCCTCATATATGGTCCAAGCACAAGTCAGAGTATTTTGAGAAGCTGCGGAACAATACAGGCTGGGAAGCACAATCAAGAGTAGGGCTAGAATTTGGTATAGTGAGTCCAGTCAATGACGACGATTATTGCTTAATTGTTACCAATAATTTCGAGTCTGATAGGTTCTTTTTCAACAACACCAACTATTATGATAATCTGTGTTTAGAAACCTCAGGTGATCCAAATGATCTCCAAATCAAAGATGCACCATCAAAATTTGAAGAGGAGATCCATTCAATAATTGACAAGCTTAAAGAAATCAACCTCGGGATAGAAGAAAATTCATGCCCATACAGGTATGAATGAAGAAGAAACCAATGACTTAGTTAGTTATTGAGTTTAATGACTACTTTGCATGGAGTATGAAGAGATGCTCAATTATCTCTAACAGTAGTCCCAAAGCTAGCAAATAGATCCTAGCACTAACCCTATCAAGCAAGCTCCTAGATGCATGCGATTAGAAATCAAAAAATAGGTCATTTTAAAGTCAAGAAATTGATCAATATTTGGTTTCATTAGAGAAGAAAAATATCCTACTTGGTTAGCCAGTATTGTACCAGTTAAGAAAAAGAATGGCCAAATTCGCATTTGCATCAATTTTAGAGACTTAAATAAGGCATGTCCTAAGGATGAGTTTCCTCTTCCTATACCAAAATTAATGGTGGACATCACCTCACCTCATGCAATTTTTTATTTCATGGATGGGTCATCTGGCTATAACCAAATCAAGATGTCTCCTGAAGGTGAAAGAAACACTACTTTTGAACCCCAATCAAAATCTATTATTATAGGGTCATGCCATTCGGCCTTAAAAATGCTACATACCAATGGCCATGACTCAGATCTTCAACTGAACTCATCCATCATCATGTTGAGTGCTATGTTGATAGTCAAGAGTCAGAAAAGGAAGACCATCTCTTTGACTTAAGAGTAGTTTTGAATGGTTAAGATAATATAATCTCAAAATGAATCTCAAGTGTGCATTCGAGTAGCCAGGAAAATTCTTGGGTTTGTTGTCCGACACCAGGGAATAGAAATAGATCCAAAAAAAACCAAAGCTATCTCAGAAATGCCACCTCCTAAGAGTTTAACTCAACTCAGATCATTTCAATGACATTTAGTGTATCTAAGATGCTTTATTTCTAACCTATCAGGAAGATGCAAGCCATTATCAACACTTATCAAAAAAGACACTAAGTTCAAGTGGGATGACAAGTGTCAACATATCTTTGAAGATATCAAGCAAGATTTGTGAAGCCTTCTAGTAGCTATCCCTGGCCACTCATCCTCTACATTGTTGCATTGGATGACTCCCTCAGTGCTTTATTGGCCTAAGCCAATGATGAAGGGAAGGAGAGTGCTTTTTATTACCTCAATCATCATCTGATTCTTGTTGAAGTGAACTATCCACCTATTGAGAAACATTGTCTAGCTTTGATCTTCACATCCCAAAAGCTATGACACTATATGCTTTCTCATAAGGTGAACTTGATTTCTAGGACTAATCCACTACAATACCCCCATGAAATAGCCAACGCTATCCAGACATTTGGCATGATGGTCTATGATTCTCTCATAATTTGATATCACATTCGTACCCCTCCATGTGATAAAAAGATAAGCACTAGCAGATTTCTTAGCAAAGACACCACTTCGTTGATTCTCCTTAGTGATGATCTCCCGATGAACAAATCATGAACTAGGGGAGGTTGACAACCATTGATGGAGATGTATTTTGATGGTGCACTTCTTTCATAAAGGGGAAGCACCACGATCAACTCTTCGTGAAAGGTGGGGTATGAATAGTTCTCTAACTCAGACCATGATGTGATGAGATTCTCATACTATCCAACCCCTACAATAAAGCTAGTATGAGGCTTTGATTGTTGGTCTGGAGTTAGCCATCACAGTTAGTGTCAAGAGCATCAACATCTTTGGGGATTCTCAGTTGGTCATCAACCAGATTATCGGGTCCTACAAGGTTCTCAAACCCAAGCTTCATCATTACCACAAGTATACCATGAAGTTGGCCCAAATCCCTGAAGTCACCATCTACAAGGTTCCCGAAGAGTAGTAGTAGATGCTTTGGCCAAGCTTGCCAGAGAATTGGCATGTTTTGGAAGATGAGTCCATTCTAATAAGGGTCTAAAATAGACAAGTCATATCCTTTATTGATGTTGAAGTCATCAAGAGACTTTCCCTTGAAGGGGAGGTTGTTATTTCCTATAAGGACAAAGAGCTGGATTGGAGGCAATCATTCATAGACTATTTGAACCCTGGCAAATTACCTTAAGAAAATTCACAAGCCCATCAAGTGAAATAGAGAGCTCTATCATATGCTCTCATTGATGGCACCCTGTACCGACGATCCTTTGACCAAATAAGGTTATGTTGTTTAGATAAACACGAAGTCGTGATATTGTAACCAATGTACATTCAGGTCTATGTGGAGCACATCAATCTGATTCAAAGATGAAGACAAAGATTAAGAGACTAGGATACTACTGGCCTTTGGTGGTTAGAAACTGCATGGACGTAGCCAGGAGATATCAGGTCGTGCACATGTGGTCCTCCACCAACCACCCAACATTCTACACCCTACATTGGCCTCATGGCCATTTGAGTGTTGGGGTACCGACATTGTGGGTCTGATCGATCCTCCTTCTTCCAAAGGTCATCGGTTCATTCTAGTTGCCACCAACTACTTCTCCAAGTGGGCGGAGGCAATCCCACTCAGAGAGGTCACAGCTCAGCATGTGCTTCAATTTTCAGGAACCATATCATATATAGGTTCAGGGTGCCTCGATGAATTATATCGATAATGGTACTGCATTCAAAAGCACCAAGATCAATAGCTTCGCCAGAAGACACAGTATAGATTGGAGATACTCCACCATCTACTACCCTAGAGCAAATGGCTTAGCAGAAGCATTCAACAAAACTCTCATCCAAATACTAAAGAAGACTCTTGATGACAACAAGTGGCAGTAGAATGAGCAGTTGGTTGAAGCCTTGTGGGCCTACCACACCGCATACCGAACTCCAACTCAATCTACCCCATTTTCCTTAATGTATGGGTCCAAAGCCATTCTACCTTTAGAAGTTCAACTCCCATCACTAAGGATAGCATTGGGTAACAAGATCACTGCAGGGCAGAATGCAAAGTTACAGTTAGAAGAGTTCAAAGGTTTGGAGGAGAGTAGCTTATGAGGCGTGCCAGAACCTCGAGTTGTACAAGGCCAAAATGATTCAAGCTCACAACAAGCTGGTATACCCTAGGTCTTTCCAAGTAGGAGAACTTGTGTTAGTCCTAAGGAGACCAATTGTTGCCCATCGAAAGATGGGAGGCAAGTTTGAACCCACTTGGGAAGGCCCCTATGTCATAGAGAAGGCCTACCAAGGAGGATCTTATCAGCTTATTGATTATAAAGGGGAACACCGATGCTTCCAATTAATGGGCTCTATTTGAAGAAATATTACCCATAAAAATCATGTTTGAAAATAATTCTATCAGTCAACAAAAACTTGATTCCATTTCATCGAACTCTTCTCTTCTTTCGAAGTGTTGTTTGCTTGTCTTGCGAATCTTCCACGATGTGTTTAGGGTAGGTGTAAGAGTCCCCCAGTGTCCTCCTATCCTTCTTTCACAACACAAACACAAACACAATCAAACACATTTTTTGGTACTATTAAATGGGTGTGAGAGAACCCAAGAGGCATCCTATTTCAATTAGCACAACTAAGTTAAGTGTGAGAGAACCCAAGCGACATCCTTTCTTAGTGGTAAATCTCGTTGCCATCCATGGAACCATTTCATCAAAATCTCCAGCGTGTTTAGGGTAGGTGTAAGAGAACCCAAGAGGCATCCTATTCCCTTAACAACATGCACAAAAATAAACACATCTTTGTCTTGGGCTACTTTGATGTGGGAGCAAGCCCCCTGTGGCACTCACTCATTAGTTTCTCTAGGTCGGGTTTACATGCTACCTCGCTAGTATGTCACCCTAGTGGTCATTTGTTGGAGGATCTGAGTCCCAGCACTTTCTTCTTAACTTGACCATTGCAAACCAATGAGTGCCTTATTAGTATGATAGACTTTACTGCCCTGTCAATAAGCTACCTCATGTTGATCTTGTTTAAGAAGATGTGGGTCCCCGAGCTTTCTTCTTGAACTAATCATCATGATCTAACTAGGTCGAGTATATTTAAGGTTTAGGATAAGTCCCCCAAAGGCTCTTTCCTCTTGACTACATTTGAGTTGATATAAGTCCTCCAGTGGCATTCACTCTGTAGTTGCCCTAGGTCGGATGGCACCTATTGAACAAGACTATCCCAAAGAATTAGTTCCTATAGGAGGATGTGAGTCCCCAGCTTCTTCCTAGTGATTGGCAAACCAACAAGCACCTTAGGTTGGTTGATGTTTGCTATGCTGACAATGACTCACCCAGTGGATACACCACTCTTGGTAGATGTGAGTCCCTGTGCTTTCTCCTTGAGTTGGACACTAAATATCTATTTGATATATTATTAGCCATGTCATCTTCTGTGGTTATTAAGCCCTTAGGCCCCTCTCCTGGGGTATTCTGGATCACATCCTTTGACCCCATTTACTACCGGTTACTTTGGATTGGACAGTCCCCTTTCCTAGTAGCCACCCTTGTGGTTGGAGAATATGCCTTGTAAACTAACGGTCCTAAATAAATAAACTAAACAAAATAAATAAATTTTGTGGATTATGAATTCAAACCAAAGGGCCCCAAGCAAGCATCCTATATTTAGGGCGGTGAATTTACTTGAGTTGAATTAAATCCCGGGTGATCAGTAGTCACCCTTATGTTGGGTCCAATCTATTTTTCCATAAGCAGGTTATCCCAACAATTATTCTGCTTTGGAAGATATAAGACTATGACGCATTCTTTCTACCATGACTATTTCAATTGGACAGGCAGCCCTAAGTTGGGTTTGATTTGTTGCCCAAAGTAACCAATCACCCCAGTGGTCTTTTGTAGTGGAAGAAGTGAGTCCCCGAGCTTTCTTTCCTTAAATTGATCTTTGCAAACTGAAAGGCACTCCTTTGGTATAATAGTTCTCTCATCGCAGGGAAGCTACTCCCTTTGGTTCAGTAAATATGAGGTAGGTCTAGGCTAATATAAGCTCCTTCTCAGTATGATCCATTGCAAACCAATGGAATTCATCAAAATAAACTGAAAATAAAATTAATCTTTGACTATCTCTAAGTTGATCTAAGTCCCCCAGCGACATTCACTCAATAGTCAGCCCTAGATCGGGTCCAATTTATTGCCCAAAGAAACCAATCACCCTAGTGGCTTCTTGTTTCTAGAAGATGTGAGTCCCTATGCTTTATTCTTGAGACTTGACCATTATAAACTGAAAGGCATTCCCTTGGTTGGATAGTCCTACCTTGTGGTTGGTAGACTATTTCCTTTAGATTGGTAAATCTGAATTAGGTCTAGGCCTCCATGGCCCCTACTCAGTGCAGTCCATTGCAAACCAATGGGACCCATCAAAACAAATCCATAAATGAAGTTAATCTTGACTATCTTTGAGCTAATTTTAGTCCCCCAGTAGTATTCACTCAATAGTCAGCCCTAGGTTGGGTTTAATCTGTTGCATTGCCAATAGATTTCCCTAGTAACTGGTCCCTCTTTGGAAGATGTAAGTCTACTATGCTTTCTTTCTAGTACAGTTGCTACACATTGAAAGGCATTCCCTTTGGTTAGCTAGTCCTACTATATGTTTAGTAGACTACCCCTTTGGATTAGTAAATTTGAGTTAGGTTTAGGCCTCCATGATTCCTACTCAATATGATCCATCACAAACCAATAGGGTCCATCTCAAAATCCAAAATCTAAAAATTTGAAACAAATCAAATGGAACAAACAAAATAATTAATCAATCCAAATCAAAATATTTTGCTTCTCCTCAGTGAGATGCAAGTCTTTCTAGTTCCCTAATGGATCCAGAATTTTAATCCCTCGACAGATTTTACAACCTTTCCTCTCTTGTGATGACTTGAATTTGCCTCCCAGTGTAGAGTTCATTTGTCTATCCCCGATGGAGTCAAAATAAACACAATTAAACAAACAACAAATTGAAACAAATTCAACCCTCTTCCCACTAAATTAACCTCTCTCCTCCAGGATGACTTGAACTTGCTTCCCTAATGGAAGGTTCACATAATTTATCCGTAGTGGATTCCACCTTCCCTCTCTTATGTCCTTGACATAAGCAAAGTCACATTGCACTAAGCTCTGGATTCCTTCTATACCTTGGGTTAGGAGTAGACCAATTCTATTAGTGCTTGTGATCATTCAGTGTTGTTGATAATTTCGGTCAACACCAATAAGTGTGATATTCCTTGTCAGTCACACCACACCTATTGGGCGCCGTTTGTTGACCTCATTTTTAGGATGAGCTCTCAACCCCTCCATCTTAGACATAGGACTCCTCTTAGACTTTAAGAGATCGTTAGTCTTAAGACACATCTAGTAATTAGGTGGACACTCAACTCAGCCCTAGAGACTTTGAAGAGTTAACTATAGGAATAGGTCATGCCTTAAGGGTGTTATAAAAATTTGCCTATCCTATAGCTTGAACCACATTCCTCACTTCCTTCCTTCAAGTTAAACTTCAAATCAAATCAACATCAAACCTAAATCAATTCCAGCTTAATTAATTTTCTCTAAACCCAAATCAATTCCACATGACTAAATCCAGGATCAACCCCACATGATTGAAACTTATGATTGAAATCCATGATTCAAATCCAAATCACAAATATCTCATAAGTCCTTTAATCCCCTCTTAAGAACTTAGCCTAAATCAAATTCAAACCACCTAAAATTCATGAAATTTTCTCACAGCCCATTTATATTCTCATTTATATTCACATATATAAATGAAACATAAATTCAAATCAATCAAACTAAATGCAAAATTAAACTCCAAATCAAAAATCTTTCCTAAGTCACTTTGATTCCCTCTTAAGGACTTAACCTAGATCACGTTCAAACCACTTCAAATCCTTGAAATTTTCTCATAACTCATTTATATTTTCATTTATATTCACATATATAAATGAAATATAAATTCAAACAACCAAAAAATCAAACTCAAATTCAATCAAAATCTAACCTAAACCATTCAAGTCAAAATCTTGAACTTAGCCAAATCAATTTCAAATCAATCCAAACTCTTGATGTTTCTTCATGATTCAATCAATCCTTCAATCATGAATCCAAATGTAAACATAAACTTCAATAATCAAACCAAAACTCAATTCAAAAATCAAACCCAAGTCAAACTCATGTTCACCCCTTGAACTTGAATTGTCAAATGAATCAAAACCCATTTGACTTCAAATCTTTTGCAAATGGATTTATATTTCAATCATAAGTCCATTTATGAGTTCAATCAAACTAAAATCAAGCTTTGACCAAGCCATTTGACCTACTTAGGCTCACTTGACCTAAAGTGACCAAAAGTACCCTTATGAGCCAAATTCTATTCTTAACCAAATTAGATTGAACTAAGCCCATCTAGGCCTCACATTATGAGCAACAATCATCATGAGATGACCAATCACTCAAATTGGGTCAAACAAAGTCAAGCCTAAGGGTTAACCAAGTCAACACTTAGCCAAAATGAAACCTAAACTAGGAAAAATCCACTATAGGTCAAATTGATTGAAATCATTGATCAAAACTTATTCATGATCAATGTTTTAACTTGACCAAGTCAACATTTGAGCCTAATCTAGCCCAATTGGCCACTTGACCCAAGTTGACCCAACCTGACCTAAAAAAGTCAAAATTTGTCAAAACTTGATCTAAGCCAAATTCATTGAAACAATGGGTCAAGTTCATTCCAAAATGATTGTTGAACTTGACCAAAGTCTCAATTGGCCAACTAGACCTAACCTAGCCCAATTGACCATGAACCCAACTTGACCTAAAAGGTCAAATTGAGCCAAACTCAAATATAAACCAAATTGATTGGAAACAAAGAAACTAATTCATTTCATATGATCAACCCAACATGAACCAACCCATGATCTAATCCAAATAGGTCAAATGGGTCAAATTGGTCAACTTGACCCATTTGACCTAAATGAACTCAATTGAATCAAGACCAAATATAAACCAAATTGAATCAAACCAAAGCCACCAAAACATTTCAAATGGTCATATATGAACTTGGTTTGACCTAATTTGACCAATTGATCAACTTGACTCAAGTTGACCCATTTTAACCTAAATGAGTCAACATGAGCCAAATCACATAAAACCAATTCCAAATTCAATGAAACTTGGTCTAACCCATTTTTCAAACATACCAAATATATTAAAATTGAAACCCAAGCCAAATGACCATTTTACCCCTAGGCCCTAGGATAAATTTTGGCCAAATCCACTTGGAATTTGGTCAAATCCTCTTCATGACCACTTGGCACTATCTTAGTGGACCAAGTGGACACTAGGGAGTGTGGTGCACCTAGCCCAATGGGTTTGGGTCAGCCTAACCTAGCCTAAGGTCAAAATCAACCAAAAATGTCCTTTTATTCTTTTGCGTTAGCTTTATAAAATGTTTGATGTTTTGTTTAGCTTATGCATTAAGATGGCATATTTCCTAGTTTCTTCCTTACTTTAATGTATGGCCTGGATGACGATTAGACTCTTAGGAAAAATTAAATTTTTTACCAAATTAATCAACTCAAAATTAAAAATAAATAACTCATAACCTCATTTAAAGCTTAAGTTAAAAATCAAGATAAAAGAATTAGCAACCCCTTAGCTGGATGAGTATTTTTTTATAGCATCATGCATAAAAGCATATTATTACACTCTTGATTGGAGGGCTTCCACCTTCGCCATAGAACTTGGCTTGACCTTTGAGAGCCATGGTGGAAACACACCTCCCCTTCTGGCTGATTTTAGCCATAATCTTATTTCTCATGCATTAGGCATATGAATCCTAGCTTGAGTCAAATGAAAAAATAAAAATAATATGCAATATGTTTTGCATTAGATCTAGGTCATTTTTCTTTCCCTTACATGATCTAGTCTCTTAGGGAGTGAGTTTAAGGACTTAGTCTCTTTCCAAAATAAATAACAACCTAGCTATCTTTCATAAAGCATATGACTTGTCTACATGAATTTAAAATCATAGGAGGAGTTAGTTGGCGGCCACCCCCAGAAGATTGTAAGTCCATGCAGTCGGGTGATTTGTCACCTCTTGTGGAGACAAACTAAAAACCAATTTTTTATCTTAGATTTAGATTGTGCTTTTAGCCCTCGTCAAAGCTCCCTAGATTTAGGTTCTAAGGTTGCTTCTCCCTTCAATGGGCTATAAGCATAAATCTTCATCTCTTAGGCATTTCCATAACCTTGTATTATGGAATTATAAACCCTAAACTTCTAATAAAAATTTAACTCAAATAAATAATTCAATTTCAACAATGTAAAGCCCAACCATAGGATAGTTTGGGATGCTTAGTAGGCTTCCTAGTATCTTTAGCATCCCCTACTCATTTTCATTTGGCTTCGATAAGAACTCCTTCCTCATGATCGATCCCATTGGATTTGTTAAAAATAAACTAATCAATTGATAGTCCTACTTATTAAAATCTTTGGAGACAATAATCATTTACTTTAATCGAGAGTATTCCTAAGGAATCCCCTTTCTTAGGATGTAATTAACTATGAGGGCTTGCCCCTGTAGGGAACTTAACCAACCCGATTTAAAATAAACCCTTCTTTATTTTTCAATGTAAAGTAAGAGAAGAATCTCTAGTACATATGTAGACCCATTGTCCTTCAAAGTCCTTATTGAGGTGATTAAGTCCATTGTAGGGTGGTGACTTCTATCTTTCGAGATAGTACACCTTTCCCCTCAATAAGAACATCTGTGGATCTATGTGGTGTCTAAAAATGCATAAAAGAGTATATATCTATCTTCATTTTATTCTGCATAGATTGAAGATGGAAGTATACTTCTTAGAAATAATATAACATATAAGTTTCACCACACCAAATTAAGAGAAGGAAGAAAGAGGAAAGAATAAATGAAGGAAGAAGACCCCCATAACATGTATTCAATTTCAATTGTAATTATTCTTTTGTAATCCCGATTGTATAATGGTAGAGCTCGGCTACCCATATTCTCTTTTTTGGGATGTAGGCCTCTTATTCTTTCATGATAGTTTATAAAATGATTATTGTTTTATTTAGCTTGCACATTAGAACGACATGATTTTCAAAGTTTCTTAGTGATTGATGTTTGAATGTCTGGCTTGAATGCAGTAAGCTCTTAGGGTAAAGTTAATTTTTCTACCCCAATTAACAAATTATAACCAAAATTTAAACTAACTTTCAACCTCATCTTAAAGCTTAGGTTATAAATAAGATAATTAAAAGATTTAGAATCCCCTTAACTGTATCTTGTATGCTCACAACTTGCAAGCATATTTCTTCTTTCATGAAATTGGGGGACCTCCGTCCTTGTATGATATGGGAATGATTGACATATGAGGGCATCCCTTGTGGTGGAGAACACCCTCTTCTCTCTGATTTGGCCAATAATCTATTTCATCATGCATTTAGGCATATAAAAATCCTAAAGCCTCTGTCAAAATGAAGTATTAAATTTTAAATAAAATTTGAAAATATTTTGTATTAGATTAAGTCATTATTCATACCACTCATGCTCTAGTCTCTTAGGGAGTGGGTTTAAAGACTTTAATTTCTTTCAAATAAATAACAGCCTAACTATCTTGCAAATTCATATGACCGGACCATATGGTTTTAAAATCATAGGAAGAGTTAGCTAGTGGCCACTCTAGGTGGTTATAAGTCCAGAAGTCGGATGATTTATCCTCTCTTATGAAGGTAAATCATTAGTGTCCACTCTTTGCTTAGATTTAGGTCATGCTTTAGCACATACTTAAGCTCTCTAGATTTAGGATCCGAGGTAGTTGTTTTCCTTTGGGCTACAAGCATAAATCCTCACCTCTTAGGCATCTCCACAACCTTGTGTTGGTGGATTATAAGCCCTAGTAATCTAATAAAATTTAACTCTAACAAATAAATCTCTTCATTTTCAAATATATAAATCTCAATCATACGATAGATTGGAATGCTCACTAGGCTTCCTAGTATCATGAACATTCCCTACTTCCTCCCATTGGATTCCAAAAATAAGTTTTCTCCTTGAACTTTCCCGAATTGATTTTTTAAATACAACTAATCATTTGATAGTCTAATCTTAAAATCTTTAGAGATGAAAATTATCTACTTTAATCGAGAGTATTCTTAAGGAATTTCATTCCCTAGGATGTAATTAACTATAGAGGCTTGCCTCCATAGGGAACTTAAGAACCTAATTTAATATAAACCTTATTTTATCTGCGTGGTGTCCCCCCCCCCCCCCCCCCCCCCCAATCCAAAATAAACACCGCATGGAGGTAAACCCTTATGTCTCCTTTCGCTTAGATTTAAGTCATGCTTTTAACTTATGATAAAGCTCCCTAGATTTAGAACCTGAGGTTGCTTGTTTTCTTCATGCTATGAGCCCTCACCTCTTAGGCATTTTCATAATCATGTATTGATGGTTTATAAGCCCTAACAATCTAATAAAATTTTAACTCAAACAAAATAAATCCTCTCTCTTTCAAACATATAAAGCCTCACCATAGTGTAGATTGAAATGCTCATTAGGCTTCCTAGTATCATGAGCATTCCCTACTTATTTTTCTTTGGATTCTAAAATAAGTCTTCCAATTGAACGATCCTATTTGATTTTCCAAATAATCAATCCTTTGATGGTCTTAATCTTGAAATCTTTGGAGACAATAATTGACTACGTTAATTGAGAGTTTTCTTAGAGAATCTCATTTCTTAGGATGTAATTAACTATGGAGGCTTGCTTCCATAGGGAACTTAAGAACCCAGCATAAAATAAATCATGCTTTACTTTTCCATATAAAGTAAGGGAAAGATCTCTAGTACATACGAAGACTCATCATACCTTAGGAGTCCTTATTATGTGATTAGGTCCATTGCATACTGATGTCTCTATCTTTTTAGAGAGTACATCATATCTCAATATATCATCAATTTCATCTCCTAAGATCTGCATGGTGTCCACATGAGCATCCAAAATAATATATTATAAATAATTAAATATTTCCATATAATACATTCAATCACATTACTTCTCAAGGATAATCATGTTAAATAATCATTTCAGCTTAACTAAAGTCACTTATGGAATTTGATGTTTATGTTTGAATTATTAAACTTAAAGAGAAGAAATAATATTTGTTTTTTATCCCATCCCATATTAGTGACTTAACATATTTAAGGAAATATAATTAATTAGATTTTATGGATTGATTAAGTTTTAGTCTTTAAGCAAATTATTTAATTTTCTCTTCCCTAAGTCTCTTTAATTCAATTAATCACTTAATCATGATCCTCCAATGATATGCTTATGAGAAATTAAAATTTGCAATCCTCTTAAAGAGCCTAATGCAATGAGTCTTAATTAAGTGTTAATTAAATTAAATAAGGATCTAATTAAGTACTTATATGATTTTTCCATACCTATGGGTTAACCATATATGTTCCTTAAGGGTCTTTATGTTATTGAACACATAAAGAGAAACCCATGAATTCAATTTTAGATTATATCAAGCAATTATCATTTTATTTTATCCATCGCCTCCCCCCTCGAATGGACAAATACTTAGGCAAATGAACAAGGAAGAGGCCTTGATCATTTACCCTCATCATTTCCACTATTAATAGGTCAAATAGGTAAAATTAGCTTGAGTGGAGAGTTGGTTTATGTTCAAACGATGATTTGAGAACGATTGTAGGTGTTGATTTGAATTGATATGGATTTGAGAATGATTTAGATCAATTTGACCCTTTAGGTCAATTTGGGCTTAATGGGTCAATTGGGTTGGTTTGATCGAATTGGGTTCAATTGAGGCTTGGATCATGTTCAACAATCAATTTGTAATTGATTAGAGGCATTGGTTTGAATCAATTTGATTTAGGGTTGGATTTGGCCTAATTTGGCCCTTTTAGGTCAAATTGGGTCAACTTGGGTCAAGAGGCCAAATTGGCTTGGTTAGATCCAATTGATGGTCAAATCATATTCAATACTTAATTTATGATTGATTTGTGGTATTTGTTTCAATCAACTGAGTTTAGAATGATGTTTGGTTCAATTTGGTTCATATAAATTAATTGGATCAACTTGGATCAAGTGATCAAATTAGCTTTATTTAACCTAATTGATTGTAATTGGTCAATCAAGGATGATCAACAATCATTAAAGACAAGAATGGATGGGTTGATTCAATCCAATTTGGGTTGGATTGAGGTTTGGGTCAAATTGGTTCTTTAGGTCACTTTGGGTCAATTGAACCAAATGGGTCAATTGAGTTGAAGGGTTATATTAGGTTGGGTTGAGTTTGATGATTGATTTAGGATTTATTGATGGATTTGATTGCAATTAATTTGGGTTTAATTGGGTTTAAATGAGACAATTTGGGTTGATTGAATTGATTTGGCTCAACTGATTTGATTGTAGGTATTTGAAGGGTTTGCAATAGAGATTTAATAGTTGGACTGCTTTTGTGGAGCTCAATTGGAGTTGGTTCAATTGAATAGGTTTTGGGTTGGATCCATAGGATGATGGTGGAATTGGTTTAAGTTAAGGGTTAAGTTAATTTTGTTTGGAGCTTGGACATGAATCAAAACCTAGTTAAGGCTGATTGCATTGACTTGGGGTTGGTTTTGGATAAGTGGATAAGCATGGGTCATGGTTTAAGCCATAGGGTAGATCGGTACTACTTACCCTAGGGTATGACCTAAGCTCGGGGCATAGTTCTTTAAGTCTATGGGCTTAGGTTTAGCATTCCCTTAATCATTATAAGTGTCCTATAACTATGGAAAGCCTAGTGCTTAGAATATTCCTAAGTCTAAGATGAGAATGATGAGTCCTCACTCCAAAAAGTGAGGTCAATAAGGCCTTGGTTGCTACACCTCCAAATAGTAAACAATGTTTGAAGCTCTTCTTATTACTTTTTGGTCTTCGTCCTATCAATAGAATAGTTGAATTTACTGCCCACCTTACCTAGCTTTAAATGTTTCTCATCAACCTTTAGTTTGATGCTTATTAATGACTAACATCCAATATATATTAACCATCAATATCTACCTTCTTTTAGCTATTAACATCTAACATCAATATTTTTAATTACATGTATCTTATGTTGTCTAAAGAATAATTAAATCAACTATCATCATCACTTGAAATTTTACATTTCTTATCTCATAGATTAGTACTGCCTATCATTAATAGATTTCTAATGTCCATTAGCCACAAAGGTTTGTTCATGATCAACAAGTTTTCTCTCTTATTAAGATAATAATTAAGCCAACTACCCACTATCACCTTACTTTGAAGTTACTACTTTATCATCATCTAATCCTTGCCAACATCTTATTTTTAATATTCATTAACTATTAATATTTGTTGTTTATATTCTTGATCTCCTAATCTCAGTATCTAGAAATTGATCGATTTAATTACACAATATTGCTAAACTTTTAATGTTTCTCATCAATCGTTGCTTAATGCCTGAAGGACTTTTGATGTCCATTAGATATTAAAATTTGATATCTTATCAATTATTTGATATATAGAGAATGACCAAGTTGACATCTTTTTATCTTGTACCTATTATCACTTATCATTTAACATTCATCACTTGATGAAAACTTTGACACTTCAAGCCACCTTATACAACCACCATAGGAGATATTTTATGTAGCTTTTTTTTATTATATTAAAAATCTTCTCTAATGGTGAGGAAGGGTGCCATTTTTAATCTTTGATTAACATTAGTAGAATCATTTCAACTAAATTAGATTCTATGATTTTTATTCATTATCAAATTTTCTACATTAAATCTTTTATGCTTCATGTATGTTGATCTCAACTTATCCATATATGTGAAAGATTTTTATACAACACTAAGATGACAAACTCATTGTGAATTACAAAAAACTAGTAATATAGGACAACTTATAGTATTTAATTCAAGCATTAATCATTGACTATGAAAGAGCAAGGAGAGTCAAGCGTTCAAGATGGTTTAACTCATGATGGTGAAAAGAGTCTAATCATTGAGAGCAAAAAAGATGATAAGCTTGTGAAAGGAGACAACACAAAATTTTGAAGTAATTTGGCATTGTGATCAATGTTTACTATAAGGAGAAGATTTATGATTAAAGTGGGTGACCTTTTGGTGAAATTGAAAAAAATTAAAAGGCCACTAATTTTTAGATTAATATTTAAAGATAAGTTTTGGAGTTCTTGGTGGGAAAATGATGGGTTCAGAATGGTGTAATGGTGAGAAACCTAAACTAGTCCAACTTGGACTAGTTTGAGCTAATTTAAAATATCAATTTAAGGGACAAACATTAAATGAGGTAGATAGTTGGAAACACTTGTGAATGAGTAGTTTAGGATATATATTTATGATATAAAGAAAATGATTATGAATTATAGAATTTATTGGGTTTGTTTGTGTGAAGATAAAGACTGGGTTATAACTAGCCAAGTAAAAGTATTATTAAGTGGAATGAAGAGACTTATAAAAGAAAGTATAAGGTTTAATGGATAGGTATAAATAAAGTTAAGAAGTATAAAAAGATTAAAATAAATTATCTTTGTTATTGGAGCTAAAAGAAAGAAATTGACGTTAGATAATTAGCACTCTCACCAAAAAATAGTTAAAATTTGGCCACCAAAATCTTAAACTACAAGAATAGCTCTAATAATTTATAATTTCTAAAATATATACCTTTATTTCAGTAAGGAGATCTATTTATAGTCATTACTATCATCTTTTAAAAGAACATTTTTTTAAATATTGAGAGTAAAGTTGGTGATAACATTAATGTGAGGCATTAAGTTATCTTTGAGAATAAAGTTGGTGATAACATTAATGTGAGGCATTAAGTTATCTTCTTATTTTATGTCATCTATCATTTTCACATGCTATTATTTTATATAAATTTAATCACTTCACTTGCCAAGTCTAAATACTTTGAATTTAAAATTTAAAGTTTCAAATTTGGAGTGTCTAAAAATAAATTTAAAATTATATGATTTAAAAGTAAAATCATAAAATGGGATTTGTTGAGTTTGTGGACTAAGTATCCTTCTTTCCTGGATTATCTTAGACTTTAACTTGAGTTCTAGTAAATGATATTCATGAGTCTTCGTGTTGCTCTCTTTGATTCACTTTAATATTTTATCGAGATTATTTTATATATGATTTAAATAAATCTTCATAATATATTGCATCAATTTCACTATTCTAGAAAGGAATGATTATAGTCTCTTAATATTTTAGTTCACATTCTCTTACTTGCAACTTAGTAAAATAATAAGACTTGAGTTTAGCTCTACATTTGCAATTTGCATGACTTATGTTACCTCTTAAGAAGGCCAAGGAGGGAATATTTATAGGCCAGATTTACTCTCAAGTATTTCTAAAGTGGATAATGGCATTGGAGCATCAATGGCCAAATATGAGCATGATAGAGGTTGTGAGACATATGATGAGATAAGAAGTGATAACATACAAGGAAAAAATTACTAAACTACTAGATAATTGATTGATGACATGATCCTTGACAGTGTTAGGAATTCAAGGATGAAGTTTATGATCATATGTGGTGATGACTTTGCTATTATATCACAAATCCAATTGATGTCTCCATATACAAGTACACATAAGGTTGGCTATGTTGATTGTGTTGATGAATTAAAAAGATTTAAAATATTACAAACTTAAAAAAATCATAAATAAATGCTTGAAAAAAAAAAGAAAATCTTCTCACAAATTTTCTAAGAATAAACCACATTTGATGAATATTTAAGAAGATATTAGTCATATATTTATTAGTTATAATTTTCTAAAATTTAAATAATCAATAATAGTTGTAATTAATTGTAAAATAATGAAATTATTTTATGAGTTAGTCAATGTAATTAGTCTTTGGAATCAAAATTGAGATATTAATATCATTTTCCAAAGTTAATATTTCTAAACTCTATGTTACAAAGTAAATTCCAAACAAAAAAAATATATCTTAAAATAAATTAAAAATATTTTAAACATCCTAAAACATATTAAAAACATGTTTTAATAAACTATAGACTTAAATGAACCCTAATGCCCCTAGGCATTGACCTAGTCTTATCCTAAGTAAGCCTGCTTGACCTTAGTGGCCTTAGGTGTTATTTTGATGACTCAATTTTCACTATGCACATATTTGTATCTTACCATTTGATTTATGATAATAAATATTTTGTAGTGTATTCTAATAGTCTACAAAGTATTCTCTATAGATAAATTAAGTTATAGCAACTATTATAATGAGTAGATTATGATGGACTTAATTGCAATGTCTAGGAAGAAGTTAAGTGAATTCATTATCAAGTTCAAAGATCCAAGGTCATGATTTAGTTTTTTTTTAAGTATTGCTAGTTTTCATGTATATAATTGAGTGTTGATCATTATTGAAGCCTAAAGGATAGTTAATACATTATTTGAATGAGCTAAAAACACCAAAGGGTGCTATACATATAATATATATTATAATTAATAGATAATTAATTGAGCAAATAATCTATGCATTACAATATTGATCAAACTACCCAACATGATAAAATTCAAATTAATCATCCTAGAAATTTTCAAAATAATATTCCTTACACATTAAAATATATTTTAATCTTTCATGTGGAGTTTTTACAAAATTCAAATTTGAATTTGGACATATTTTCACTTCATTAGATTTGATTGAATTTTCTCTTTAATTTTTAATGAATTTTTTTATCTTAAATTAATGAATTTTTTATCTTAAATTAATGAATTTTTCATTGCAAACTCCTACAAAGTATACTTTTCTCAAAGATTTATAGGTGTTTTAACATCAATTCATAAGCCTTTTTTGTCTTAAAGTTTTTAACAACATTTCTTTTTCACATATGTAATAAAAGCTTTAAAGATTCATCCTTCTCTTGAGAGCATTTTAATATGTCACATCTCTTTTCTTGATAAAATCATTTAAGCTATGCATTTCATTTTAGTGCATTTACATACATACCACATAATTCTTATATACTTATATGTCTAACACTTAAATTTTGATATTTCCATTCATAGCACTCATATCTTTAACATCATTATTATTATCTTCTTAAAAGTGAATATATCTTTTCATGCCTAATTGTTAGAAATATAAATATTAATCTTTAGACGTAAATACTAAATACCAATACATAGGAATTGAGTGATATGTATATAAATCATCCTTCTATTTTCATTAGGAGCAAGTAATGTGCTTTATTGTAAATTAGTTTAAAGCTTTTCAAATAGTTGTAACATTTCTTTTGGTGTTAGAAAACTTGATTAGAGAGTTTAGTATTGTACTCTCCCATTATAGCATAATACATTGACTTTCACTCACTCAAAAGAGAGTATTGATGCCAAGACTTCACCATCCGATGAAATAGATTTTTGTGCCACTAGTTATAAGCAAAGGATAGGGAAATCATAGTATAGGCAATGATTAGGTGTACAAGTAGGCCTTAGGTTAACCAAACCACCTATGAACCTTTTGTATGTGTAGATCTCTATAGCTTAATAATATTTGTACTTCTCAATTGACATATATTACTTGGTTAAATTGCTTAGTAGTGAATGATATAAATATCCATGTATATAAGGGTGTGCATAATTTAGATTAAATAAAAAAGTCAAATCAAATCGATCTTATTTTATTGATTTGATTTAGTTATTAAAGTATTAATTTAGTAATTAGTTATTAATTTAAGTTTTCTAGTTTTTTATTTATTTATACTTATGTAAAGCCAATCATACTCAAAATTAAGTTATGCTAATTTTTAGAGTGTTTTTGAAACTCAAGGTTCTGTTTGGGACAATAATAGCGGTGTGATACGATTTAAACCACATCGCTATTATCATTTGAGAAACTGTGTTTTCATTACGTTTTGAAGAATTGTGATGGCAAAGTTGTATTTTTCAACTTGACTTGATAAAATAAGATGGTTAGCACAATGCTTGGTATGACTTTTTTAAAATAAAAAAAATTTATTACCTACATCAACTTTTTAAATAATTGCTTCTTCTCCAATAGTTTAAATCACTCTAGCCACCTCAAATAGAAGTCTTTATAGGTTTGTTGACGCTCTCATCGCCCTTCAATTCTAACCTTCACAGGTTTGCTAGCTTTTTATATTTTTATAAACCTACAAATATTTTTAAAATTTTGTTGATTTATGGGGAAAATTATTAAAAGAATTTTCTAAATTTGCAAAAAAAAAAAATTTGATATTTCAAAATTTGTAAACATTTTTAATTGTATTTTGAAGTCTTCATATCTCTACATATTTTAAATTTATTTCTACGACTATTTACTTTTTTATGATAATTTTAAATGAAAACACATACACAAATAATTTCCATATCTAGTTTGAAACTCATAACCCTCTTAAAATTCATGAAATTTCATCTTTCTTATTTTGTTAGGGCAATATGATGTCTCATTTCACCTTAGTGTGAAATATATAATTCACCATATCCTAAGACACCTTAAATAATATAGTTCATCTCATGTGACAATGGTCATAAATAAAGTTCTTCGTGTCTTTAAAAACAAAAATATCCACCATCATAAAAAATAAACAATAATTTTAACTCTTTAATCATTTACATTAAAACCAAACCTCAAAATAAATTGATCATTTATACATACGTTTTATAATTAAATGTCACATCTTTAAATAAATAGTCACCAATAGTAGATGTTGTAATAAGCATATCTATAAGCATCTCTCTCTCTCTCTCTCTCTCTCTCTCTCTCTCTATCTCTCTATATATATATATATATAATTTATTTATTTATTCATTTTGATAATAGTGTATTGATTTAGACTAGGATATATTATAGAAGAACTTAACTATCATATTATTTTTTTAATGGATAGAAAACCAAGTAGTTCTTGATCATTTTTATTCTATCATATCACTTTAAAATGCAAATTGTTTATTTATAATCAGGTATATGCCTTAAATTACATATTTTTTTAGATTTATTCACTTGTGTTATAATTAAGATGATATTGTGTGGTGTCAATAGCCTCTCAAGAATTTAGATTTTATAACCATAAAATATAAATAGCTATAAAATCAAGCATAGGATAAATAATTTTATTTACATTTATATGACTTCTCTTTAAGCCATGATTTCAAAATAATCAATCATAACATTCATATAAACCATTAATGTATAGATAGTGTTAGAGTTAATGTTTTTTCCATTAAGGTTGTACACAATAGATATCAGCAATTAAATTTTTGGCTGATTAATACATAAATAAGTATTGTGGATCACATGTTAGATTTGATTATCTTTCTCACATTATGATAGATAATTGAAATGAAATTTACATTATAAATCAAACATTAATACTCACCTAGTTAGATTGATTGCTTAGTGTTTAAATTATAAGACCCAATTCTTAATTCAATGCAACTTAATATATCTTGCCTTCATTGTAACCAATACAACATGTACTTCAAAATGCTAAAGGGGTTGTTTGGTCTGATAAATTTGAAATACAATGTAAAAATATAATACATTTGAAATATTTTTTTATGTTTAATTGAAAACTTTTCAAATATGAGAGTTTAGGTTCTTTTTTTATTCAATTAGATAGTGTAATGCAAAATGAAATGAAATTATCGATGGTGGTATTGATGATTGACTATTGGGACTATGATGGCGAATAGAAATGCAATGCAATAGCCGATGAGCTATGATAGGCGACAGAGGCGATGATAACTAGCAGTATCAATGAGCAGCAAGTAGCAGGTGGCTGGTGGTAGGCAGAGCTAGTAGCAATTATCCTATATTTGACTAATTTGAATATATACACCTAATTGTATATTAAAAATTAGCCTATAATTGAAGAATTCCAAATATACTAAATTTGAACTAAAAACTATATTTTAAAAATAAAGGAATTTACTTTACACTACACTCCAAATTACAAGCCTCCACAAAATCATTTATTTCATAAGACTTAGTTTCAAGATTGAGGTTGGAGATCTATGACCTTAATTGTAATATTATAAATCTTATTTCTAAGCTAGGTCTTGATAATTATTTTTGTAAAATACAAATTTTACTCTTATAAGATGATCAATTTGAACTTATATTAAAATATGAAAGCTCAATATAGTATTTGAGCTTCTCTCAACCGATCAATATGAAAAGCTTACTTAGTTATTTTCTAGAATTAGGAATTTAAGGTTTAATCCATGACTTTCACTTAGAATTTAAAAAATGATTGAACCATTATTATCAACTAAAAAATATTTAATTCTCAATCAATGATTTCTAGGCAAGAAAAAAAAAAAAAAAAAAAAAAAAGAGAAGCTTATGGATGGAAGTTGGACACATGTCAAATGCATGGCCAAGTTGAGATGAAACTAACACTAAGTTGAAATAATAGTAGTTTGTACATTTAAAATAATATGCATAAAAAAAATTCAGAATCATGCCATAAAAAGCAAGATGCCATCTTATTAAAAGATTCAGTAGTTAAGCTTTGATTTAATAACAAATCAAATATGAATCAACTTCCACTCAATTTATTAATTCATCAATCAACTCATTTAAAAAATATTAATATAAAATATATTTTAATATATTAATATTTAATAATTTAAATATAAAATTATTAGAAATATATAAAACTTATATTTTTTTTATATTAAATATTTTTTCTTTTTTATTTTATTATTATTTTATCATTTCTAAATCATATTTTTTATTTTATTAAATTCATAACAATTTGATCGTGACATGCGCAAATATATGAATCTCATAATGATGAAGGTGGTTAAATTGTAAATGTATATGTTTTAAATAATTGATTTATAAATATCACTTTATTGGGGCTTTTACATACACTATCACCATATTCTTACATATTTAAAAATTAACCAAGTTCAACATCAAAATTTCAAATTGATATTCAAATATTGAAATTCATAACAAAAGCCCAACCCATATTTTTTATTTTTGTAAAATTCATAATGATTTGATTGAGACATGCCTAAATACATGGGTCTCATAGTTCAAAAAATGATGAAAATGATTAAATTATAAATTCAAAAATTTTAGATGATTGATTTATAAATATCACTTTGTTATAATAATTATTTGAATCAAAATCATTTTATTTCTTCCTTTGATCCTTTCTAAATAAGCGAGCTCATGGACCAAACTGTGGCATAAAATTCAATAAACTCAATTAATTAAACAAATTTAAGTTCTATTAGAATTTTTTACATCCCTAGATCCAAGATAAAAACTAAGATCCTGTTTGGAATCAATTTTTGTTTTCTATTTTTTATTTTTATTTTTAAGAAACAAAAAAAATGTTTATTTATCTATTTTTTATTTTTATTTTTCTTTTTTTAAATAAATTTGTTTTTTGTTTTCAAAAATACTAAAAACATGTAAACCCTATTTTTCTTTATTTTTAAAACACTCAGTCATGCTTTTCAGATTTTTAAAGATTTAGATTTAATTTTTTATTTTTAAATTATATTATATAATATTATTAATTTTAATTAATTTAATCTACCAAGATTTATTTTGAATGTAGGATAATAATAGATTAATTTTAATATATCATGTGTGTTTATATATATAATGTAAATTTAAATTTATATATTAATTTTGATTGATTCAAATTAAATTTAACTTGATTATATAATAATAATAAGAATTTAACTTATTTCATCAATAATTATTATTTAAAATATGTTTATATCTTTTAATAAATTGTATTAGAATTTAAATATGCACGTACGTATTTTATATTTAATGTTTATACTTCAACTCTTACAAATAAGTATCTCTTTTTTTTTGCATTTTCAACGTTTCAAATATATTAGTGTAGTTTATCTTGCAAGCAGATATTTTTTAAGTCGGATCAGCGATGATCAAAATAATATTACTCAAATTATGTAATATCGCATTTGTAGTTTTTCAATTTTATTATGTGCAATTAAATTGAATATGAAAATTTTTGTTTAATAAATTTTTACATTTTGAATTTTTCTAAGTGATTCGTTTTATAAATGAATATTATTCAGATTGTTTCGGCGATGATTTAAATTTAATTTTTGTATATGATTTGATTCAAACAATATAACAAATATGTAAACCAATATCTATCATCATCATTTGTGTTCCTAAATATTTTTTTTATTTTATGTTAAAATAAAAAAATATCAAACTATTTTTATTTTATTTTAAAATTTAAAAAATAAAAAATACAAACGGATCCAAGCAACCCTTAAGAGTAATAATTAATTTCATTATTTTATTTATTCCATTAAAAATTTTAAAAGATAACAACTAAACATGTTTTTTTATTTTTTATTTTTTAAAATAAAAAATTCATAAAAGACCAAATATATTTTTATTTTCACATAAAACAAAAATAAAATTTAAAAAAAAAAAGTAAAAAGAAAATTAAAAAACAAAAAATAGAAAGTCATCCCAAACAATCCCTAAACTAATTATAATCACCAATTTAATTACCCAAGCTTTGAATTAATCCAAATCCCCCAATTGATACAACAACAACAACAACAACAAGCCTTAATCCCACTAGGTGGGGTCGGCTACATGAATTCTTTGTCTCCATTGTGTCCTATTATGTGTCAAATTTTCATTTAATTCAAGTATACTAAGATCATTTTTTATACATCTTAACCAAGTCTTTTTAGGTCTACCTCTACCTTTCTTAACATAAGGTAAATCTAATGCATCTACTCTCTGTCTCATCCACGGTAGGCGCTTTATGTGGCCAAACCATCTAGGTGACTCTCCTAATCTTATCTACGGACCTCTCTTTTTCCCTACATACTCATTTTGCATTCTATCTCTAAGAGTAAAGCCACTCATCCACCTAAGCATCCTCATCTCTGTAACACTCACTTAGTATGCTTCTCTTTTATTGGCCAACATTCGCACCATAAATCATTTGCAAGTCTTACCACCATCTTATAAAATTTTTCTTAAGTTTAAGAGGAACTTTTATCACATAATAGGCGGATGCATTCCTCCACTTCAACCATCCAACTTGAATTCTACTAATAACATCTCCATCTATTTCACCATCATTTTGAACAATAGAGCCTAAATATCCAGATACTCTTATTAATGTGATCACTTTAAAGTCACAACACTTCTTAAAACTTCTACAACTAAAATTACAATCCCATATATTTCAATTTTGATCTTTAAATAAAACCTTTAAGTTGACCTCCATAATTCAAGTTTATTGGACTCCTCTACAGTCTTATCAACAAGAAGAATTTCATCGACAAAAGCATACACCAAGACATCTTCTTGTAAAATGCCTCGTAAGAACATCCATAACTAAAGTAAAAAAGATAAGGGCTTAATGTTGATCCTTGATGTAATCCAACCAAATAGGAAAATATTTTGTCAATCCTCCTTGTGTTTGGACACAAATGCTCTAGTATACATATCCTTAATGACTTGAATATAACCAATATTAACTCATTTCTTAGAACTCTCCAAAGAATATCTCTTGAGACTTTATCATAAGCTTTCTCTAAATCAATAAATATCATATGTAGATCCTTCTTACTTTTCTCTATGCTTCTCCATCAAACCTCTTAACAAATGTATAACATCTATAGTAGATCTGAAACCAAACTAATTGTAAGAAACTTACGTATCGTGTAACTATGCTCAATTACTCTCTCCCATAATTTTAATGTATGGCACATTAACTTAATTCCTCTATAATTTGCACTCTTGTGCATCACCTTATAAATATAGAACCAAAAACTCTTTCTCCACTCATCTGACATCTTTTAATCTTTAAAATAATATTAAAAGATTTGTAATAAGAAATTCCTTGATCTCCTAAACATTTCTATTGGAATATTATCCGATCTCGCTTTTCCACATTTCATTTTCTTTAAAGCTTCACTAACTTCAAATTTATTAATCGATGATAAAAAATAAATTCTCTATTTTGTTTAGGGTATTAAGGTTCTTAAAATCAATCGTCTTTCGGATCCCTTGAAAAGTTTATCAAAATACATCATCCACCTTTTTTCAATATCTTTTTTAAGAAAAGACTTTATTATTTTCATCCTTAATACTCACTTAAATTTTCTTTCTTCTCTATCTCTTTGGTTTTAATTTATACATACTTCTTTTCACTAATCTATTCAGATAAATCACTAAAAAATTTAAATTTTTTGCATCATATATTACTTTCTTAGAATCTCTACAAATCACTTTATATCTTTTCTCCAGTTTTACATCTAAACCAAATTTTATAATAATCTTCTTATTTCTTATCTTTTTTTGCACACTTTGACTCCACCACCAACTATTCTTATTAAAAGAAGCTTTTTCTTTTAATTCCCCAATTGATAGATTACATCAAATCCCATCTTCCCCAAGGGACAATCTTAAAATCTTTGATATGATGTCATCAAATATACTTTATATTCAATATTCAATAACTAACACATAAGTCAATAAAATTACTCATTTCAAGAAAAATAAATAAATATTCGCTCATATGAATAGATCTCAACCCTGCCAACATTTGGAATGCATGGCTGATGAGCAACTGGAAAACCCTAGAATTACTTAAATGGAGAAAATCCCAACAGCAAAACAGTAAATGCGTTTAACAAAAACATGGAAGCACAGAAGATATTTCTAACACTGTAATATGCCTCTGATATACCACTGAACAGAAGCATGGTAGAAGCATGATAGAAATAGAAGAATTATCCAAAGCTTCATGTTCACTAGAGAGCATCTTAGCCATTGGTTTCATCATCAATAGCTTTAAAAATCTCTTTTTTTCTAAAGCTTTTAAATACACAATCACCCAATTCTTATAAATTTACAAATCAACCGCTTTAACCTCAATTTATCAAATGGAGATTCAAATATTAAAATTTATAACAAAAACTTAACTCATATATTTTATTTTTAGTAAAATTTTCAATGACTAGTACAAATATATGAGTGAGATAGTTCGCCCCCGTCTCCCCACCCTCATAAGGAGCTGGGAGGCTTAGTTAGGTTTCTCTGCAAGGCCATTTTCAACAGGTGCTTCAGACCTGCCATCGAAACCATGATAGGGAGCTTCGCTCATCGGTCGAGGGATTGGAGCGCCGCCAAAATCTCGAGGGAAGAACTCGAAATCGGGTCCGAAATTAAATTTAACTTCGCAACTCGGCTGGTTTGGTAGGGTGTAGAGTGATGCAGCTGGGTAGTAACGCCCTCCGCAGAGATCTTTGAAGGCTGTCCCCTGACCTACTCCATTCTTGAAGAAGGATATCTCGCTACCTGCAATAGGGATTGGAGCGTAGCATTGATGAGCTTAAAAACAAATAAAAATGAATTGTGTAAATTTTTATTTCATGAACTGGAACCAAAATAATGTTATCGATAACTAGATAATAAGAATTAGAAGAGATAACTGCATTTCAGAAGAGATGTGGTTAAAGCAGAACAGAATGTGTCTTCAGTTGGCAACAAACAGGGACTTTTGATATGATGGGAGTAGCAGTAATGAAATTACATAAATCAACTCCATTTATTAAAAAAAATACTAAAAATTGCTATAATATGAAATGAAAATCAAGATAGAATTTGGCGAGGCTTGGCGCATGCTTACCATGTTTGACCTTGCTTTCAGTCAAACAATGAATAAAATATTTCAGCATCATGTTTAAAGAAGACAAACAAGGGTGGGCGAGAAAAGTGTTAATGCAGATTACTATCTGATTACAGCTACTTTAATATTAAGTAATAGATTCATATTTACTTACATTATTATCTTAGTTGCTTATTTTAGGTAATTCGTTTGCTGCAGAGTTGACTATACAGTTGTCATTACAGAGCAAACCACCTTCAATTTTCATTTCGTTTCCTTCTAACAGTTCATATGTATAGTGCAAAATAGCTGTGTAAGAAGTTTAGTTTTTGATTTGAGGTTTACAAAGGAGGTTCTCCGTCTGTCACTAAAAGAATTCAAGGAATTTTCCTATCTCCTGCATTAACGTTCTGAATTGGTTCCAGGGATTGCTTGTTTACATCAATTGGTATTAGAGCTAGCAAGAGCAGATGGTAGCAGCGACGATGGTGATCAAAGCTTGGAAGCCCTGTGGGCTGCTCGCAGAGGATTGGGAGTAAGAATTGATAGACTTGCAAATGAATTTTTAAAATTTTCAGTAGAGGTTCAACGAGATGTTAGAAAGTTGCAAAATGTGTTGATCAGTGGCAATCACACCGCAGATGTGAATCCCAAAGCACCAATCACTAAACAACGTGCTACAACATGGAACCCGTGTGAGGAGCGTCGAGCTCGTGAGAGTCCCAATAGATTATGCAATAGAATCTGAAGTAGAAAAACATTATCAATAGAGATGGGAAGAAACAAACTCTGAAATGGAAGAAGAATATCCAGCTAGCCTTCTTCGACGAAGACTGCATGAGTTCCGGCAACCTCGAGTGGATCAATGAGCATCTACATATTGATATTTTTTTGATTGGGAGCAATCCTTTGAAAATTTCTTTGATTATATAGAGATCTCATCTGAAAAACAGGTAAAATATCTGGCTTGCAAATTGAAAGGAATCGGAGCGTGGGGGAATCAGCTACTTCTAACAAGAAGACGAGAGGGAAAGGAGGTAAATTTGAAGTTGGCGATGGATGAAGCAATTGATGCGCACCAGTTTTTTACCCACTGACTTTAAACAAACATTGTATCTCCAGTATTAACTTGTTCTCAAGGTCATAGAACAGTAAGTAAATACATAGAAGAATTATATAGATTGACTTCTAGGAATAATTTAAATGAAAGTGAGAATTAACCTGTTGAAAGGTATATTAGCGGCCTCAAAGAGAGCATTCGAGATAAACATGAGTTAAATTCGGTGTGGTCTGTATCACAAGCAGTTAATATAGTTTATAAGGAAGAGCAATAATTGCTCGATGCTCTCGAAGCACACCATAGAGAAGAAATAATTTTGAATTTTCTATAGATTCCAAAAATAAGTTTCTCCAATATTACAAACATAGCTCTCCTTAATCACAAGCCTCTAATATGATGCCAAAAATTCCTGAGCAGAAATTTGAAGTTGAGGCAAACCACAAACTGAAATATGAAGTTAAATCAAGTGCTGATATAAAAGAAAATCCTTATGCTAAGCAAAATGCAATCAAGTGTTTCAGGTGTTTTCAAAATGGACATAAGTCAAATAAATGTCCTGCTAGAAAACAATTACAGATGGTGGAAGGCAAATGGAAAAGTTAGAAGGACAGAAAGTTAATCAATATAGCTAAGTTGAGGATATTCCAGCAGATGAATGTAAGTTGATAGCATGTGTTTTTGAGATAATATTAATTGATCCATGCCAATCAGTACATTCGTAAAGACATTCTATTTTTCAAACTCGGTGCATTATTTACCAGAAAAGTGTGAAGTTTTAATTGATGGTGAGTGTACTATGACAAAACATATGAAATAGTATAAAATTGGTTGGGTTCATAAAGGCATTGAAATTATTGTGACTGAAATGTGCGAGGTTATTTTCTCAATAAGAAAACATTATGTGAGGTCCTTTGTGATGTAATGGACATGAATGTTTGTCACCTTATTTTCGGACGATCTTGGCAAATGAAGTGGGCTATATATGATGGGAGGACAAATTCATGCTCTTTTGAATGAAAAAAATAAGATCTTACGTTTGCTGTCAATAACTACTATAAATTTGCATCCTAAAAAAGTTCAGATACTAAGATCCTTACTACTTCCAGCTCACATCTCATTACAGCTTATCGTGAGACACAAATACTTTTGGCTTTATTTGTAATCGAAGCTGAAAGACAAATAACAATATACCACTTGAAATTCAATCTTTGCCTAAGTAGGTTTTCAGAAGTTTGTCCAAATGAATTGCCTGCAGTGCTCTCATCACTTGGTTGGTTCAACATCACATCGATTTTTCACCGGATTCTACTTTACCTAATTTTCCTCATATAAAATGAGCCCAACAGAACATAAAATACTGCAAGATTTAATGGATGATTTATTGTAGAAAAAATTGATTCAGCCTGGCTTAAGCCCTTCTGCTGGCCAGGCTTTATTGGTATTAACGAAAGATGAATCGTGACACATGTGTATAGACAATCAACAAAACTATTGTAAAATTCAGATTTCCCATGCCTTGTTTGGATCGCTCAGCAGCAGCTGCTGTACTTACAAAGCTAGATTTACAAAATGCTTATCAAATACGTATATGTCCCAAGGATGAATGTAAAACAGCTTTCAAAATGAGAGAAGGATTATATGAATGAAAGGTGACACCCTTTGGGCTTTGCAATATGCCAAGCACATTTATGCGCTTCATGAATGAAGTTCTTAAACCCTTTATAAATGAATTTTGTGTCATTTATTTTTATGACATCTTAATGTATAACACAACCTTAAATGAGTATATGAATCATTTAGAACAAGTCCTCATAGTTCAAAAGAGCAACTAGCTATTTATATAACTACCTAAATGCAGGTTGCTCCAAGGTGTTTTTGTGGGATTTATTATTACTACAGGAGGTGTTGCAGTTGATCCCACAAAGGTCAAAGTTATTCAAACCTGGCCCGTATTAAAAATCATCACAGAGGTCAGAAGTTTTTGCGGGCTTGCAAATTTTTATCTCAAGACTATTCGAGGTTTTAATTCAGTGATGGCACTAATTACAAATTGCCTAAAATTGAAACGGTTCACCCAAAGAGAACAACAACAGAGTTTCAAACTCATCAAGCAACTTATATGTTCAGCACCTGTTTATCTTCATCGAACTTTGATCAGCCAATTTTAATTGATATAGATGCATCATCCATTGGCATTGAGGCTGTGTTGGCTCAAGAGGGTGACTTATTGTATTCTTTAGCGAAAATTTAAGCATGCCTCGCCAAAGATGGACTGTTTATGAGTAGGCATTATATGCCATGAATCAGGCATAAAAGCAATGGGAAACCAATAGTTTGATCACCATGCATTGCAATTTTTGAATTCCCAAAAAACTCTTGTTAGGATGCATTCACGACGGGCTCATTATATACAAAAGTTTACATTTGTGTTTAAACACAAATCTGGAAAGTAAACATAGTAGTGGATGCTCTTAGCAAAAGATCAAATTTATTAGCAGCTCTACAAATTGAAACTCTCAATTTAGAATTGTTCAAGGATTTGTATGAGGATGATCCTAATGTTGCTGTTTTGTGGACTAAATGTCTGAATTACAAACCAGCAGTAGATTATAGCATTCGCCATCATCCCTATTCAAAAGTAATCAATTGTGCATTCAAAACACTTCGATCCATGAGCTATTGTTGGAAGATGTTCATGCTGGAGGGTTAGCAGCTCATTTGGGTAAGGATAAAACCTTTGAACAAATGCATACAAGGTTCTTTTGGCCTCAACTTCGTCAAGATGTTATCTGTTTTGTGGAATGATGTTTGTCAAAGTTAAAAGGAGACAACTCAAATACAGTTTTGTACTTGCACATTCCGATTTCTGTTTGGGAAGATATTATCCTTGATTTTATAATGGGTTACCAAAAACTAAACAAGGTTTAGAAACCATGATGGTAGTGGTGGATCGGTTTTCGAAGATCACACATTTTTTAACTTATAAAAAAAATATTTAATGCCATTAATGTGGCCCAATTATTCTTTAAAGAGATCATAAGATTGCATTGTTTATCACAGAGTATAATCTTAGATCGAGATATAAAATTTATTAGTTCTTTTTTACGAGAACTATGGAAGAGATTAAAAGCTGATTTATGACTTAGTTCTGCATATCACCCCAAATGGATGGACAAACCAAAATGATAAACAGAATCTTAGGTAACATGCTACATTGCCTCATATCCAATCAACCAAAGCAATGAGATAAAATGTTAAGCCGATCTGAATTCGGCTATAATTTGATGACAAATCGATCTACAAATCAATGTCCATTTGCTATTGTGTATGCTAAAATGCCAAATCAAAAGTGGACATATCAATATTAACAAATTGTAAAAATCAAGCAACTAAACAATTCATTTTAGATTTTAATAATGTTTCAAGATATCAAAAGTAAATTATAGTAGTCCAATGATAATTATAAATTTAAGGTCAATATATATCACCAACAGAAGGTTTTTCAACCAAGGAACTAGTTATGATTTGTATCCACAAAAAGCAATTGCCTTTGTGAGAATATTATAAACTAGGGCCGCTTGTAATGGGATCATTTTCAACCAAACAAAGAATTAATGACAATGCATATATCATTGATTTTCCTACTGAGCTGAATCTTCCATTGACATTCAATATTTCTAATATTTACAAATATTAGCCACCAGATGATGCAAATTTAGAACTTGAGATGAATTCTTCTTGAGGGACGGCCTAATGCAGATTATTATCTAATTACAACTATTTTAATATTAAGTAATAGATTTATATTTCTTAACAAACATTATTATCATAGTTGCTTATTTTAGGCAATTCATTTGCTGCAGAGTTAATTATACAATTGTCATTGCAGAGCTAGTAGCCGGCAGCAAACCACCTTCAGTTTGCATTCCATTTCCTGTAAACAGTTCATATATATATTACAAAATATCTGTGTACGAAGTTTAGTTTTTGATTTGAGGTTTACAATGGAGGTTCTCTGTTTGTGTCACTGAAATAATTCAAGGAATTTTCCTTCTTATTTTCCTATCTCCTGCATTTAAGTTCTGAATTGGTTCCTAAGATTGCTTGTTTACATTAAGTGTTCTCATCTTGTAAAAAAACAACGATAAAAGAACGATTATACAGATTGCTTGAACAGCCAAAAGCAAAGCACAGAACAAATGCACTGCAATAATGCATGCTGTTAAGACAATTAAAAAAAAATAACTGCGGAAGCCACTGCATGTGAGTACAAAGTGGTGATCATAACAACGTCATGTAGCCTAGTTTTATTCTTTTCAGTGTAACATAAATTAACTAGCAGGATTAATGCAGCTCCCTGACAGGGCTGCAGAATAAGTCATTGGCGGTGGAATTGATGCAGGCAATAAAGAGGCAAGGGTGGAGTTGGACATCTTGAGAATGAGCTCTTTGTTGCAGTGAGGGCAAAGGAAGAAGATGGTGGCAAGGACTAGAGGGGGTCGATATCTGCAACAGAAAGATCCATTTGAGTTGTGTGTTCTGCTTCTCTAGAATTTTGATAACAGGTGTGAAACACAATAGAGAGGACATAGGCAAAAAGCAGTTGCTACACACCTGTACTTGTCGGTATGTACAAAGTAATCTCAAATTATGGCCATGAACGCATCATGTGAAGCATTCACAGAGTATCAATGAGAAGTGAAGAAGGAAAACTAGTTGCGCATCCCATGATTTAAGAAACAGTGATGCAAATACTTAGTCACAGGGAAATCAATGCATGTGACAACTTGGAAGGGGATGCCTAAATCAGATAAAGAGGGAAGCAGCCGAAAATGGCGATGGTGAGAGAATTTTTTATTTTTTTATTTGATGAGAGAAAAATCTAATGTAGATGAAGAACTGGGGAGATAAATAGAAGAATGGAATTGAGAAATCAGCTGAATAAACATCCTATAGAGGAGGCAACGGGTTGAGATGAAATAAAGAAGAAGAAAAGATTAGGAGAAAGAGGGAGGATCCGTCAAAAAGAAGAAATCAAGAGCAAAACCTATTGTTATTTCATTATCAAATAAATTGAATTATGGACTCTATGCCTGATTTATAAAAGCAGGTGTTGAGTATATTGATGTATATCTCACAATTTGATTTGATAGAAATAAATCTTATGTAGTGTAGACTAATTGTTTATTAAGGAATTTTACAAGTTAATCAATTAATAGCAATCATGTAGATGGTGTAGCGTTTTACTAAGCAATTTGGAACCTTTGCCAATTGGAAGACAAAGATGAAGGTGACCATTAAAAGAAGACTAGAGTGTATGTCAAGTTCATGAGAATTCTATGGAAAGTATAGATTACAATAAAATGTTTTAGGTTTATAGTATTGTTTATTTAGTTAGATGATTAATTAAGTGTCAAGGATGATAAACACAAGCTTAAAAATTGGCCTAGTTCTTGAAATCACAGAAGTCAATAGATTAAAAAAAATCAAATATCAATTTTAATTGCAATAGTCAAAATCTATCTAAAATATATAAAATGCAATAAAAATCACTTTTATATCTTGAAAAAATTTAAATATTATTGGCACCAAGTTATCAAAAATCAGGTGTCAAATCAAGAATATCATTTACACTAAAAAAATCATCATATATTTATAAAAAGCATTTTTTCCAAAATCCTAAATTTCATCTTTAGCAAAATTTAGGTTTTATTGTTCATTTGTACTATGTAGAAATAGACAAAAATGGGACACAACATGAACACATGTTAGACCAAAATTGTGAAAACCGAACTGAATAAAGACCAAAAAAAGGAGAGGTTCGAGATTCAAGGCTCAAGGCTCAATGATTCAACCAGAGTTGAACCCGATAACTTTATAAATATTAAAATTATTAAATATTGATCTAATTAAATGATACAATAATATAAATATATGATAAATATGTAACAATAAATAAATAAAATACATACATAAATAACATTTATAATAATTATAAATTTAAAGATCGATGTAAAACTCATAAATATACAATTATATAAGTATTATAAATCTAGATATGTGTATCTAAAAATATTTTATATTATAGATTTATAAATATAAATATAATTTATAAAAAAATATAGTTTATAATAAATATATAAAGCATAAAGCTTATAATACAAAAAAATATTTTAAAATTTTTGTAAAATATAGATAACAAAAAATACAATAATTAAAATTTTATCAAATATTATTATAAATTATATATTCTAAAAATATTTTTTTCTATTAAAAAATATTTTTTATAATAAGAATATAGAGTTAAAAATTAAAATATTATTTATATATTCTTACATATCAATGTCCATTTAATATTTCCAAAATTAAATCAAATTTTTTTAATCCCACATCATAAAGAGAGCAGGTTTTGCACTCTTTTTATATAAAAAAAGAGCTCTAAAGTATAACCTTGTAACTTACTTAGGTGGTGAAGTGTTGGACATGCTATAGATTAATTTAGCTAAGTTCATGTTAATGATAATAAGATTTTCAACAACAACAAACAAATAATCCCACTTGGGGTTACATGAATCCTTTATTCCAATGTCTATTACGTGTATCATTTAATTCAAGATAAAGATCATTTTATACATCTTAAAATTTTTAAATATTGATCTTTCTTAAATGAAAACAATATAATTGATAAATATGTAACAAAAATAAATAAAATACATACATAAATAACATTTATAATAATTATAAATTTAAGATATGACCATAACTCATAAATACATACATTATTATAAATCTATATAATATAATATTTAAATCTAAAATATTTTAATATTTTAATTTTTATAATATTATATTTATAAATATAAATATAATTTATAAAAAATATAATTTCTTAATAAATAATAAATAAATATTATTTTTATAATAAAAAAAAAAAATATAAAATTTTAATATTTTATAATAAAATATTTTTTTATAAAATAAATAATAATATAAAATATAAATTTTAATTTCTAAAATATTTAATATTATATTTCTATAAACAAAAAAAGAAATATTAATCGTAATATTAATTATTCTCCATAATTTTAATGTATGGCAAAATTAACTTATTTATAATTTGCACATCATGGCATCACCTCTATTTTAAATATAAAACAAACTCTTTCTCCACTCATCTCGACATCTTTTACTTAAAATAACATTAAAGATTTGTTAGCTAAGAAATTTGATTAAAACATTACACATCTATATTTTCATAATTTATAAATTTTATTTTAAAAATATTTAAATTAAAATATTATGGTCAACTTAATATAATTAATATAAAAAATTTAATTTTATGATTGAGAATTAAAGATGATTAAATAATTATATTTGGACTGATCAATTTTATACAATTGAGATTGATCTGCCGATTTGCCAATTAGCTAGTCAAAGTAGAACCGATGGTTCTGTTCAGATTTCATCGGTACACTGTGAAAATAGTTTACAACTAACTAGATCACCTATATAACATCAAGGACCAATCGATTGAACTGATTGGCCTAATTTGATTTTTAAAATAGTGTTGGACACAACAAAAAAATTGTATGTATTAAAATAAATAAAAATAATTTCCAACAAGTGGACTTAACATTGCAAGACATAGGAAATATTTTTTTTTTCTTCTCAAGTTACAAGGGATTTAATTCCTTCATTTCTCAATTGATGTCCTTGTTGAAAGCTATCTTGTGCATTTTCTTTTTCAAGAATTAGCATGTCTCGTGTTTATGGTATGTCTATATTTCTATAATTGCATATATGTACCATATTTTTAAAGGTTTTATAAAGAAGCGATTTATTTAAAGAAAAAGATGAAAATAGCACCAACTATAGATAAGAGGAGTAAAAAAATGGTTAGGTAGCTTGATCATATATATAATGAAGGCAAGTGGATAGAATTAATGTAATAGGATAGAGAAAGAAAAAAAAAATGCAAATCAAAGATACCAATACTAGAAGTTGAAAAAAAGACAATAAAAAAATAAGTTTCATACCTTACATAACACTTAACAAAAAAAGAATAAAAAATAAAATTTTATAAAGCAAATAGGACAAAGGTAATTGACGCAGGATAACTACATAAAATGCTAAAAAAAAAGATAAAAAAATCTATAAGTGTAATAACATAAGCAAACTTCACACTTGAATAAAGAAATAGCATCTAGAAAATAGGTTTTAAGCTCCCTCCTAATCAAGAATCAAATCCAAGAATAAAGGAAGAAGAAGAATCTTCACATCCAAAATAGAATTTTATTCATGCAATAAAATTTTCAATATTGATTGACAAAAAAATAACAAACAAACAAATTATTGATAAACAAACAAATCACAAAAAATTATTAACAAAATGTAATGAACTTAATGAAACTGATTAGAATAACCCTTAAAAAATAGCAAAAATTAAATGATAAAAAAACTTAAACATTCAGAATAAAGTAAAAAACAAAACTCAAAATTTATGTCCACCTTAATTCGCCACTTTCTGCAAAACACTCGGCTCCAAAAAATAGAAGTGATAATATACCTATTATAAACAGCATGCTCCATTAGGCATTAGCTATCGATCATTAAACAGGAGATCAAAACAAATATACATCTTTAAAGGTTTGTTTTATTTTAATAGAGAAAATCAATGAGTTTTAAAAGATAAGGACTCTGAATTCAAGCTTGAATTTAAATATCAACAATTATATGGAGATTATATATGTTTTATGGAAGGTTGTTAGAAAGAGAAAGGAGACTCAAATAAGGCATAGCAAATTTGAACATTCACTTTGTGATAATGGAATTCAGGGAATATGAAATCAGTTGGCTTTTCATAGTAAAACAAAATTCTTTAGCTAACTATTGAAGATGAAGAAATCAAATGATGATGAAAGCATTCAACGTCTTAATGGAATGAAATTTTAAAGTAGCAATCTTGCATATAAAATGAACCAAAACCTTGACTCTAATATCAATTTAATGCAAGATGACTAAGAAAAAAATTAGAAAAGATAAAAGAGAAAAGGAAAAGTAGAAAAGATTTATAAAGATTATAAGATAAAAAAATCTGACACCTAGACAAAGAGAGAACCTCTCTAGAACGGATTTTAGATCTCACAATTGATCACAAAATCAAATACCAAAATCGATGGCTTGATAAATTGTTAACAAACTAACAAAATACTAAAACTTTAATGGCCTTGACTACAGTAACCATTATGAACTAATAAAATCTAAAAAACATAGAATAACTAAGCAATTCATAAGAAAGAAAAAACTCAAAATCTAAGTTTACATTATTATGATGTATATAACATTCAGAGGTGCAAGGTGAATTGATTTCAAAATTAGATGGACCCACCCTGGACTTTTATCAGGCTTCCAATTATCTAAGCCTTCTAAAGCCGTTGAGCAAATCTAATCAACAAAAAGTTGGAGGCTTCTCATCTACTATATTGTTCTCAAAGCTGTTGCCATCTGGGAAGAACTTTTTGGGTGAAAAAATTAACATGGTGTCATTGAGTGAGCCTGAACCCCATGATTGACTGAAAAAGTTTAGCCAACAAAAAAAGAAAAAAAAATTTTCGGTAAAACCAACATTTAACTCTTTTAATGATATAACCTTCTTAAAGGTAAGCTTTCGTGGGATTCCATAAAGAGCATTATCTAATAAGATAATCTAATTACTAAAATGCTTGGTTTTGTAGGTGAGTCTAAGTTACTATAAAAATAAAGCTACCACAACTCGACTATGCATGATCGAGTAAAAAATGTCGGTACAATGGAACAATCAATACAGTTACTTACGACTACAGGCCACAATTTTATTCGAGTCTCTTCAAAGTTATTCCTTTTGGCTGTCACGCTCAAAATGAAGATGTTCAAGCTGAAATATAATTATAAAAGTATCACATCTCACATATGATAAGGAGAAAAAACTCTAACCTACTGCCTATCTAAATCTTCATCAAGTTACCCAACGGACAAACTTCATAAAAAATCAAAACAAAACAAGATGCGTTCACTAAAATAAAAAATTGACCGCCTTTCTTATCTTATCAGACATCCTGTAAATAACAAAATAAATTAATCATGAAAAAACTGCAGAGCATCTTTTTTATTAAAAAAATAGGCCTCCTGAGAATGCAATTGACCTATAATTCAAAAGATGACTTGCAGAAAATTAGTAAGATTCAAAGCTCATTATTTAAGCATCGTGTGATGTCAGCATGATAATGATTCTAGTTGTAGTTGAACAGAGAATGATTTAAGTTTTTATTAAAATAATCAAATTACAAATGTTGAGCTTTTATTTAAAATAAATCAAAATTACCATATGCATATCAAGCCTTCTCCTTATTATTTAGCACCAATGTACAATTCTATGAACTTTGTTACACAAATGAGTGCATGGAATGTATCCAGAGGCAAGTAAGCATATTAAAATTTCCAGTTTCCATGTCATCACAGCTCTTTAAATCCAGAAGGTTTGAAATAATAAATTCAAATACTTTGCTCACCACAAGACCTTCATCAAATCAGCTAGTTTTCCACAGCTTTTTCCAAATTTTTATGGCTCACATCACACTTAGTCAAAAGCATTGACTTGTTTTATATTCTACATGATAAAATATGCCAGTAACGACAATTGTTTTTATTGGTAAGGACCTCACTTGAGGGATTCCAGGGTCCAGACTAAAAAACTTATAAATCGGATTGCTAATACATATTTTTTTTCCAAAAATTACCATCAATAACTAACAGCAAGAAAACTCCTCTAATAAATGTTTGGAAAACTTCACGCCTAAACCTGTCATATTGATGTTTGGTAATTAAAATTTTACCATTCATAAATGTTACAGTTATTTTATTTCAGTTAAGAACATTATCCACATATTAATTAAGTTCTTGTTCTTGGAAATTAGTAAATTTGGTTATCATATACAATACAATGACTCCCTTCTCTATTATGGTCAATAGCATAAACAATCAAATTTTTTATTTACGGGCTGTATCTACAATAATACTGTTAGTGCCATTTTGAAATAACATATCAAAACCTCAGCCATATGACAATTTTCCATCAACCTTAATTCTTGTAGTCTTCCATTTAATTTGGACTGCATGCATAAATAACATATATGTAAGCAAAAGTTGACAATGCCTGATCATTGAATGAACAATCATATCCATACTTTTCAATTTACCATTGAGATATTTTCTAGTTGTTCAGCAATGTAAAGTATCTTAAGGGTATCAGAGTGTAAGCTAAAATTTTGTGTATTCAACTAATTCCAATAACAAGTTCCAAATATATATAATTTTTTATGTAGAACTTGTTTTTGAAATGTCTGTGGCCTTATCTTGGGGAGTGGGGTAGAGTTCAAAAGCTATGATCAATTCTATATGAGATACACCATCAGCTCAACTTGATGATCTTTCTATGCACATGGTGTATGCATAAGAATCAGAAATTACAACATTTTTCTATGCAGAAGAAGTAATGATTGCAAGGAACTTTCTTAGATGATGGTGAAAATTTGCAAATTCAGGTGATCTACTGTATGAATTTTACTATGTATGACCGTCAAGGACTTCAAAAAGAAACTTAACCAACAAAAATTATTGGTTTTCCAATACATCTGCAGTTGCTGAACCATGACATTGCAGTATGTCATGCAATTGCATCTGCAATGACTGAAATAAACCTTCTAAGAAGAAATGTCAGCAATAGACACTTAGAAAGAAGTTGGTATTTCTTTGATGGCAAATGATTGTTTAGATCATAATTTCAGCTGGTAAGCTCCTACGCAAAAACAATTTTATATCTTTTAAAGAGCATAAACTTAATATGTCCTTCATTAATGTTATTCCAACAAAATAAAGATGGAAAGCATCAAATACTAACATCGCTGAAAATTTTCAAAATAGTACAAATAAATTTAGCAAACACTATGTTAACTTTTCATGGAGTGCATTGATAACCTAACCCAGTGAGAAAATACATTCAACTGGCCAACAGCCTGAATGCCTCAGCAAACATAGATTTCTGTTTAGTGGGGAGTGGATTTAAATGATCTAAAGATGTGCATGACCATTTGCATACAGTGTTATGAATATTACATATCAATAATATCACAAGCATTGTTTGAAACCATACTTGAAGGAATAAGATGTATGATAAAGAATTAACATTAACAAATCATTAGTTGTTCACTCCAAGGTCGAATAAAAGCCATCGCATAAATTGACACATCAGAAGTGCTATCCCTCCCTATAATGTCTCTATTATTACCTATGAAAATTATTTAAACCAGATTATAGCACTCTGATACAACATTAAAACTTTCCCAGTTTGAAATAACTGCAAAAAACTTTATTTGTTGGATACATTTCTCAGTCGTATGAAGATACTTGGAGAACAAATGTTGTCCAATCATGAAACATGAAATTTGCTTGAGATTAAACTCCTATTTCACATCCACGAAATAGTAAAATCTATTATTTGCTAAAGAAAACAGATTAACATAACTACAGAATACCAAAAAGGGTAAAAGGTAAAGAGAAGCATTAACTTAAAGTCCATGCATATATTCTTAATCAGACTTGCTTGAGTAAAAAAACTGCAATAAATTCATAGGATAGAGTAATAAAATATAGGTTACAAATTTTTTTTCTAGATTGCCAATTTGATTGTTGTGGGATCCGAAAATTCGCCGACTCGAAAAAGAGTTGTTTAAGTGTGGTGATAATTTGGCGGATGAATAGTAGATAAGACACTACCAGATTTCGTTCTCATTTGGTGAGAATTTTTATATCTATCAGTTTAGTTTCTATTATAGTTAATTATCCTCCCAAATCTTGATTAAAGGCTAATTGAATCGTTAAAGAAAGTATATAATTGCGTGAGTGGAGCTTTGAAATTTATTATTTTAATTTAAAACTTTTGTGGAGCGATGGCCGTCTAGATCATGGTTCTGTCCTCGTGTAAGTGCGGAGAATTAGTCGACCCAGAATGATCCTCAAGCCAGCATGGTTCCCGTCAAGGTTGTTTGTCTGGGGTGATTGTCAAGAAATATAGTACCGTACATAGGGTTTTTCGGCCGATATTTCCCTAAATGTTAAACATCAGTGCGGTAGTGATCGTAATTTAGTGGTGTATCACCGTTGGGAAGGCTCAGTCGTAACCTCCATTTATGTGAATATGGCAAATACCCGGACGGAAGGTCGTCCTTCGCTACGAACTTTAGGAATATTTGAGTGTGAAGGTAGTTAATTTGGCATTATTTCTTTGTGAAGCAAAGTTTTCTTTATTTGTCAGACCAATTACTGAGGAGTGGATTGATTTTTATTTTTATTTTTAAGTTTTAATTTAAATAATTCATTTCATTTTATTTATATTTTTGTATTTTCTTTGAATTTTGATCGTTTATGATTGATTTTAGATTTGAATATATGATCATTTATCAAAATTTTAATTATAATACCCTTCTCGATCACAGGATTAATATCGATTGAGAGCGTCTACTTTCAGATTTTAGGAGGTGCGATAATTATCTCGAAGTATAATCCTTCTTTGTCTCAGCTTGAGCATAGAGGATCGGGTTTGAGACTTTTTCTTGAGGGTTTGGATTCAGTATGTGAGTTTATTAAATCTTTGTATTATAATTATTCTGAATATTATTAATTTGAAATTATAATATCAAATTTTAGGTTTTGTTAACCGACGGTCAGAAACGGCAGGGATATATATTCTTGTATTTTATATCTGTTGTCCTATGTTTGGACATTTCAACATACATCTTGAGTATATACTCTTTTAAAATGTTGCATGACGTTAAATGTCTGGTTGAAATGTAGGTTCAATTTACAAGTTTAAGTTTTAATATGACATTTTGGATTTTGTTAGCCGGTCAAGACCAAGCAGGGATGTATAGCGTATGTCCTTTTATATTTGACTTAATTAATTCAGCAACAATAGTATATATTTGAAAATTTTATATAGATTAAGCAAATTGAAGTTTATATGTCAAATTTTAATTTTTTTTTAGTTTTGTTAACGGCGGTCAGAACAAACCGGGATATGTACATCATTCTTTGTATTTTCAGCTTGCACTGTATTGTTTGGACATTTGACATCATCAGTATATATTCTTTTAAAATGTTGTGGACATTAAATATCTAGTTGAAATGTAGGTTGATTTGTAAGTTTAGGTTTTAATATGATATTTTTGGGTTTAACTTCGGGCCGGTCAGAAAAGAGGATAGATAAACCACTCATTATTTTAATGGGATCTAGATTATTTCAAAATCTATCGTTCTTCACGACTAGATTATCTTATGGGATGGGGTTTGACTTTTCTTGCTTATGGTGAGAAGGATCATTAACAATGATGCGATGATTTATCTTTAGTCGTTATTGTGAAATTAACTTAAGATTTAATAGCGTATTAGATTTTTAGGTTTTCTTAACTTGGGACGTCACCAATAGGGAGTGTATGTTCTTTCATTTCATTTGATTATTATATACATTTAAGCGTTTAAGTTATGAATACTTCTGATTTGTTTCTTTTTTAAAATATTGTATGGATATTGAAATGTCTAAGTTGAAGTTTTGATGTTTGACATATAGATGTCGAATTATAAGCATAGCTTTGACTAACATTGTAAATCGAGATATAGATGCATTCAAATTTGAATATTTATGTATGATCAAATAAGAATTTTTTTTATAAGGCTATAAGATATGAGTTGACTCTTTTCTTATTTATCGGTAGTATAGATTTATCTATGATATGCATTGAATCTTTTATTTCTTGCGTGTCTGAGAGTTTATTTATAAATGTGAATGCATTCTGAAGTGATTGTATGCATTACAATGATATATGATTGGTTAAACCACTTTATAAATCAGCGTATACTGCTTAAACAAATCAGCGTTATAGAGTATAATTTGATTCTTTCAAGTATTTGCATGAATCAATGGTTAAGCAAATGAGCATTCTTCAGGTCATGATTTCATTTAACTTTATATTAAAGACATTCAAATTGAGCGAATAAGATAACTTTGAATATCATTGAATCATTTCAGGCATTTTAGCGTGAAGCCATTTGTTTCTAAATGATATATGGCACTTTGTATCTTTCAAATGCGTTGAGTGTCACATTTTCACACATTCATAATCACCAGGTAAAATGAATTTGAGCTTTAAATGAGTAATTGTCGTATCTTTATGAAGATTCGGGTAACGTAAACAAGCGTAAATTAAGCATTAATTTATGTATGATGAATAATTTAGCGTGAATAATGTATCATCAAACACTTCGACATTTTTTTTATCAAAATTTTCGGTAACCTCAGGCGTCGTCCATGGGGGTTGCTGGAGGCCTTACGCTTGAAAGGCGTGCATGGTAGGTGTGGCGAGCGCTCGGCCGCATTATTTGCGCGAAAGGCGTGGGTTCTGCACCGACGTTTCTTGTTAGAACATGACATATATCATAGCATTGGCGTGACAGGTGCAGATTTTATAGTTAAAGCGCGTGAACAATCTTATCCGCGGGTTTCGCGCGTTAGACGATGTGAGCAGATGCCTAGAATTTTGCGTTCACATGAAATTAAAATTAGCATTTATATGACATATTTCATCCATTCTTTCCTCTCTCTTTTTTTTTTGAAAATTTGGGCTCCGGTCGTCATGCGTGAGGTACTGGGCATTCCATGCGAAAGGCGTGCATGGTAAGTGTCGTGAGACACGTACCATTTTGATTGATTACCAGCCGAAAGGCGTGCATGGGGCGTAGTATAGCAACAGTTTCCTATCGTATTGGAGAAATATGAGTAAGTATAGTAATGAATTTAAAACTTGCATTTGCATAATAAAAAAAAGTTACTCAGAATGTATATTTAATTAAGAGCGTAATAATCAAAATTCTACATCGGCTCCATGTGGGGTTCATGAAGCTGGGCACGCCTGAGAAAGGCGTCATGGGTAATGTTTGATAAGTAAATTTGATGGCATTTCCTGATAGATATCAAAATATGAGATAAAAGATGCTGATAGAAAGGAAATCAATATAAATCATCTTAGTCCCAAAATAAACTGCTTTCTTTTCATTCTTCCTCAAATCAAGAGAGAAAGAACATACATCAAATATTAATGACCAAAGTGAGCTTTCAAAGATGAAGTCATGTAATAATGAAACTAAGATTTCATTATCACAACTTACTCATAATTCAAGAGCAAGAAAAAGGTATAGAACAATGTATCTTTGATTCCAACCTCAAATACTCATGGACAACAAACATATAATTGTTTTAATGCAAGATAGAGACTTTGACAATTGCTTTTGAGTAAAGTATGAACAAGCTAGGCAAGATGCAACTTTAATGAAACTAAGCACCAAAATGAAAGCTTTAAACTTGCACACAACATTTGTAATTCAAAGGCTTATTGACTTAGTGATCATCACAAAAGAGGAAAACAAACACAATGCTAAGTCAATCAAAGTCCCTCACCTTCTTCCTTCTTCTTTTAACATGATGATTATATGAAGTTTAATCCACATAAACTAAACAATCACACTAAATTTAATAAGTCCGAGAAATCTCGAAATCTTGCCTAAATAAGATAGCCACTTTCATGATTGCAAATCAAATAGTGGAAAGAAGGCAAAAGCGAAACAAGGTAACCTAAAACTTGCAATATTTAACCCATTTAAACAACAATCATGACAATCTCAAATCAAAAGAGATTGAGACAACATGAAAATGAATTTCAGCTTTTAATTAACATGAAGGGAGAAAGATTAGATCCACATATGAAATCCCATTCTTTCTTTCTTTTTTTATTTTTTTTTTGAAGGGTATTGCTTTGGTAAGAGAATTTGGATTTAGCTCGATTTAATCCATGTCAAATAACATAATCCACAAAATGAATTCTATAGAAACCTGAAATCTCATTATTTGCCCATTTTAAATAGTGATAGAGTAACTATTTCATGTCAAAGTACAACATAGATCAAGCAAGCAGCAAGAATGGTAGTTTAACATGGCGTGAGCAAGATTTCCATCACTAAAATCAAGCTTGAGCCTTGAAATCTAAGATCACCTGCTCCATTTTGTTTTATTGGTTGCTAGTTCAGATTTTACCAAACAAGAAACATTTCAAAACTAGCAGTTGAAAGGGTATGAGAGGAAGCGTGAGTCGTTCAAGCACGCAAAGTCGGTCAAGGGAGGAGTTTCATTGGCCCTTCAAGCGGATTGGAGGCTACTGAGAGAGATGGAAGAGCAGTGTCTTTGCTCGCTAGATGCAGAGGAAGAATCGAGAGAATGAGCTCCTCGCTCGACTTTAGAAGGAGAAAAAAAAAAGCGAAAGCTTATAAGCGTAAATCAACATATCACTGAGGAGGAGGAGAAAGCTCGGTGTGGAGAGGAACAGAGGAGACGAAAGGAAAGGAGGCAACAAAGAGAATGAGCTCCTCATCACTAGGAGGAGAAAAGAAGCGAAAGCTTGTAGCATAAATCAATCACACACTGAATTTCATGCTGCAAACCAAAACAAATCCAACCATAAAACACAAATGGAAGAGGGAAAGCAATCGCATTTCTTTCAAGAGAAACCCACATAACAAAATATAACTTAAGATTGAAACAACACGGGGTTTTGGTTGGAAGAATTAGGAAGGATCGAGTCCTCTGTTTCCTTGGGTTGTCTTCTGAGCAGAGGAGAGGAGCTCTGCGAGAGCTCGAGAGGGAGAAGGAGGCTCTGGGGGAGTTCGAGAGCGACAAGAGGAGAGGAGAATCGCACACTAGAGCTTCAATAGAACGAGAGAGAGAGGGAGAGTCGAATCAGTGAGCCAGTGAGAGAGGGAAAATGTCGTGGAAAATCAGGTCCAGTGGCTATCGAGATATCCCTTTCTCGATAACGCTCATTTTTTTTTGGTTACTGGCGGCGATGAAATAGCCGGATCTTTATTGGAAGCTTGGCGAGGAATTATTAATAGGATTAAAGATTAATGTTAATCCTTTAATTATAATTTAATATTATTTTATGTGATATTAATTTATGCAATAAACCATATATGGTGTGTCTTAGATGTTTAGTTATATGTGGCTTGGCCGCGATCGCAATGAGGTCGTTTGAGCAAAGTCGGCGTGTCGTAGTAGGTTTAAATTATGCGGCGTCGCTTGGATTGATCGGCGTTGCGCACATTTGCGAATCAATCGCGGAGGCATCGTTTGATAGGTTTCGACGTTTTGGCGGCGACGGCCGCGATCAATTTTCGAGCGGTCGTTCGGACATTCCGAGCTTCGGCTTGATGTCGCATTTTTAAAAATTGATTTTAATTATTTGATCGATCATTAATTGATTCGATATTTGTTATTTAATTAATTTTAATATTTTTCACATTCTGGGATTTTCAAATCAATGTGAATTTAATTGATTTCGATCGCAATTAGGGGGTTTTAAACCCGATTCAAGCGATGTTACTTTCGTTAATTATTTATTTTAATTTTTATGATTCATTTGAATTATAAACCATATGTGAAGGTCAACAATTGTATGCTAATAAGACCTATAATAGAAGCCATTTTTTGTTAAGATAATTAATTAAAAAATATAAAGCAAAGAAAATAACCACATAATTAGGTGGTTTGGACATATACATTATGTGGTGGTTTGGACGTATACAAGAAATGTCTAAAATATTCCCCTTAAATGAAATTAATGGCAGAAAATACAACATTTTAATGAGTAGAAAAATTAGTAACAAAGGACTAAGAAAGAGAAGGACTAGACCTAAGATGACATCAATAGGAATAATTTAGAACAATTTACAAAGAATAGATTTAACACTCCAAATATAACTCAACAAGAACGAATTAAAATGAGAATGCATAAAACCAACCCCAAATATTTAAGAAAGCTTAATGGGAATAATTTATGTAGCAACTTGCCCTTGAAGACAAATTAAAGATAATAGGAACCCTAAACTTTTGGCAATTAAATTACTTGACATCAACCAAGTTTTTTTCTTATAAAGTTAAATTAAATTGCTAGTCAACGCAATCTTTTCAATAGGATATCATTGTAAAGATTTAATCTTTCCACAAAAAGCTAACAAAGACCATAAAAAAAAATCACATCCATGTCCTGACCATATTTTTTGTAATTTACAAGCACATTATACCAACAAAGTTCTAGGTTCTTCTCCTATGAATCATGACAGGAGCAGAAGATCAAGCTGCAAGGTTACTTCACAGAGTGATTACTATTTAATCATTGACATCTATTTTTCCACATTAATGCTAGTAACAATTCATCTATCAAATTCAATGCATGTCAAAAAAAACTAAATCAAGCTTTTCATATCACTTAAATCACATTTTTGTGAGCAGACATACATTGTCCATGATTCTTGTATTACAGTACTAGCATTAGAATGCAAAATAATCTTGACTAAATTTTGGAAACAAAACAATAATAACATATTAGTCACAAGACAAAAAATAAATCTTCATCCCACAAAACTAGAATCAATCCTCCCCACCCCACCACCCCCCTCAAAGCATAAGAATACAATGACATCCTTCCAAAATTGTAGAACTAGGAACACCTGCCAAGTCGAAATAATTAAAAACATAAACAATAACTATATTAGCTACCAACCAAAAGAAATGTTCATCCTACAATGCAATAATTACCCCCGCTCAACAACAACAACACCTAACACCATCACCACCTTTCTGCCCAGCCCAACCAACACACATAACATATGCTGCACACTCACATGCACACACAGCTACAAAATATATATTTAAGAAAAGGTATGCATATGGACTTATTTACATTTGTCTAACACACTCATGTAATGGATAAAATTCAACCTCACCACCACTCATATAATGGCTAGCCCACTCCTGAAATAGCCCAATTTCAAACTCTCCACTCTTATTTTCATGATTTAGTGACCTAACACGGACATAAAATGCTACAACAAAGAGTAAAATGCAGCGTGATCTACTTAAATCCTCAAGCAATCACCACTTTCTTTGGTGTGTGAGCTTATAGATATACATTATAAAGTCCATTGCTTAACACATTAGATCCTTTGAAGAACTGTTATGAAAAGATGTTCAACTGAGTAATGCCCATTATCCTCACTTTTGTAATTCCCAAAAAAAAAAAAAATTCAATAGCATAAATTTTATTTTACCAGAACATAAATGGTTAATGCGGTGGATACGAGATAAGATGATATGGATATTTATGACGAGTTCAAAAAATAGTCAGTTGTGAGTGAACGACTACTGGAGATGAACTACTAACAACAAGTTGTTTATGACAGTGATTGCCTGATGGAAAGAAAAAATGGTGCTAACTAATACGGCTGACAGCAATTCATTAACCCTTACGTCCTACTGCTGAAACGCAGCAATGGTTCTCAAAATAATTAATCGAGCCACAAAGAACCAAAGAGCTGAGCTTTAAAAGTTCTAGTATCACCAACATATGCATATTATTTTAACAAACTTAATGAACGGGAAACTAACCAAAAAAATAGTGAAATTGGAAGGTTGAAAAGAGAGTAAGAAACATATGTTTGATAAAATACAAAACAGTAACTGTAGGGATCTGGAAGATTTGCAAGCTTAGTGCTTTCCAAAACTAAAAAAATTTAAATTTTGACCTAAAACGTCGACGTATATAAGAAATGAACGAGATCAACAATTTCACAGTATGCATTTAAAAAGAAGCCTAATTCTCAAGGAAATGAAGCTAGCAAAGATAAGCAGGAAAATATAACTAAATAGCAAGTACAAGAGCTAAATAGAAATTAACACCTTATGCACAATGTAGCTGCAATCAAAAGCAACAAAAAAAACATGACCTAGGAATCGTCAATAGGTTGAAAAAAAAGGGTCACTCACCAGGCACAATCTTTGGAGGCTCATCCTTCCCGGTGGCAGAATACATGTACCTCTGCCCCTTGTACCACACAAAATTGGGAGGCTTTGGTGCATAGAGCTCTCCCTCGGGAAGACTTACATAGAAACCAATTACATCACCCTCAGAATAACCTTGCTTCCCATACTCCTCTCTCAACGCCTTGTGAATCTTACAGCCATCAATATCCCTATATCCATAGCTATTGCAGTCATATCCGACAGGTGCCTGAAGATCCCCGTTCTCCGTCGTCCACCCAAGCCTCGTATGTCCGGACTCGCCAAGCCTAATCACTCTGATCTCAAAGTACCAAGCGCCATCAACAACCCCACGCGTAGCGCGTACCATCCTATATCCCTTAGTACTCATGGCGGATAGGCGATCGTCGCTTAGCTCGACCTTCTCGGCTTTGTAGACGCGAGAGAGGCAGATTGTAGCGTCGGGGGAGTCATCAGATTTGTCCGGAAAGCGAGCAATGGGAGTGATGAGGACGGTATCTTCCGGGGCTTGAGGGGTAGAATTCAGCTTACCCTTTTTCTTACCCTTGCGGGAGGTGGATTTGGACCATACGTTGTTGCTCTTCTTCTTCGGCTTCTTGGCAGCGACAGAGGAAGCTGGAAGGGGAGGAGGAGCGCATTGGGGTCATCTGTGAAGGAGGAAAGGGTCTTTTGCTTTTTAGAGGCAGAGGCTTCCTCGCCAGAAGAGGAGGAGGAGTAGACAGGAGGATCACCGGCGGCAGGAGAATCGGACTGACGGTCTTGATCTGTTTCCTTTTGCTCAAACGATAAGGTGGGCCGAAGCGTGGATGTCGATGACAGTGGCGGTGGAGGAGGGAAAAAAGGGGGGGAAGGGGGCTTGGCAGCAGTAATGGCAGGTCGAGGAGGAGAGGGGATGCAGTCGAGGGCATCCGCCCATCTATCGCCCACGTCGCCGTTGCAAGAGGATTGAGGCTTGTCCATGATTCGCCTGAGAGCTTGTCGAGAGAGGTAGAAAGGGGAGGGAAGCTTTTCGTTGCGAATCAATTCAATCCCAACATTGCTTATAAATAAATTATATAAATTTCATTTCAATTCGTTGCCTTTATTTTAATTGAATAAATGTGTTAAAAAAAATTTATTATTATCTTATAAGGAGAAGTTTGATTTTATATACTTTATAAAAGTTAAAAAAAATTTAAAATATTTATTTATTTTTTATTTTATTGAGAAAATATACTCAAAAATTTATATTCAATGGGAATAATCTTCTTTCGATTATAAGAATTCTTCATATATTTTTTTCTAATTAAAATCAAATTATAATTGAATAATCTTTAAATAGTTATTGAATAATCTTGAAGTCATAATCTAGAAATCTTCAAATGATGATCGTACAATTATCTATCTTTGGTCATGATTTGAAAAATCATTGAATCAGAATTGAATCATGATCAAATTATCTTCGAACTATGGTTCAAAATATTCAAAAAATAGTTTGATCATGATTAAAACATAGTTTAAAGATTTAAATATATTTCAAAAACTATTAAATGATGGTTTAAAGTTTATTCAAATCATGATTAAAGATAGTTCGAAGATGGATCTATCATTATTTGGAGATAAGTTAATCATTATTGGATCATAGTTTGAAAATGATTCAAACATGATTTTAAAATATTTTCACCATGGTTCGATCATGTTGAATGATTAATTGAATAGTGATTGAAATGGTTTAATCATACAATCATGGTTTAAAGCTGAGTCAAAGATGATTTGATCACCAATTTAAATAAGATTTGATTATTTGTTATGAGTAATGTTGTTATGTATGTAGATTGATATTGCATTATTGATGGAAGAATTAATTAGATAATTTAAAGATAATAATCTTCTTATCAAGACAAAGGATTTGAACTTGTGGAGCCATTGTCTTGGATCTCTTAATTTGAGAAACTAATAATCCTACAAATCCTCTCTAAAATTGGTCCCAAGTGCACTGGATCGTCGGCTCAACTAAGCTCTAGCCACTGCCTTAGCTTGGTGGTTAAATTGACTTGGGGGTTAGGGGATTGGGACAGTGTCTTGAATACTTTTAAGAACTCAGAGAAGATAAACATAAGCTTCGCCTCACATCACATCTAGATATTTCCTCCTTTTAATTCAAATTTATTTAAACTTCTTCATGGTTAAGCTTGAGTTTTTTTAAGATTTACTCGAGAGTGGAGTTATAAAGAGAGCACATCCTATGCTTAGAATAGGAAAATCATAGCGGTATTGGATTGGCTCCCCCATAACTTTCTTAATTACCACTTAATGGAAGTTATGCCATGTTAACCTAGTTAAAGCCCTAAGGGATTAGGGGAGAGCACTATTGGTAGATGTAGAAATTATCCATTTTTAGAATTTTAAATTTTTTAAACAATTTTAATGATATGAGTTTAATTTACTCCAATAGGCCTATATTGCACACATTGTCCTAATGGGTTTGTTTGACTCATTTAGAAGAGTCAACCCCACTTGTGTAGTTGAACTAAAGAAACATTCTCAAGACTCATTCATAAAATCACTTTAAAGTGGGGTTTGAAGTGATTCATCCATTTGATGGATCTAATTGTATCATAAATATGAGTATTCTTATTTGAGTCATTAATGGACATGTGGACTCATTTGATTAAATTCACCACATTGGAAGGTCAAATCAATGTGTATTTAACACAACATTTATCAATGACATCTTAGCTACAATCACTCTTCATGCTTAAATTGGATATCATGATTAGCATAGTCCAATTAACCATCAAATGAGGACATATGATGTAAATGTTATAAATATTTTATTTGATCATTAGCAAAAAAAATTGGATCAAGTAACACTTGGCTATGTTTAAGTCATTAAGAAGAGATTATTTGTCCAATTGGTTCCATCAACTTGAAGTTTAAAGCTATTTTGGCTATATTGACCTAATTGGGGAAATTCAGGTCAATTAGGCAAACTTATTCTCAATTGTTCAAATTGATGGATTCAATGCATTTTATAATATAAATACATTTCTTGACCAAATTGAGATAGTCAAAAATGAGGTCCATGAAATTTGACTTCAATATGAACTTATGATTTACCTGAGTTAAAGATGGTTTAACTGTCCTAGTATTTGGTTATACATACACATCTAAGAATTCTAATGATTATTTAATTCATAATCATGTTAGATATATAAGGCAATTAACCAATATGATTGAATGAAGATAATTTATTCAAAAAATTCAAAGTATTTTCATAAGATTTAAAATATTTAAAGTTATTTTTTATCATGTTTAATATAGATTTTACCAAAAAAATAAATAATAAAAACTCTCAATTGAACACTTTGCACACACATTTATGTAATTCCTTAATCAAATCGCATTGACCATCTCCTTAAAACATATCACTCCATGTTCATATGCATTATACTCAACATTTATATTTAAACATTTAGTGAAGCTTTAAAGAAAATGAATTGTGGAAAAGCAGTAGGACCGGATAATATTCCAATAGAAGTGTGAAAATGTTTAGGAGATCATGGAATTTCTTAGCTTACAAATCTTTTTAATGTTATTTTAAAGACTAAAAAGATGTCAGATGAGTGGAGAAAGAGTTTATTGGTTCCTATATTTAAGAATAAAAGTGATGCACAAGAGTGTACAAATTATAGAGGAATTAAGTTAATGTGTCATACATTAAAATTATGGGAGAGAGTAATTGAGCATAGGTTACGATGTGATGAAGTTTCTCACAATCGGTTTGGTTTCATGCCGTAGATCTACTATGGATGTTATACATTTGTTAAGAGGTTTGATGGAGAAGCATAGAGAAAATAAGGATCTACATATGATATTTATTGATTTAGAGAGCTTATGATAAAGTCTCGAGATGTTCTTTGGAGAGTTCTAGAACGAGAAAGAAGTTAATATTAGTTATATTCAAGTCATTAAGGATATGTATAGAGGCATTTACTTGTGTCCAAACACAAGGAGGATTGACAAAAATTTTCTTATTTGGTTGGATTACATCAAGGATCAACATTAAGCCCTTATCTTTTTTACTTTAGTTATGGATGTTCTTACGAGGCATTTACAAGAAGATGTACCTTGGTGCATGCTTTTTCTTGATGACATTCTTCTTGTTGATAAGACTAGAGGAGTCCAACGAAACTTGAATTATGGGGCAACTTTAGAGTCTAAAGATTTTTTTAGTTTAAGTAGATCTAAAGCGAATATATGGAGTGTAATTTTAGTTGTAGAAGTTTTAGTGGTAGTGTTGTGACTTTAGGTGATCAAGTCATTAATAAGAGTGGCGATTGATATTTAGGCTCTATTGTTCAAAATGATGGTGAAATAGATGGAGATGTTATTAGTAGACTTCAAGTTGGATGGTTGAAGTGGAGGAATGCATCTGGCCTATTATGTGATAGAAAAGTTCCACTTAAACTTAAAGAAAAATTTTATAAGATGGTGGTAAGACTGCAATGACTTATGGTGCAGAATGTTGGCCAATAAAAGAAACATAAGACTAAGTTAAGTGTTACGAGATGAGGATGCTCACGGTGGATGAGTGGCTTTACCCTTAGAGATAGAATGCAAAATGAGTATGTTGGGAAAAAGTTAGAGTAGCTCAGGTGGTAGATAAGATTAGAGAGTCGCCTTAGATGGTTTGGCCACATAAAGCGTCGTAGTCAGATGACAATTAGGAGAGTAGATGCATTAGATTTGCCTTATGTTAAGAAAGGTAGAGGTAGACCTAAAATACTTGGTTAAGATGTATAAAAAATGATCTTAGTATACTTGAATTAAATGAGAATTTGACACATAATAGGACACAATGGAGATGAAGGATTCATGTAGCCGACCCCACCTAGTGGGATTAAGGCTTGTTGTTGTTGTTGTTGTTGATGTAATCATTATACTTTACTTAGAACTCTTTGGTTAATAAATTTGATCTCAATTTAATAACTCTTGATCAAGCTTGGTTGATAAAGGTATGCCCTATACTCTACTTTTAAGCACACTAATTGGCTTGTTACAATTAGTACACTAATTAGTAGGGATAACACATCTTTAAATGACCTCCATAAAATGTTAGGATAGTCCACCATAGCTCCCCTATAATTTCAAGTGACTTTGAATGCTACAATCCTTATTAATACACTTTTAGATGCCACTATGGTACACCTTTTTTTTTTATCACTTGCATGCATACATTTATACATTTATTTGATTGATATTTTGATTTGATCCTTAACTTACCAACATACTCTTTACTAGATTTTCATTGAAGTTAGTAATACCATTTTAATGGAATTTTTATAAATAAAATATTAAAACAAACCAACTTATACTTTGTGCAATAAGTATTAATTGTCATAGAAATCAAAATCTTAATCAAATATTACATCTATCAAAATCAATTCACTATATTTTTTCAATATCAACAATATTGTAAATGACATATAATTTACAATCCTTAAAATGTGCACATGTAATCAAACTTAAAAAATAAACAAATTTGATGAAAATTTCTACTTGATTACCACATAAGATCCTCTCAAATTTACCAAGAGTTCATTTACTTAGAGACAAAATGTATGTTTAAAAAAATACTTTTATTTTAATTATATAATTAGAATAATTATTTAAAAAATTAGGGCATTTTAAAGATGAATATTCATTTCAATTCTAAACTACAACCATACAACCAATAAATAATATAATATTTAAAAATCATTACATTCAAAAATACATTTTATACCATTTAGGGGAAGCTTGAATTTATTATTATTACTATTATTATTATTATTATTATTATAATTATACACTATTTTAATTATATTTCAACATGAAATAAAATATAATTGATATATTAAAAAATACTTTTTAATTTTAATAAATATAAAATAAGCTGATTTGTGTGATGACAGTGATGATGGCTGGAAGTGCAATGATAACAACTAAATGAGACTATGATGATAGTGATAATGGTGATCGAGATTGTCAATTATAATAGTTATTTTTAATAATATTCAAAATTGCTCAAAATTATGTTTAATATTTTTAAAAATAATTTAATTTGTTATTAAAAATAAATAACAAATTAATTTAAATAGGTTATGAAGCAATCAAATGTAGTTTATCTAGGCTTTCAACTAAATGACTTAGCTCAACTCTGTTTAATGTGGAGCCAAGCACATTCAACTATATGAATAAAAAGGAGATTTTGCATATCTATATATATATATATATATATATATTTATATATATATATATACCACTCTAAATATGCTTATTTTCATATCTAACAATTTCAAAATAATATTTACAGTTACACCACCCTAAACTAGCTAAACGCAACATTTTAACCACTCTGTGACTCCTGTCTTTATTGCTCTCTCCTTCGCCATTAAACCAATCGTTGTCGTTGCTCTGTTGTACCCATTTGTTATTCAGCTGCACTGTTCTCCATCACAATGATGATCGCCCTACGTGTCGAAAGATTTACAGGCTCGAGATTTGTTCTTTTCGAAGACGACCTCTGCGAACCTTTCTCCATTGCGACAGAGCTCCCCAAGACGGCCACCCCTTTCGTGGAACATCTACCTTCATTTCGCATTGCTTCCAGAACGTCTCTCCATCACGACGAAGGTGCGCAAACCATTGTTCTACTCTTTTCGGATCTTCATTGAACCTCGATTTTTTTGAAGCTTCAGGCATAAAGGATTCGAATAAAAATATTTATTATAGAAATTACTATGTGCGGATAGTTTAGATGTAATTTTTATATTGGACTCCAATAACATAATATTATATAAAATTCAATCAATACATAATTATTACTTATTGACTTTAAAATATTGCATATTTTTATATATATAGATATTATATATTTCTATTTAATTAATATTATATCAATACATAATAATATATAATATTTTATAATAAATATATGTTAATTATGTATTAATTGAATACTATATGATGTTATATTATTGAAATCTGAATATAAAATTATATTCAAATTTTTACATAATAACTCTCCAATTTTTTATTATATTATTTTTTTCTTAGCCATTATAGAACAGCTAACAAATTGTAGCCATTATCCAACGACAAGCTAATGGCCGGGTGGAGGGGGTTATGCTGTTTATATATGCAGTGTCTTTTTTTTTCTCATGCTCTCCACATTAACTTATTTACTTTCTTCTCATCTTCTCTAAAAATTTTCTCACAACTTCTTCTCTATCTCTCTCTCTCTCTTTTTTTTTTTCCTCAAAATCAAAATAAACACTGCTCACAAAAGTATTTGCAAAGCATTTAAAGTTGTAGTAGTTGGCCTTCGAAGTAGATCATGTCCATTCTTTTTTGTGCGCATGAACCATCAAGATAAGAAAATATGTTTTTTTTAGTTCTATTTGTATTGTTTATTTTGACTTGTAATATTTTTTTATAAGATCTATTTATATTATTATTTTTTTTACTAAACAAAAGATAGAAAATTTTGTATTGGAATTGCTTCGATTTTTTTTTTATATTATGCTATAGACTATTTTCATTGTCAATATGAATTTAACATTCTTTAAATAGCTATTAAATCATTATTTTAAAATAAGTTACATATATAAACTAAAAGTAACATACGTGAGGCACTCCTATGATCAAAACTGTTGATGGTGATATATAACAAAAAAAAAAAAAGTTACTTGACACAATGCCTTACATAACTTCTCCTTCATATAGTTGCAACCAAAACAAAAACTATGATTAATACAATGTTTTAGTATGATTTTTCAACTTTGTACTATAGGCTTCTGATAGGTTAATTCCTTCAAAATTCAGATTATTAGAAGATGATGAGTCGATAGATTACAACATTAATGCTACGATATGATGGAGAGTTAACCCTATCTGATGAGTTTGTTCCAAAGTATGTTGAGGGCAAAAACTGTCCACTCCCACTTTCAATTGAGCCAACCTTGGATGAGCTTAAGAGTAAAATTCTTTGATCTTTACATTACGATGTCACACAGTTTATAGTGAATGTTGTACGTTGCTTCCCTATGGATGATGGATTCATTGCCACACATGTTGATGATGATGAAATTACCACAGTAATTTTAAAGCTCGCACGCAAGAAATCGTAGGCCTAATATATTGAAGTTGTGACGATTTCGCCTGAGGAGCCTAACACTATTAATATTTCGAGTCAGCTTGGAGCTTAACATCTACTAAATTAGAGATTATTGAGCTAAATCGGTGGATACAAAATAACATATGTTTTATATGCACATACATGTAAGTTATGTTAGAATTTAACATTTTTTATGTACTATTAAATTCTCAGGCAATTATTGCAACCAAATGGAATAAATAAGCCCTATCTATTAATGCAAGCTTTTAGTACTCAAATGAATTAGAATTTTTTATGATCTTATTTTAAAGGGTTGAAACTATAGATAGTCAATCTAGTGAGAACTCTTGTAATTGTAATGACTTCTTAGAAGTTCAAGATGCTACTGAATTAGAAAACCAAACTTTTTTAGGCCATGATTTAGTACAACAATGAGCTTTTGATAATCAAAATAACACATATCAAATGATATATTCAAATTATTACATTATATATTATCAAACAACACGGGAGTGTGATGCAACATCTAATTCTGATAGTGCCTTAAAATATGCATCTAGTTTAGATGAAGCTTACATCTTAGATGACATAGTGGCAGATATATTTCTTAAAAGCAAACTTGGGCTCTAAGTTGCATTGTGTGGTTGGTCTATTTAAAACAATGCTGAGTATAAAAACATAATGTATTGATTCTCACATTTGGTTTCTAAAAACATTGCATGTCATAATCCCAAGCATAAGTGTAAGAGAGGATCTATACAGTGGTGGACCCACATATATTTCAGGGTGGGCAATTGCCCACCTTGAATTTTTCTTACTGTCTTGCTCATAGCCCTAACATAGTGAGACGCTGCAACTCTAATCGCAAGCTTGCCCATCCTGAATTTTTATTATTGTCTTGCTCACAGCCCTAACACAGTGAGACGTTGCAACTCTAATCAAAAGCTTTCTTCATCTAGATCTCTCAGTCTCTCCCATTCTTCACACAAGCGATCATGAACTTCGCAAGCGGATGAAAGAATAGTGGAGAACACGAGGCTATACTATATGCAAAGTAATGAAAGATTTATTTCTCCTTCGCTTTGCATTAAATTCTGCCATTTTTTATGATTTTAGATATCTCCTTCATGAAGGTTGTTGCAGTGCCGCACTTGATTATTGTAGTTTTTACTTTTTATCATGCTTTACTATATGAATATGCAGTAAAAAAGTTTTTTTATAATTTTCTTAACAATAATTTTCTATACTCAATGCTTCTTGGATGAAGTAGTTGTAAACAAACAATCTATTTCTCCAAGTTTTTGTACTACTTTTTCTTATAATAAGTGATTTTTTTTTTACTTTTATTTGATGGAAAATTGTTGTGGATGCTTGAAAATGTTGGGATAATTAGATGATTTTTCAAAACTTAAAGAAATTTGCTTTGAAATATTCAGCATAAAATTAAATTTTTATTTATGTATTCATATCATAACAGAGATGATTTTTTCTAAATAGTATAACATAATTAAATATTTTTCCAGAGAATATATACTGAATATTTATAGCAAAAAATATTAAATTTTTAAAAAAATTATTTTTTGCCCACTCTCAAAATAGAAGGTGGTTCTGCCCTTAGATCTATGTATAATATCTAACAAGTATGTTGGATTGATTTGAGGATGTTGAGATATTTTTTCTTAGGTAGCACATAGGTATTGCCTAAGATGCTTATGAGAGAACTTCAAGAAAGTATTAAGGATCATGGGTGTCTCTGATGTTAAGTCTATGTGCCAAATGTATTGGACATGAAATAGCGATGATATACAAGTATTCAACCAATTCATGAATGATATCATAAATGTAAAGCCTAAAGATTATCAGTGGTTGATAGATAAAGACTTAATAAAATAGACTCTTACACATGATGGGGTGTTTAGGTATGGTATCATGTAATTTCAAAATGATTCAATAGTGTCTTAAAATATACTAGAGGTCTTCCAAGCACTAATGTCTTCTATATATTATAATTTATTAGCAATTTTTTAAAGAAGGTTAAATATTGTAATTATGATAGAAATTGCGAATGAATCCACTTTTGCACATAAGATGAGACAAACATTACAAAGATTTGAGCTTGAGGCATGTAGATTCCCCATACAATCCTACATTAATTTGTATGAGTTTGAAGTTTTCGATATAGGTGTGATTATAGTGCATTAAAATAACTAGTGATGGGAAGGCGACATGCTCCTATCAACAATTAGACACATACCATACACTCATGTGATCGATGCTATCGGGTTACATATGATGAATCATTTAACTTATGCATCTTCTTATTATACCATCAATAATTATAAATAGACATGATTCAGAGTTTCATGTTATCCTACATAAAGCTGAATGGGTAGGATATGACCAAACTAGCAGAGTGATAGAATTTCTTTCCCCAAATTTTAACTAATAGTCAGGTCGACCACTAATGAGATGATATAAAAATACTATGGATGAGTCTACATCATCAAGTCGTAGAGTAAGAAGCATTTGCACAAGATCAAGGCATAATATAGCAACCTAGCCAAATAGCCTACAAAACTTTAGGTATCATTTTACATAAATACATTAAGAATATCAATTTAAATTTTGATTGTTATTTTTAATAATTGATCTACATATTATCATATAAACATCATGGTTGAGGGGAGTAATAGTGGAAGTGATCGAGTAATGTTTGAGATGACAAATAGAGAGAAATGCTGGCTTGTCATAACAGAGGTCATACCTTATCTACATAAACAACAACGTTAGCATTTACTTTTTTATATATTGTTGTAAAATAAAAAGTTCTATATTACTCTTGTATTTGGTGTCTATTGTTATGTATTTAAGAATTTGTTCACTATGGTAGTTAATTTTCAAAATCGGTATGCTGAAGGCTGGAAAAGAGTGGATTCTTTGAAGGCGTGATTATATTTGGAAAATTTGAATCAATCTTTGCCTTGTTATTTATAAATGATTGAAATATCCCTGTGGCTATATAAGCTAAATAAATTTAAACATAATGAACATAAATAGGATAACTAATACTCATATATAGTCAGAAGTCAACTAATAAATGACATTGACATATTGCATATCACTTAATAAATAATACTACATAATTAATAACACTAATATTAAAAGTACAAGTACAACAATTATTACGATTAGAATATTAAGCCTAATATCATGTTGATTAAATCTTTTTAAATTTTTTTTTCCCATTGCTGCTCTCTTAGCATGATCATTGTTTGATGTGTTACCCTATTATTGATCAATAAAATAGTTGATCATCTCCGTTATTTCTTCAACACAAAAATTTTCTCCAATTTTCCTTCCCATGTGAAGTGAATATATAACATTACAAATTACAATTGTTGCAATACAACGACTCATTAGAGATCCAAAGTCATAGTTCATGATAAAAATTTGTATTAATAAAAATATTAATATGAGGGGTGATATTACAAAATATTTGATTATTTCTATACGACATGAACTGAATGACATTACAAAAATTTATATTAGCACATCATTTTTTGTAGAAGTTCTGTATGAATATATGTTTATTGTTATTATAATCACTTTCTGAAGTGAGTTAACATTAATTTTCATCTGTCATTTCCCTACTAATTTTGTTAATTTAATAGTGTATTCATTGCTCTCTTTAGAAGATTCCTACCAGCATCCTATGTAGAAATAATGATGATACTATTTTTAATGTAATAATAAAAATTTGAATGCAATTTATATATATAAGTATTGTGCTATGTATAATTTCCCTAATTTTAAAAAAAAATGAGAAATAACACCAAAATTTGAAATTAAAAATCTCAAATTTGATTTACAATCATGCCCAACAAAATAAAATAAAAAAAAATAAAATCAAATTTAATATAACTGAGATCTCATAATCAACAAAACTGATTGATATTAAATAAGAGCTCAGAGAAGTTTACAAGTTCACCAAATAAAAGCAGGCATGAGAGTCGTTTATAAATCAGTCAACTTAGCTTACGATTAAAAATATAGAAAATTAACACCACAAAATAATATAATAGCATTCATTGCAAGAAACCCTACCATATTGCCTAAAGAAACTCACAACGCATAATCAAATCCATATCTAAACATGAAAACTGAAGAAAATATATGCAAAGATAGTCAAGAGGACGGATTCCTGATCGAGAACCGATTAATATAACTTGTTAATCAATCAACAATCCATATATACATCTTAACCAAGTAATTCAAACAACTTGAAATCAATTTCTACAGTATTCCCTAGTAATCGTTTAAGAAGGAATAGTGAACCAAAAAAAAGAGAGAAATCAACCAACTTAATTACTGAAGTTGTTGCCGATTCAAAGTTCCACAACATAGTTTTCTACAATAAAGAAAACCTATTTTTATGGTACAAAAATAGACATTTAAGTGACTTTTACCATATATCAAGAATATCACTCAGAATTTTTTTTTGGAGCATCGATTATTTATAATATGAAAGAAACAACTATTATAATTCAAAATTTGGAGTACAACAAAGTATACTCATGAGTCTCCAGAAAGGATAAAAGAAGAGGCTCATATATGACCACTTACATGGGATTGTAGAAAAGAAGAGGGCTATATATGTTAAACTGAATTCCCATCTTTATCATCACAATGGTACATCATTCATCATAGGACAACAGAATTTCTTTAGACATTCAAGGTCTTTGTTGCCATTTTTATGTACAATGAAGAGCAATGAACGGAGAGTAAAGCTGATAGTTATAATTCAATATAGCAAATTTATCCATAAATGTGCGTTATGGTATTATAATAAGACCAAAATTTGAGCGTATATATTTTTTTATTAGGCATCACTAGTTCAAAATCGAACGAAATGACAAAACCAGAATAGCCTTTAAAATTCTATAGCAAAGATCCTTTCAATAAAGAAAACTCGAAACCTTATATGGAATGGCGATGATCACATAATTCAAAACAGAGGGAGGAATATCAAGGAAGATGGTGAAGGCATTGCAATGAAGAAAAGAAAAGAAATAGGTAACCGCAATTTTTCTGAAAAAATAATAGCTGACAAGCAGAAAAAGGAGCTTGATCTTCTACCAACTGGGAAAGGGAATTATGTGGAGAGCACGACGATGAGGGTGTGGAGTAATACATGCACAATGATCTAAAACTCCATGAAATCACAATCATATGCTGACAACCTTTCCAAAAGCTAGATAATGTTGATATCAAGTTAGAGCATTAACTCATTCAAACAAAATGCTATACAAAATTGAGAGGGCTCATGGAAGATCTTTCAATGGCTTTAGAGACAATAATGATGGTAACTCGCGATTTATGGATGGCCAAGGCGAAGGTTTTGATACACTCGTAGATGGTATGGATTCAAAATTGAAGAAAGTAGCTAATACTTTTGTTTTTACTGATGAGATTAAGGAACAAATGATTGGTCGTTGTCGACAATGTTGTTAAGACTTCTCAACATTGAAAGATCAAGAATCACCATTCTAAGCTTACATTATGTAAGAGGAGGAGCTATTTGAGTACTTCACAAGTGTTAAAGATTAATTGTGGTGAGTCTCTTTGTACAGGCTTGAAGCTTTGTTCTTCTTTTGAGTGTTTTTTTTAGCCTCACTCTTTTTTTTAAAAAATTATTTTCCTAAATAAGCAATACCTTCATATTTACACAAAATACCAATATGGAGAGAATCAATTTCGCTAAAATGTTCTTTCGTTAATCAAACAAGACTGAACACAAAAATGTCTTAAAAAGGAATGAGCATTGAGCTGGAAAAGAAAGCAGTGGCTGGTGTAAAAACAAACACTTTACAAATGTTGAAATATAACACTATCTAAGGCATCATAATTTGTTCTAACTCTTTCATCTCCTCGACTCGTGTCCAATTCGTGGTATGTTGACTCGTTTCTACCATTGAGTAGCCCAATGAATGCTTGGGTGAAACAAATGATTGGTGGGTTCAATGTTGAACTCAACGTCATTGTGTGATGGGTGACGACATATAATTATGCAAAGTCATTATAGCTGCAACTATTTTAACATGCTTCTTGAAGGAGTAAGTATGCATATCATGTAGAATAACCCATTTCTTCTTCCACACTCCGAAGACTCGCTCAATTACACCATGAAACGATGAGTGGTGTTTATTAAATAATTCTTTCCATCCCTTGGTGACTTGGCTGCTCCTTTCAAAATTAAGAATATGATATTTTATTTCTAGAAAAGGTTTCAGGAACTCTCATTACATTAGATAACCAACATCAACAACGTAATATTTTCTTGATTACATTTGTAATTAGAAGCTGTAAAAAATATAATATTCTTTGTACTAAATGGATGATTCGTTCTTGTAATACTTGGAGGGGACAATGAAAAGTTATTTTCTCTACGTCGTACAACATTATTGAATATGCGACTATCATGTGTACTTCCTTCCCATCTTGCCATTAAAAAAATGAAGCACATATTGCAACCACATACTGCCATCACATTCTGTGTAGGCGCGCTACATCGACCAATGTAAACGACCTTTTTAGTTGATGGCACATGGGCATCGATATGTGTTCTGTCAATTGCTCCAATACAATTCTACAATAGAATTTGCTGTGAACTTAGGTGATAATAAGAAATGATCATTTTCAAATAAACTTACAAATGAAGTATACCTTGAAATATGACATGTATTGGCAATCATGCAGAATCTCAACAGGTATATTCTGGAATCTATCGGCTTTATAACTTTAGTTGATAAACATATCAAAGCATCAAGGACAATAGAGAAATATTTGCTTATGGTTTCAGATGAGTGCTGAAATCGCTCGCTAGCCGCCCTGATAGATTCATTATGCGATAAAATATATAGTGTTATGGCCAAGACTTCTCTAGTTGTAGTTCTAGAAGATTCACAAAATTCATGTAAATTTTCTAATTCCTGCAGCAGGTCGGTGAAAATAACTTGTGACATACGAAACATGTTATGAAATCTCCTTGGATGCCGTGCTAGTAACTCAATGATCCATTTTTTTCACCAATAAATCTAGAAGTCGTACATGGAGTCTTGCAAACATAAGTCTTATAGTACTCATGTATTAAGCATACTGTAGTAACAATCACAGTCATAGATTGATCGTTATCATCACTGTCCATAACTGAAAATTTATTCAAAAAATATACGTCAATATATTAGCCATTACAGATTAAAGTACTAAACAAAATTCTCATAGTAACATATGATATATCAGGTACCACTATCATATAATTTCTAAAGAAGTTCAACATATAACATAAACAAGTACATCAAGTAAAAAAGAGCAAACTCTCCACTACCAGATCACGGAGAAGTTTGACAAATTAGAAAACATCTTTTACTAAAGGCAACCTAGCTAAATATCACGTGTTTCCAAATGATAGCGTAGATAATGAACTCTCCATTCAGTGCCATAGAGATCTCTTTTTTTGTCTTCAAGCAACCTCGTTGAATGCAAATAAAGTGGAATATCTTCAAAAATTTTAATGATTTTATCTAAAATAGTGATCACCTCAGATAGTGATGGTGGTGCAATTGCCTTATTCGCTCTGGAAGTACATGCACTGACTAATTCTGATATCTGATGTAGATGGAATCCAACTCCTCATCTTTTTTTTTCTGATCTCTCGGAGCTAGAGCTGGTGAACGCCTAGAATGACTAGATTTGGTGTGGGAATCTGTGGCATATAACAATTCATTGTCTGAATCATTAGAACCAGACCTTTGCTTAGAATAATTTTGTTCTTACATAATGTCGTCAGCTTCTTGATTTGGTGTCCAAGAATGGACACCTGTGGCAACCACACCATTGAATATGAGATCTAATTTCTCTTTGATTTCAGGGTCTAAGCCGCAATATCTAAATTTCTTCATATTTGGTAATATCTGCAAGAACACATGCAATTATGTTCAGATGTTATGTTCATATGAACTCTTTGTGGAGTTATTAGAATGGACAAGTATGTATGAAATTTACCAGATATCTGCCACCAATTGTCATCGTCGTTCGTCTTCTTGTGAATTCCATCCCAAACCAGTTGATCATTGTAACAACACTGTCCACAATTTTCAATTCTTCTTCAATTAATCTCATTTATTTTTAAGTTGTGTCTTGTTGTACTCCCTTCCAGTTCTCTCCTTAAAATTTTTAGTTAAATTAGGCTCCTATCATTGTCACACAAGCGATGAAACCCAGATGAATCAAACAATAGAGGATTGCAATTATTTAATTTGGTTAGGCAATGCTAAACATATAACATTATTTATAGCAAATAAACCACAACTTCTTTAAAACCCGATCAACATCATATTGCATGTGTACTAAGTGAATGCAATTTTTATCGAATTGTAATGTGTGTCGTAACAAAGTATCTTAGTTATTGTTTATAATCTTTTTTCAAGTTCCTAATATCTTATCATATAGCTATCACGAAAAAAAATATGAAACAATACATATTTTGACTCAAAATAAGATTCTAGGTATCTGAAAGTAAAATCAAAGCTTGAGATAAACTATGTAGAAAGATACGATATGCTAAATCTTGATTTTGATTATTCTTATTTAATGTTTAATACTTAATTAAATCAAGCCATTGGAACATGCCTTTATGTAAGTAAAAGGAAGCAAATAGGAATCATATAATAAACTAAAGAGAAACTGAAAGAACAAGGAGTGAACCATTCGAACATACTAATCTTCTTTTGATTTTACGACCAAAAGGTTCTAAAATCCTGATGCTAAACAAATACAGTTCTTAAGTTGATACGGTGTTTTTTTTTATAAATATAACTCGACCAAATTTATATTTTGCTTACAAAAATTTGAAGCTATATATTTACTTGTTATTTATTATGATGAAGAAACGATTGAGTTACCAACATGTATATATCATCTTAAAACTAAATCAAATGCATAACAAGAATGTAAGGTGTTGACTCATTTTGCATATAAAATGATGAGGGTAAAAATCCTCTTAAAAGAATTTGATTTCTCTAACACTGATGCTATGATTTAACATTATAATACTTGTGCTAGCTACTATTTAATTTACCAGCAATCTAATATTTCACAAAAAACATAAATTGAAATTAATTTTATTTCATATGAGATGGCATGTTAGCTAATAATATTTGACCTTTTTTTTTTAAACTAACAACTTGTTGATGCTCCTATGAAGATCATATAATCTTTTCAATCTTTCATATTATAAAACAAGTTATCAGCTCATTGATGTACATCCTCAATATAAAGAATGTTAATATAAGACAAAAATATTTGAAAAATTGTCTTACACATAGCTAATGGTATTAACTTCCCTCTTCAGGACATTGTGTTTCTTCTTAAAACATTAGTTCAAAAAAACTATTAAATTAAGGTTAAAGTCATCGTAATCATCGATCAGTAGGATGCTTAGCTTCAAAGTCAATAAAAGTTACTATACATAATAAATAATTTCTCATAATAAAACAACCATCAAGAAACATATAGATAGGGGCTGAACTAGCCTTAGCTCCTAGGAGGGACAAAGAAGCTCTCCTTACTACTACTCCTATTGCAGTAGCTCTTATCACAATAACTGTTGATAATATCAAAACTTTTAACATGCAAACTTCATATGAACTTCTATTGCTCTCATCACAATAACATATACTGAATAAAATTAAAAATCTTAGAGCATAGTGATAAAGCAAAAAAAAAAAAAAACATAATAATTAGAATCCAAGAGTAATATTGATGATTATTACTTTTAGCATAAATAATTACAACAACAATAAAATAGCTATTTTAAACATATGAAAAGTATACCATAGCTGCAACAATGACTCAAATCAAAAAATTTGAAATTGGTGGAACCAAAATACTATGAAATCAACACTTTGACTAAAAAAAAAAAGATTATGTAAAAATATATATATAAAAAACACTCATAGAGCACCAAATGCTCAAAGCAGAAATCAAATAAGACGACCTTTCACAGATCTCATTTAGAAATTGTGTCTCTAGCTATCCACACTCATTGTTCATTTGCAAGTATAGTTGGTGGGCTAAAGGTTTCAGATCTAACAATCTTATATAAAAATATATATATAAAAACTGAAAATTGATCTTCTAATCCTTTGGTAGATGATCCTCCATCAAATCAGGTAGGGACTCAAAACTTACAGGAAATTTTAAATCTCCTTTGAAATTACAAGTTATTACACCTACCCGTGTTAGCCCTATAGTGATAAACACTTCATCATCCACGAGTATTATGATTAAGACTGACCTACATGTTATTAGAACATCTCAATTAGCTCTAATTTGTGTACATAATGATCATGACTCTCTATAACCTTATGTTCGGAAATGGGAGAAGATGCTTTCGGAAGACGATGCTTCTCACAAACGAATGAAGACGACAAAAGAGAGGTCGGAAACGGAAGCCGGAAGCAGAAAACCCTTCTGGACTCTCAGATCCGTCGATGCCAAGAAAGAGAAGGAGGAGGGCCAGATTTATAGAAGACGAGAAGACCTGGGCATGAGAGAACAGTTCTTGTCACGAGCGGAGGAGTAATTTAGATAAATTTTTTTCATCTGTAGTGAACCTCTCTCTTCGATCTATGTTGAAGCTTCACAATAACTTTCCCAAATATTACAGAAATAAATGAACCAGGGCGCAGTTGGGGCACGTCACGGATGATAGGTGCCCCAAACGGGCACTATATTTCATAATTTGATTTGTATTAAAATATTAAATATGAAAATAGGTATCATATGCTCGGAAAAAAAAAAGGGGAGGATATTTATGCATAGGAGACCCGAACGAAACTATTTGCCGCATGAAAACCCTAGCTGCCCCAAACTTCAGAGAAAGAACTCCGAAGAGTCGGTGGAGCGGAGATGGGGCGCGTGAGGACCAAGACTGTGAAGAAATCCTCCCGTCAGGTAATTGAAAGGTATTATTCCCGCATGACTCATGATTTCCACATCAACAAGAAGGTCCTCGAGGAGGTGGCAATCATTCCCTCGAAGCGTCTCCGTAACAAGATTGCTGGCTTCTCCACTCACCTCATGTGTCGTATCCAGCGTGGTCCAGTGCGCGGTATTTCGTTGAAGCTACAGGAAGAGGAGCGCGAGCGTCGTATGGATTTCGTCCCTGAGGAATCGGACATCAAGGTTGATCGCATCGAGGTAGACAGTGACACGCAGGACATGCTCAATTTTATCGGCATGGGTGACCTCCCTGGTGTCGAAAAGCAGGCTGAAGTCCCCGCCGTGCCAGTCTTCGCTGGCCGCCCGGGATTCGTAAGGAGGACTTAATGTTTATTTCATTTTATACAACTTATAACCGTTTCATTATTCGTTATTTCCTAATGTTTTGCTACCAAGATCTGTTTGTTTTTATCTTTTTTTTTTTCTTGACACCGAGGAACCATTTCGTGCTAAATGTTTTGATGCTTGATGTTATTTGTGGTCTACATTAACATTATAGGTTTTCTTCATTATTATGTTGGGTGGTTTATGATTCTTCATATAGTTCAGATGATTAATCTATGTAGTGAAAACTAGATTGTAGCAACACTATCGTTGCCGGGTCCCAAATCCTGGATGAGAAGTAGAGGGTTGCGTTAGATAGTCTACAACCAACATAAAACTTGTTGAAAAATCATGACATGAATCCTTTAATACATTATATCAATGTTAGGGCGTTCCTTGGAACCGACACATCGTATATGCGAATACGAAAGGAGCAAGGGCCATTGTATTGGTGCTGAGTGCGGTTAAATAAGCAGGTCACATTAGAGAAAATGCCAAAAAATGCTTGTAAATATAAAATTTAGATAGTAAGTTGGAATATTGATATTCTTATAAGTAAAATATAATTAATAGATATTTATAATGATAAGAAGATGATTTATTTTATGTATTCAAAAAAGTAAATGAGTTGGAGGGAAGGTCAATGAGATTCAACAACAACAACAACAACAACAAGCCTTAAATCCCACTAGGTGGGGTTGGCTACATGAATCCTTCGTCTCCATTGTGTCCTATTATGTGTCAAATTCTCATTTAAATCAAGTATACTATTCATTTTTTATATATCTTAACCAAGTCTTTTTAGGTCTACCTCAACCTTTCTTAACATAAAGTAAATTTAATGCATCTACTCTCCTAATCGTTAATGGGATGGACGCTTTTATGTGGCCAAATCATCTAAGGCGACTCCCTAATCTTATCTAATTTCTCCAACTTTTTCCCGAATATACTCATTTTGCATTCTATCTCTAAGAGTAAAACCACTCATTCACCTAAGCATCCTCATCTCTGTAACTTAACTTAGTCTTATGCTTCTCTTTTATTGGCCAACATTCTTTTATAAGTTATTGCGGTCTTACCACCATCTTATAAAATTTTTAAGTTTAAGTGGAACTTTTCTATCACATGATAGGCGGATACATTCCTCCACTTCAACCATCCAACTTGAATTCTACTAATCACATCTCCATCTATTTCACCATCATTTTGAACAAATAATATTTGAAGCGCTCACTCTTATTAATGACTTCACAATGTCATGTACCGCTAGAAATTCTTACTCCATATATTGGGTTTAGATCTTACGAAAACCTTTAGACTCAGAGTTGACCTCCACAATTCAAGTTTCTATTGGACTCCTCTCTAGTCTTATCAACAAGAAGAATGTCATCAAAAGCATACACCAACATCTTCTTGTAAATGCCTAGAACATCCATAACTAAAGTAAAAGATAAGGGCTTAAAGGCGATCCTTGATGTAATCCAACCAAAATAGGAAAATTTTTTTCAATCCTCCTGTTTGACACAAGTAACAACTCTAGTATTATCCTTAATGACTTGAATATAACCTAACTCATTTTCGTTAGAACTCTCCAAAGAACATCTCTTGAAACTTTATCATAAACTTTCTCATCAATAAATATCATATGTAGATCCTCCTTACTTTCTATGCTTCTCCATCAAACCCTTAACAAATGTATAACATCCATAGTAGATCTACGACATGAAACCAAACCGGTTGTGAGAAACTTCTATATCACATCGTAACATACTCAATTACTCTCTCTCATAATTTTAATGTATGACACATTAACTTAATTCCTATAATTTGCACACTCATGCATCACCTTTCTTAAATAGGAACCAAATATTCTTTCTCTCATCGACATCTTTTAGTCTTTAAAATGACATTAAAAGATTTGTAAGCAGAAATTCTTTGATCTCTAAATATTTCCACACTTCTATTGAAATATTATCCGATCCTCTTGCTTTTACATTTCATTTTCTTTAAAGCTTCACTAACTTGTTACTATCTGACGATAAAATAAATTTTTTTTTTTATTTTATTTAAGATAAGGTTCTTAAAATCAATCGTCTTTCAGATCCTTCATTGAAAAGTTTATCAAAATACCTCATCCACCTATTTTCATATCCTTTTCTAAAACACATTTTATTATTTTTCGTATTCATCTCACAATTATGTCTTTCTTATCTCTTTGGTTGACTAACTTATACATACATCTTTCACTTCTTTGGTATGTATTGTATAAATCCTAAAAGTTAAATTTTTCGTCATATTTCTTCTTAGAATCTCTACTGGTACTTTATATCTTTCCCAATTTTTCGAAGTTTTACATCTAAAGTTTATAATATCTTATTATTTTTTATCTTTTCTTCTCGCTCCACTCACCAATTCTTATTAAGAAAACTTTGATTCTAAGCTCTTTGCTAACTTTTAATTTCTTATTTTTTTTACATAATGTGTTACTTGAACATCCCAAATTCTAATCTCTTGTATTTCTTAAAATATTTTATTTATTATTCTTTAAGTATCATTTAAATAAGAATGATAATTTAGTTTATTTTTCTCTTCTGACCTTTAAATCTTAAAATCTAAAACTAACAATCGATGTTGTCTTCTTATATTTTAATGTTAAATCATGAATCCCAATTAATCTCTTGTAAGCTTCTTAAAATATTTTATTTGTGTTTTAAGTATCGTTTAAATCTAAGACAATAATTTAGTTTATTCTCATCTTAAAATCTAAAAGATCGATGTTAGATGCTTAGATTTTAAAAGATTCTGATCTTTCTGATTTAACGATTTATTTTTCATCGGAAAATAATCAATCATGTTTTCTTAGATATTTTTATAAGTAATAATATTGTCTTTTTTTTTAAAATAAAGGACAAAATCGTAAAATTTAAAATAAAATCTAATATATTCACTCTAGCATTAATAACCATCATGAATACTTTAAAATCTTAAATTTCTATACGTATTTAAATCTCTCCGATAAATACTTTTTTTAGTGGTATCTTGTATTAATCTCTACAATTCGTTCAAATTTACCTCCAAATACTTGAGGGCGTAGAACTTATTTAATCTTGAGTCAATGATAATCTTTAAAGTATAATTATCTCATATCGATTAATATTTACAACATTATCTTCAAACTTTTATCTATAATCACCTCAGATTTTAGTTAACTTTTACCTGAATCTTAATGTTTAAAACTAAACTATCAATCTCCGGCCTTCTCCCAACCCATTTAGTTTCACACATAAAATATTTATCTTTCATGAGATAATATATTAATTCTATTAATTTCAGTAGAGTTATATTCCAAGATCTAACCTAATTAGTTTCATGGACTAACTTCTTTGCCACATCCGTCATAATGTGGAACATTTGCTTTACAGGTAGATCGGCGCTCACATTTTATTTTATTCATACATTATTATCAGGGGCATACAAGCTTCTGATGATTTAAAGGATTCATGTCATGATTATTTCGAGAAGTTTTACATTTGCTTACTAACTAACTCCACTTTTCACATGGACTTGGGGAGAATGGTAGTGAAAAATGGTGTATATATGATTATATGTAAGATTTTGAAGGATAATATTGTGAAAATTAATAAAATTGGAGGTAAAATTATAGTTTTAAAGATTATTGTTGATGGTAAAATTATTAATGTCTATGTTCATACCTCTTAAATAGGTTTGGATGTATGCTCAAAAGAAAAATTTTGGAATGACCTAGAATGATTAATACAAAAGGTACCTATTGAAGAAGACGTATTATTGGAGGAGATTTAAATTGACATATTAGTAGTGTAGTGGAGGATTTTAAAAGCATTTATGGTGGTTATGAGTTTTGAGTGACTAATAAAGAATGTAGGATTGTATTGAATTTTGATTTAGTTTATGATTTTATAGTTGCTAATATTTTATTTAAAAAAAGATGAGCATATTATCACTTATAAGAATGATTCTAGTAAAACACAAATTGATTATTTTCTGATAAAAAACTAGATGTTTAGATTGTAAGGTCATTCTAAGTGAAAATTTAAGTACTCAGCATCGACTGTTGGTTTTAGATTTTAAAATGAAGGGTTAAAAGATGAAAAATATATCGAAACATTATCCTTGGATTGGATGAGTATATGTAAAGAACAATAATAAAAATATTTTTAAGATTAAGCTACAAGATCTTAAAATTTTGGATGTTTATGAGGAAACTAATGTTATATGAAAAAATAGCAATTGAGATTAAACAAGTTGCAAAAAATATGCTTAAAGGATCAATAGGAAAAATTCCTATTAAAAATAGTTGGTGGTGGAGTTAAGATTTGCAAGAAATGGTTAAAGATGTGCAAATTTATTATAAAAATTGGTTTAGATGTAAAATTTGAAAAATTGCAAAAAAAAAAAAAAAAAATGACATGTAGATATTCTAAAAAAGTACATGTCTTGCAAAAATTTAGTTTTTAGTGATTTATATAATATATTAGATACTAAATAGGGTTGAAGATGTATGTAAAAGTTAGCCAAGCAAAGAGATGAGAGAAGATTTAGTTCAAGTGAAGTGTATTAAGGATGAAGATCAAAAAATATTTTTTTAGAAGAGGATATTTAATATAGATAGGTGAGAAATTTTGATAAATTTTTTAATGAAGGTTGTGAGAATACAATTGACTTTAGCGACGTTAGTATTCTAAATGAATGTAGAAATTTTTGTTTTTACCGGTTTATTAGTAAAACTGAAATTAGAGAGGTTTTGAAAAAAATGATGTGTGGAAAAACAGTATGATATGATGATATTTCAATAGAAGTGTGGAAATGCTTAGGCGATCAAGAAATTTCATGGCTTATTAATCTTTTTAAATTTATTTTAAGGCTAAAAAGTGACTGATAAGTGCAAACAGAGTTTGTTGGCTCTTTTTAAGAATAAAATTGATGCATAAGAGTGCAAATTATAGAGGAATTAATAATATGTCATACATTAAAATTATGAGAGAGAGTAATTGAATATAGGTTATGACATGATACCAAGGTTTCTTAAAACTAGTTTTATTTCATGCTGGGTAGATTTGCTATGGATGTTATACATTTATTGAGATGTTTGATGGAGAAGTATAGAGAGATTAAGGAGGATCTATATATGATATTTTGTGATTTAGAGAAAGCATATGATAAAGTTTCAAGAGAAATATGTTGGAGAGTTCTAGATAAGAACGGAGTTAATATTGCCTATATTTAAGTCATTAAGGATATGTATACTAGAGTTGTTACTTGTGTTAAATAATGAGGATCAACCAAATATTTTTCTATTTCAGTTGGATTATATCAATGATCGGTTTTAAGCCCATATCTTTTTTGCTTTAGTTATGGATGTTCTTATTAGACATTTACTAGAGGATGCACCTTGATGTATACTTTTTTCTGATGATATTCTTGTTACTGATAAGACAAGAGAGGTAGTTCAAGAGAAGCTTGAATTATGGAGATCAACATTAGAGTTTAAAGGTTTTTGTTTGAGCAGATCTAAAATTGAATACATGGAGTGTAATTTTAATTATAGAAAATCTAATTATGGGGTTGTAATAATGCTGATCTAGTTATTAACAAGAGTGAACATTTTAGATATCTAGGGTCTATTGTTCATAGTGATGGTGAAATAGTTGGGGGTGCTATCTCCAGAAATCAAGTTGGATGGTTGAAGTGGAGGAATGCATTGGGCTTGTTGCGTGATAGAAAAATACCGCTTAGACTTGAGAAAATTTTATAAGATGGTAGTGAGACTTGCAATGCTCTATGGTTCATAATGTTGGCCAATTAAAGAGAAGTATAAATTTAAGTAAAGTGTTACATAGATGAGGATGTTCAGGTGGATGAGTGGCTTTACACTAAGAGATAAAATGTGAAACAAATATATAAGTTAGAAAGTTAGAGTAGCTCTAGTGGTAGATAAGGTTAGAGAGGGTCGCCTTAGATGGTTTGGTCACATAAAATGTTAGTTGTCGATAAGCCAGTTTGGAGATTAGTTGTAGTAGATTTGACCTATGTTAAAAAAAGAAGAGGTAGACCTAAAAAGACATGGGTAGGAAGTATAAAAATATGACCTTATTTTATTAGAATTAAATAAGATTTTAACACTTAATAAGATATAATAGAGAAGAAAGATTCATGTAATTGATCCCACATAGTGGGATATAAGCTTGTTGTTCTTTTGGTAAAGACTAACTATAGTGTCAACACATTGCATATTGGAAAGAAAGAAAATGTATCATAAGAGTAGGAGAATAATTATAGGATGAATGGTTGTGATTATCTCAGTGGTTTCAACTTAGTGGTGGAGATTGATTAAATACAAAATGTTATTATATACGAGGTGAGGAGTTCTATGGAGTCATCAAGTTATTTCTTAGAGGATGGAGGATGTGGTTAGGAGATATTTACGAAGATATAAACAAAGTTGATTGTGAGAGGTGACATGGTATATGGTGATGAATGAAGTGATAATCAATATATGCGTTTGGTTCTTACATGAAAAACTGAATTGTTTACTGGGACTTTGAATTCAAGTAATTGGCATTGCCAAATGAGAGTAGTGGCTGGCATTCTATTTTGGCTGATGATTAACAGGCCATGGGGTTAGAGTGGAGCCTAGGCATGCATAGTAGCTTGTTGTGGGCTTACAATTAGTGGAGTACCGACTTAATCGGAGTTGGAGTAGGCTCGTAGTTTTACTCCCATCGAATCAGCAGACCATAGGTGATAGTCTCGTTATGCATCATAATAGTCATTTAAGAAGTTTAAAATGATGAGCGAGCGGGTGAGTTATATATTGGCAGAGGTCGGTTTATGATGTCAGATTAGTCCATCGAGTCATTGTGAGTTACTGCATGGAGCCTATAACATCTCTGTACAAGTAAGGGTTGGTGTATTCCAAGTTAGGGCCATTGGAAGATGGTAGTAGCTTTTGTGGTGGGGGGGTTTTGAAGTGGTTTAAGGCTTGTCACGATAGTGCGATGTAAACTATCTCGAGCATATTTCACTCATTAACATGATTGCCATATAATTGTGGGGTTGTTTGAATGCCTAGAAAATAAGAGGAGTTGTGTAGATTGCTCATGTTGAACTTTTGTTGAAGGCTGTCGGTGAGAGTTGAGATGGCTTTGGAATTATTACCTATAAGGAGAAATCAATGCAAATTAAAATGTACACAATAATTTTATCATGTTGGTACAACAGTAGGGGTCAATATTGTACACAATTATGCATATTAGAATGTATACGTTGTTTGTGGTCTCACAAGATTGGTCTTGGAAATTGAGACTCGAGATGCTTGAGGCGGCATTTCTCATTGTAGGTGGAAATGAAGAGTTGACTAAATGTGTGTTTCAGGTAGCTGCAACTGTTTGAAAAATAGTGATTGAGCTATTGTTTAAATAGATGCGATGAGTTTTAAAATATATATTTTTTAATTTTCAAAAAGTCAGACTGCATTTTTCTGGCAGCTACTACGCTCTACAAAATCAAGTTGAAAAACACAACTTTTCCATCACAAAATTTTTAAAATGTGACCAGAATGCAGTTTCCAAATGACATTATGATGTGTTTTCGAATCATACCGCCACTGCTGTCCCAAATGACATTCAAGAAAGCTGCATTTCACTAACTCTAAATACTCTTAAATGCCCTGAAATTGCATTTCCTTTGTCCTCTCCTTTGACAGGTCCGTTGCTCAACACAAGTCTATCATGTTTTTCTGGCTCTTTATTCACCTCAGTTCATCTCTGTTCGAACTCATGATGCATCTCTTCTAGTTCAGCAACTGCATCTTTGAAGTCGCATCCTTGGGTATAGATTTAGGGTCGACTAATTTTTGATACGCCAGCTTTAGAATTAACTGGTGTTTGATAGAGTAGATTTGTTGATTCTTCATGGCAACGATTATAATTTGATAAGTAGATTTTGAGGGGTTGTAATACCCCTTATTTAGAATGTACTAGAATTTTTCTTTTTATTATTATAAAAAATATATCGAGATAATAAAAAAGTCACAAAATGATCCTCACTTGGGCTGGCCCAATTTGGCGTTGATGGGCCTAATAGTCTTGGTTGTAGTCCAATAGTGTTACTATTATGATGATATCCACCATCAATAATGTCTCTAATTAGTGAATTATTATCTTCTAAATCTCAATGCAATCAATTCAAAGGAATTGATGCCCATAAATTTTAATATTTAGACTTACAAGATTAATTTTAGAATGCCAAGAATTAGTGGAGTGGCCTACATTATTAATATGAATATTAATAATTGATTAATTAATTTATTCAATAATTAATTTTAATTGCATACTACTATCATTAAAAATTAATTATAATTTGTTAAATATAATTATAGTTTGATAATTAATTAATTTTTAATATAATAGTTAATATTATTTTTAAAATAATTTAAGTTACTAACTAATAATTAATTAATTTGATAGTTAAAATTTTAGTTAATTTAAATTGTTACTTAGTCAAAGGATTTAAATCCTCAAATATTCTGTCAAATAATTTAAGATTTAACATGATTTAATTATTATATGCTTAACATAATTCAAGATTTAGTATAGGCTGAATATAATGGAGATAATTATTATTTAAATATATTTTAAATTTAATTGCAACATGACTGAGTTTTTCTTTCATATTTTTTTTTAATTTTTTTTTAAAATCTCAACGCAATTAAATTCTCAAATAATTTATCAAATATTTTCTCAAAATTTAGTAGGATTTAATTAATTTATTATCAAATATTTTTCAAGATTTAAAAGTGTAGGATTCAATAAATTCAGGTGTATTGAATTTATTAAATTTTATTTGAATTAAATCCAATCTCTTACCAAAAACACCCCCTTATGGTATTTGAATTTTTTAATCTCTTAGTTTTATTTTTGTAAAATCGGGATCAATAATTTTTTTAATTTAAAGCATTGTTAGCTCTTGACCGGATCTTTCTTTGCTTTATTATTATTACCTTTTACATTTATGAACAAGAAAAATAGAATAATTTGGTCATGCATTATGTATTATGCATGATTTTAAAAATCAAATTAGACCAGCTGGTTAAATTATTTAATTATATATGTATTATGTATTATGCATGATGTGTGTATATATATATATATATATATATATATATATATATATATATATATATATAAACCTTAAATATTAGTTATCAAATATGATTTGTAATTGATTTTCTAATGCTTGCACCTATCAATGATTTGAACCATTCTCTCTAAATGACAATAATTTTTTAATTTTTTTTCATGGTATTGTTTAAGATGTTTATTTTTTAATTAAAATTTAATTATTATTTTCCATGATTGATTCAACCTTTTTCATATAAGATGCCAATAATCATGTAGTTTTTATAATCAATGGTCTACATCGAGCCCTTATAAACAAGTATTGTATGACAATTTTATAGGCAGTCCATTGCACTAATTTTAGCAACTTAAGTTAAATTAGCTATTGCAATTAACAAGCACCCTTAACTAATTTTTCTCTACATTTATAATATGATTATAACAATACAATTAATGAAAGTAGAGTCGACTAATGTTTGAACTTTTAAGCAAATTAAATTAAGTTCACATCTCATTAAAATAGTTCCATACTTAATCATGTTTATTGTCCATTTATTTTGTGCATAAAATTAAACTATCCAAAAAATATTCAAAGTATTATTTTTCTTTTTTCTATTATTCTAGTTTTTTCTCTTCTATCTTATCTATCATCCTAAACCAACTTTGGCTGAATTTTTTCATAATTATTTGTCAAATAAATTATGTAAGAGCTATTCTTATTTGAATCTTTCAATTTTAATTTTTAAATTAAAATTTAATATTCACTTACTTACATGTGCAAATTTGAACCTAGCTCCTTATGGAATGTTTGTGGTTGACCATATCTTATTTTAATTAAGCAAATTTGAATTAATTTGATCAAATTAGAGTTAATTCAAATTTAATTAAAATAAGCTTGAAATTATCTTCTTTCCTCTTTAAATTGTTTATTTTTGGAAATATCTATGGTCGACCATACCCTTTAATCAAATTCAAATTTCTCACATAATGATATCAATTTAAAATCTTCTAAAATAAGATCCATCACCATTTAATTTAATTTGAGTGCATCAAAATAGATATAATCTATTTTTGGAAACTAGCTTGGCCTAAATTCATTAATTGTCTTGGATTTAATTTAATATGCTTTAGAATAATATCTTTCTCTCTTTCATTCAATCAAAATTAATTGTTTGAATATCTTATGATATATTGCTTTAAATCCTGATTGAATCCTTTCTTGGAATCCTCTTTGATCGACCCCATCATGTGTTTAATTCAAATAAAACAAATTTGAATTAATGTTTTTTTTATTTAGCTAATTAAATGGAGTTATGTATATATGCTAATTTTTAAAACTCTCCTTCTCTTTTCTCTCTCTTGGCCAACCCACATGATCATTAACTTCCTAATTACATTAGAGATCATATCATGTGATGAATTGATTCAATTTAAATCTCTTTCCAAATTATTTTTTCCCTCCATGGTGCCTTGGGGGCGATTCCTTCATCATGCTGAAATAAATTCAATTTGATTGATTCAAATCGAATCACTTACCAAATAGTTTCTTTCTTTCCTTGGCTTTAACTCTTCCTCATATAATTTTAAATTCAAATTGATTAATTTAAATTAAACCATATTTCCAAATAGACTTTCCCTCTTATTTACCTTGCCTGAATTCTCCCTCTTGCAAATTGTTTTTTGTTTTGATTGGCTTAAGTTAAAATAATTCCTAAAGTGCTTTCCCTCCTATTCTCCTATCTTTGGCTGACCCTTCTAGTCTCAATATTCTATTTATAATAGTCCTAATTCTAGGTTAAATTCTCTTAAACATTTCTCCTCACTTGGGCTGAACCCTTGCAAAAAATTTTCTTGGAAGGTTTCCCTTGGTGAATCAAGTGCTAACTTCTTCATCGTCCATTCTTTTCACTCCTACAAGAGTTTGCTTTGAATCTTGCACAAAAGGAGTTGGAGGATTGGTTCAAAACCCCTTGGTCGAGAGCTTCATGAGGTTCCTTAATTTATTTTGTGTCTATTCTTGTTATTTGACCTTGATTTCATTCTTGGCTAAATGTTTCTTATCGTTTGGTCAATTTATTTGTGCTTAATATATCTTTCCATCTTCTTTTCAAGTTGGCCAAAACCTTGGTTTTGTTTGGATAAATATTTGTGATTGCAATTTCTTCTCTTCCTTTATTCTTACATATCCTTAAGTGAGATTAATTTTGTGTTGATTATTTCATATAAAATATTTGTGAGTAGCAAGTTTTCTTACTTCTAAATTGTCTCATCTTTTACACATGTCATAATTCTATTGAAATAGACTTTATATGACCTTATGTGCTTTATCATTGCATATTAATTTGATCTTTGCAAAACTCAAGTATCCATATAATAATTGATTCAAATCATTATTGTGCTATACTTTAAATCATCAACTAAATCATTTTGATTTTATTGATCAAAACTTTAAAGATTCACTTGCATCAAATACATCTTTCAAGTTTATATATTGCTTTCAATTTTAAATATTAATTAAAGTGAGTCTTCTTTCTATCTTTTATTTACACTTGCCTTAATATTATTGTAGTTGGGTTGTGAGAGTAAAATACTTTTGAATTGAGAGTTGAATACTTTAATATACCTCTTTCTTATTTTTTTATTGGGATGTACTTGTTAAATAAAGTATGGTGATGGGTTATACTTGCCCGTTAAGAAAAGTATGGTGTTGGGTTGTACTTGTCATGAAAGAGAGTATGATAGATTTATTATAATCTCAAATTTTGATTTAGTGAATTCCTAGCTTGGGTGGCTAGGTGTAGACGTAAGCCGATTTTTAGGGTTTGGTTGAACCACATAAAAATTTTTATGTTCTCTTTCTTTATTTTTATGTACTTTACTTTTCTACTATTATTGATTGTTGTTGTAGTTCATTAAAGCCTAATCTTGAAAGATTAACTCTTATACAAAATGTTAAAATTAAGTTTTCTGAAAGTATTTTTAAAACCCAATTCACCCCTCTCTTGGGTGTTAGAGCTAAATAACAATTGCTATTAGAGTCTCGATTCAATTTGTGGCTTAACATCTTTGAGTTTGATCGTTATTGCATAAGTTTTTTTAAAGGTGAACTGCCTAAAGGACAATCTACATATAGACCACATTTACTTGATAATGTTTCATTTGATTATTGAAAAAATCGCATTAGTACTTTTATTTGTGGATAAGATTCTAGAATGTGGCATATGTTGACACATCAATATCACACGCCACTATTGATATAAATGGTTTAAAAGTTGATAAACTTTTTGATGAATGGTCTGCTTATGAAAGAGAATTGGATGAATTAAATACAAAAGCTTGTAACATTTTTTATTGTGCTTTACTTTCTAATGATTACATGAGAATTTCTATGCTTACTATTGTAAAAGAAATTTAGATAAATCAATTTTTACTTATGAAGGTACTAACAAAGTTAAAGATGTCCATATAAATAGGTTAGTACATGAATGAATTATTCCACATGTCACCAAATAAAACACTTCTGATATGTATGCTCGCTTTATGAAATTATTAATACCTTGCATTCACTTGGAAGAAAAATATAAAAATTAAGATTTGATATATAAAATTTTAAGATGCTTTCAAAAAGAGTGGGATGCAAAAGTTACTACTATTAGTGAAGCTAAGGATTTGACTACTTATACACTTGATCAACTTCTTGATTTCTTGATAATATATGAACAACTTATAGCACAAAGGGATCAAAATGAATCTTTTCAAAAGAAAGAGAAATGAAAGTTAATTGCGTTGCATGTGGAAAATAGTGGTGAAGAAAATTCCTCATATTTAGATGTTGATAGTGATGAGATTGCTATATTTTCAAAAATACTAGGAAATATGGTCAGAAAGAAAAAACACAAGCATGAAAAATCTAAAATACATAAATTGCCTACTAAAAGATTGAATGCAGGAGAATGAATAGTATCATTCAATTGTAAAAAGCTTGGATATGTAAGAGGTAATTGTCCAGACTTTGCTGAAAAAGAAAAAGTTGAACAAAAGAAGTCTTGGAAAAGTAAAAAGCCTTAGAAGAAAAAGAAAATAATACTTTGGGTAAACTCTGATTCAGAAGAATCTAATGATGACACTATAGAAGAAGAATTAGATCTATGTCTTATGACTGATGTGGATTCTACAAGAGAGGTATGTGAAGATATTTCTTATAAAGAATTAGATGATGCTTTCAATGAATTAGCACATAAATATAAAAAATTTGAAAGAAAATTTAATACTCTAGAAGAAGAAAAGAAAATTTTAGAAATGTATGTTTACATCTTTAGAAAAGAATGTGTTGATTTAAAAATTAAGAATGATGCTTTATTAGATCTATTAATACTTGTGGAGAAATTGAAAAAGGAAAATTTATTACTTAATACAAAGTTAAATTTCTATAGTAGATTATATTCACATGTTCCATTCATTAGAATTAAGTCATCAGTTATATCAAAATCATTTAAATTTACACCTTATGCAAATACAAATGTTGTAATTTATGTAATAAAAATGTCATGTATCTTCTGACTGTCATGCAAGAAAATTTCAATAATTTCCTAGATCAAATTTTATTAGGATACCTAAAAATAAAAATACAATATTGTTGACCTCATTTTTAGAATGAGTTCTCAACTTCCTCATCATAGATCTAGGAATCTTATAGACACTAAGAGTTTCTTAGTCTTAAGACACTTCTAGTGATTAGGTGGACACTTAACCTAAGCTTAGAGACTTATAAGGGTTAGCCATATGAATAGGTTCTGCCTTAGGGACTTAGAAAAACTTGCCTACCCTATAGCCTAAACCCAATTCATGCTTCCCTTCTCAAACCAAACCTCATATTCATACCAAACCAAATTTCCAAGACTTATAATCAATCCCATGATCAAATTCAAGCTCAAGATTTCTCCATAAAACCCCATGATTAAATTCAAAACCCTTCTTAAGTACTTTGATTTCATCTTATGGACTTAGCCTTAACCAAATTCAAATCGATCCCAATTCAATTGATTTTCTCAAAGATCAATTCAATTCTTCAATCATTTACCAAATCCAAATCCAAATCTCAAACCAAACAAATTAATCTCAAATCAATTCCAAATTTCTCTCTTTAGTCTTATGACTCACTCTCATAAGCTTAACCAAATATTAACCCAAATTATCCCAAACTTGATTGATTTCTTTATAAATCAATTATTCATTCATTTATACTTATAAATATAAATGAAATCCAAACTCAAATAGCCAAAGCCAAATCAAACTAAATCAAACAAAGCCAAAATCCCTTCTTAAGCCGTATGAACCTACCTCCATAGGCTTAATCAAATCTTAAACTAAATCAACTCAAAATCAATTGGTTTCATTATAAATCAATTATTAAATCATTTATACTCATAAATAAAAATAAAACCCACCCTATAATGATAAAAAATTAAATAAACTAAATAAATTCCCTCCTTAAGCCCTTTTGACCTACATCCATAAGTTTGGTCAAACTTGCTTCCAAATCACTCCAAATTCAAGTGATTTTCTCATGGATCATTTATATTCCCAAATATAAATGAAATATAAATCTAAATAGCCAAAACCAAACCCAAATCAAATCAAATTTCTAATTTTAGCCTTTTAAGCCATTTCCTTGAACTTGGCCAGATGATACCGTGGTGTTTATTTTTAGAATGTGGGGTATTTGTGTGTATGTCAAGTGCATGTATATGGGGGACACCACTCAGATTTGAGGGTGTGCTTATTGAGGTGATCGGGTACGACATCAAGGACTAGTGCACTATCTCTAAAGGTAGAGATCACTACCTTACGATGAACCTAATCACCTAATAAGGACTCCTATAACATGATGGGTCTTCAAATATACCAGAGATTTTTCTCCTACTCTACATGGATGAATAAAGTAGGGTTTATTTAATCCAAGTTCTAAAGTTCCCTATGGGGGCAAGCCCCCATAGTTAATTACATTCTAAGGAAGGTGAATTCCTTAGAAATATTCTAGATTAAAATAGGCAATTATTGTCTCTAAAAAATTCAAAGATATGACTATCAATTAATTGGCTATGTTTGAAAAATCAAATAGGATAGATAAAAAAGAGAGGCTTATCAAAGATAGGCCAAAAGGAGATGAGTAGGGGATGCTCATGATACTAGAAAATCTAGTGAGCATCCCAAACTATCCTATAGTTGGGCTTTATATGTTTAAAATTGAGGATAATTATATATTCAAGTTGAAATCTTATTAGAAAGTTAGGACTTATAATCTCACAATACAAGATTATGAAAATGCCTAAGAGGTGAAGATTTATGCTTGTATCCCCAAAGGAAAATAACAACCTCAGATCCTAAATCTAGGAAGCTTTAGCGAGGGCCAAAGTATGACCTAAATCTAAGATAAAAATGGGTATATTATTTACCTCCACAAGAGAGGGTAAACCACCCGACTGTTGGACTTATGACTGTCTGGAGTGACAACTAGCTAACTCCTCCTACATTTTAAAATCATGTGGCCAAGTTGTATATTTTACAAGATGGTTAGGATGTTATTATTTAAAAAGAAACTAAAGTCCTTAAACCCACTCCCTAAGAGAGTAGAACATGAGTGGTATGAATAATGGCTTAGTTTAATGCAAATCTTATCAAATTTTATTTGATTTTGACTCTTTATTTTTACACAGGCTATAGTATTTTATATGCTTAGGTTGAAATAAGTTTTGGGCCAAATCAAGAAAGAAGAGGGTGAAGCCCTGCTAGTAGGAGTTGCTCTCATAGGTCAAGCATTTCCCATATGTGCAAGAATGGGGGCCCTCATTTTATAAGAGTGATAGAAGATGCATGCATGATATTAGACATACAATATTCAGTTAAGGGATTGCTAAATTATTTATTTATCTTGATTTAATGCCTAGGCTTTATGTGAGATTATGAGTTGTTTTAGAAAATTTAGCTATGAGTTGTGATTGGGGTAAAAAGCTTATTTTTTCTTAAGAGCCTAAACAGATCTAGGTCACACATTAAATCATCATACATGAAAAAACTATGAAAATGCATGCCATTTCTATTACACAATGATAAACAAATCATCAAATCAATTTATAAAATCAACATGAAAGAATAATAGGCAAGTGCGATCGGGTGTCGCCGTACAACCCAAAAAAAAAGGGTAGCTGAGTTCTACTCTTATACATCCCGATATATGAAAGAATAATTACAGTTTTCATTGATAAATGCTATGGGGGGTCTTCATTCTTCATATCTTTGCTTCATTTCTTCATTTTATTTGCTTGCTTCAAAGGCATCACAGGGCCTCCCAAGATAAAGCCTTCTAGCCACCGCTCATCCTAATCCCACATAACACTAATCCTAATTCCTAATACATAATTACATTTAAAAAATAGAAAAGTAAATATAACTACACCTGCTAGGCAAGTGTTAGCTAAATATGCCATATAACCAAATCAGTTATATTTAAAATTTGGACTTAGCACCCTGCACATGGGTAACCAAGTTCACCTGTCCTAATGTGGATTATGCTTAAGGGTTAAGCAACTTGCAAAAGAGAGCATTTATATTTATTTTAAGCATCCCTTAAGCATAATCTCTTGCAAAAAATATGATTAGGCTAATCACGGCCTAACATCCAGTCTATGAGACATACACCCTAACATCCAATCTACAACAGTACATCACAAAACAAGCATACATCAAATCAAACACCACCCTAACATAAAGCTAGAAGTGGTGACTTAAATCTAATGTGTGTGTATTAAGGCTTGTGTGGTACGTCCTAGCTAGGCTTTAGAGTTAAGATTTTCTAAATGTGAAGAGATTTAATTATGAAGGGTTGATTTCACTTTAAGTGATTTAGTTGATTTGCAAGATTTTACTTAAATATTTTTCTTTTGTTTTATTTGGCATACACTAAACAACTAAGTGTTATGAAAAGAAAGAAAGAGTGGTTCACTCTCTTTTATCCCTACCTTAAGTCACATCTAAAGTAAATTAATTAATCAATTTCCTTTAGTAAATGGTTTATTTTATGTTTTAATTAATCCTAAGTTTATGTTCACTTTAAATAAACTCATTCAATAAGAAAGACATCTTAAGATTAGTTGGAAAGAATTACTATCACATAACACATGTTTGTTCATTTTTTCCATCATATATATGGCATGCATATGGTTAAATCTTAAACATACACATACATGCAATTTATATCTTAGCACACTTGAATTATGAATGTATGCAAATATACTTAGAATTGATGTTTCATTTGGTTAAATTATTTTGTCATATTAATTTAAAGCTCTATCTAAATTCATATACAAAAGTATTAGAAAAGAGCCCTAAATCATATGATTAATTAATTCAACCATTTAAACAAAGTATGAATGCATGTATTTTTAATAGGAAAATGGTTTTTTTTTCATTATCTAAAAACACATTCAAATGTATAAAAGTTTTAAACAAGTACGGCGCCATTATTCTGCACCAGGGGAGCGAGGTAGGAACCTCCTTGGGGCTACTTAAAGCTGTGAGTCTCCGGAATGTCTAGACTAATATACCCACTATTCTTAAATACATATAGATGGATAAACAACTATAAGAATAAAAAACCATGCAATATTTAAACAAAATATGAATACATGTCTTTTTAATTGAAAAATGGGATTTTCATTCATTTTCTAAATACACATTCAAATGTATAAAAGTTTTAAGCAAGTACGACACTATTGTTCTGCACCAAGGGGGTGAGGTAGGAACTTCCTTAGGGCTACTTAAAGCCATGCATCCCTGGGATGTCCAAACTAATATACTGGCTATTCTTAAATGCATATGGATGTATAAATAACTATAGAAATAGAAAATCATGCAAAGGTAGAGTTTAATTGAATATGATTTATTTTTGTAAGCGAATTAAAACCCTATCTAAATTCTAACATTAAAATGCATAAGAATGAAATCAAACGAGTATGTCGCCATTGTTCTGCACTAGGGGAGTGAGGTAGGAACCTCCTTTGGGCTACTTAAAGTCGTGCGTCCCCGGAATATCCAGACTAATATACCCATTAACATTCAAACTTATACAAATCAACACATGAATGTAGGAAAGAGACTTCATTTCAAACACTAAGCTTATATTCACATGCATCTCCTATGTATATGTAACTAAAGTCATAACATATAATATTATTTTTCATTAATAACCTTTATTGACCTCATTTTTAGGATGAGCTCTCAACCCTTCCATCTTAGACATATGACTCCTCTTAGACTTTAAGAGATCCTCAATCTTAAAACACATCTAGTGATTAGGTGGACACTCAACCTAGCCTTAGAGACTTAGAAGAGTTAGTCATAGGAATAGGTCATGCCTTAGGGGTGCTAGGAAAATCTACCAACCCTATAGCTTGAACCAAACTTCTCACTTCCTTCCTTCAAGTCAAACTTGAATCAATTCCAACTTAATTGATTTTCTCCAAACTCAAATCAATTCCAAATGATTGAAATCCATAATCAATTCTAAATGATTGAAATCCATGATCAATTCCAAATGATTGAAGCTTATGATTGAAATTCCAAGTCAAAAATATTTCTTAAGTCCTTTGATTCCCTCTCATGGACTTAGCCTAAATCAAATCTAAATTAATTCAAATTCAATAAATTTTCTCACAACCCATTTAAATTCTCATTTATATTCACATATATAAATGAAATATAAATTCAAATCAATCAAGCTAAATCCAGATCAAAAATCTTTCCTAAGTTATTTTGATCCCCTCTTAAGAACTTAGCCTAAATCAAGTTCAAATCACTTCTAATTCATGAAATTTTCTCATTACTCATTTATATTGTCATTTATATTCACAAATAAAAATGAAATATAATTTCAAACAATCAAAACCAACTCCAAAAATCAAACTCAAATTCAATCAAAATCCAACCTAAGCCTTTCAAGTCAAAATCTTGAACTTAGGCAAAATCAAATTCAAACCAAGCCAAACTCTTGATTTTTCTTCATGATTCAATCAATCCTACAATCATGAATCCAAATATAAACATAAACTTCAATCACCAAATCAAAACTAAATCCAAAAAAATCAAACCTAAGTCAACCTCATGTTCACCCTTTTGAACTTAAAATTGTCAAATGAATCAAACCCTATTTGACTTCAAACCACTTGCAAATGAATTTATATTTCATTTATAAGTCCATAAGTGAGTTCAATCAAACTCAAATCAACCTTTGACCAAGCCATTCGACCTACTTAGGGTCACTTGATCCAAAGTGACCTAAAGTACCCTTATGAGCCAAATTTTAATCCTAACAAATTTGGATTGAACTAAGTCCACCTAAACCTCTCATCATGATCAACAATCATCATAAGATGATCAATCACTCAAATTGGGTCAAACAAGTCAAACTTGAGGGTTGACCAAGTTAACACTTAGCCAAAATAAAACCCAACCTAGCTAAAATCCACCATAAGCCAAATTGATTGAAACCATTGATCAAAACTCATTCATGACCAAGTCAACATTTGAGCCTAGCCTAGCCCAATTGGCCACTTGACCCAAGTTGACCCAACTTGACCTAAAAAGTCAAAATGTGTCAAAACTTGATTTAAGCCAAATTGGTTGAAACCAATGGGTCAAGTTTATTCTAAAATGATTGTTGAACTTGACCAAAAGCTCAATTGGCCAACTAGACCTAACCTAGCCCAAATTGACCTTGAACCCAACTTGACCAAAAGGGTCATATTGAGCCAAAATCAAATTAAACCAAAATTGATTGAAAAAAAAAAGATACCAATCCATTTCATATGACCAATGAAACCTAAGCCAACCCATGATCTAACCCAAATAGGTCAATGGGTCAAGTTGACCCATTTTGACCTAAATGAACTCAATTGAACCAAATCCAAATATAAATCAAACTGAACCAAACCAAAGCCACCAAAATATTTCAGATGGCCATATGAACTTGTCCCAACCCTTAGTTTGACCCAATTTGACCAATTGGTCAAGTTGATCCAAGTTGACCCATTTTGACCTAAATGGGTCAACATGAGCCAAATCACATCAAATTAACTCTAAATTCAATGAAATTTGGTCTAACCCATTTATCAATCATATCAAATATATTCAAATTGAAACCCAAGCCAAATGATCATTTTACCCCTAGGCCATAGGGTAAATGTTTGCCTAATTCACTTGGAATTTGGTCAAATCCTCCTCATGACCACTTGGCACTCTCTTAGTGGACTAAGTGGGCACTAGTGAGGGTGGTGCACCTAACCCAATGGGTTTTGGTTAGCCTAACCCAACCTAAGGCTAAAATCGACCACCTCACTTGAAATTAAGCATATAGAATCCCCCCTCCACTTGAATTAAGCACATGGGAGCTCCACTACTCCAATCCTCTGGCCAAATCAAATGCAAGGACACTCCTAACAGCCTAACAAACCCATGGAATGAGGTCAATTGGATCAAAATGGAAAAGGGAGGCACGACTATCCGATTGCTCTAGGGGGAGATATACTCCCCCTAATTCCAATTCATTTCATGATTCTCCAATTCGATTGAGCTTAGGGAAGCCAGAGGAGCCATTTCCAAGTCTCCCCAAGCTTCCTAGAGAGTTTTTGAATTTCCCATTTCTCGATTTTCATAGATTGAAAATAGGGGACCTCAAGCAAAATTCAATCTCACTCCATACTCAATACCAACCCAATTCACTTTGCAAGCTTCATCAGGGAGCTCGATCGAACTCACCCAAGCCTTCACACAAGCTCCAAAGGCAAGGGAGGACTACTCTTGACCAGATGAGCTCAAGTGAAGGTGAAATCCAAGATCTCCAGCACCTCAGCCTTCAACAAGGCTTGGTCTCCACTAGACGAAGCTACTTCAAGGGAATCGAGTGCCGGTGATAGCCTCCAACGAGGAATGCCATTAAACCGAGCTTAGATTAGCCATAATTTGGCCCTTTGTGAAGTGAAGTTTCATCTCATGAGAAACTAGCCGTTGGATGTGATCTCCTTTGCATAGTGATGGTGTGGGTTGAATTTTGTTTCAATCTGACCTCAATTGAGCTCGGATCTTCCCTTAAAAGATGGACGGTGGTCATCTCCCGCAGAGAAGATTAGGGGTGAATCATGGGCCATCCATCCGCACGTTTTGGATGAATGGCCATGATTAAAACATGTAGGATTCAAGGATTATTTCTTAAGAACCACATCTAATCTCAGCCGTCCGATCCTTGATCGGATGGACAAGGAGAAAGCACGTAGCGTCGTCACTGATGTGATGCTACGATGTGACTACTTAAATAGTCACTCTTATTGCACCACGTGAAAAGTGCGCACCGTGTCAGCCTCCACGTGGCACCGACGGGATTAGCTATATAATTAAGGTATTAAATTACCTAATTGATTATGGAAACTTCAAATATTCATATTTAAGTGTAGAAAAAAATTAGAAAAATATGAAATAAATTGCATATGAAAGATAATTGAATGTAGAATATTATAAAATTGATTTTGATGGATTTTGAATAGTGTTAGTTTCTGAATTGGGTTTTATTAGGAATATAATTAGGCTAATTACTCTCTGATTATTCCATTAATTAATCTCAAACTTCTCATGTGTATTTAGTGGGATGACTTCTATCTCCCCTAATTTTCTTGGGATTTATTAATGGCCTAATTAGGGTAATTGTTGGATTCATTCCTAATTATTCTCCTAATGTAATTAAGCCCAATTAAGTGTGTAATCAATGGTTTAATCTTTTGATCGAGTTAATTAAGATTTGTTTAAATGAATAGGAGATTTAGGAAATAGTTTTGGGATATTTTCCTTAAGCTATTCCTTAAACCCCCTCTTTCTTCCTTAATCCAAACTTAACTAAGGATTAATCCACTAATTACCTACCTAATTAATTTGATAAAATTCTAAAACCTTCTAGAACTTAACTAATTCATCTTGGGTAGGTGCTTAGGTGTTCAATAACCTAAGTGCATTGAGGAAATCAAAATCCAACTCACATGTGTGAGGGATTATGAAATTACTTAACTTAAACCCCTTAGCTTAATTAATCATTAATCATGAGCCAAATGCATTAGGCCCTTTTTCTTAGCACGATTTAAATTAGTGTGATGTCATATCATTGGCTTATAATTATTTGATTAAATATGCTAAGGTTATATGTGTAGTAATTAACACACTTAATTCACACCTTAACCTAATCAAAATATAAAAATCATCTAACCATCTAAAGATTAAACTAAAATGCCATACACATGGAAGAAATGGGTTAGGACCAGCAAATATTCTTTCACATTTTCTAAATCAAACATAAAGCAAATTTAAAACAAAAATCACATTAAACAAACTTTGATTCACTTTAAACTTTCTTATTTCATAGGATTGTCTTTAGGAATTAATTAGAGTGAATGAATTTATATTGATTTCATCACTTTACTTCTTTCCTAGCATGCTAAATGTGTATGTCATATAAAATTCATGCATTCATATCTTTTAAAAATCAAAATTAAAATTGAAATATTTTCTTTATGTCAAATTGCATATTTTGGCTAAAGTAGAAATGTGAATGGCTATTATCACTATTAAATTCAAAATTATTTTCAAAACTTATAAATAAAATATCAAAACTAGAAGGTATGCTACTTATATTTTATTTATAAGTTTGCATGTGAATATAAAAATGTGTCTTATGTTTGCTTCCCTTCTTTCCTTTTAACATGGATTTGGATAAGATTTGCAAAAGTGCATAGTTCTTTTAAAAGAACATAACACTTGTTTAAAATCTACTCTTATCCTCTTCTATGTTACAACTTAAGAAGGATCTTTACATCTACATATATAAATTGCATAAACAAACCAAAGATTAAATAAACATAAATTTTGCATCTTTTCTTCTTTATTTATTTCTTTTGTACATGCATATGTATTTAAGGAAAGTGGTATATTAGTTTAGATAACCCTGGGGTTGCGGGCTTTAAGTAGCCCTAAGTAAGTATTATACCTTACACCCCTGTTGCTAATAATGGCGTCGTACTCACTTATGCCTTTCATACATACACATGTGCATATGAATAAAGGATAAAAGAATACCCCTTTTTCTCCTTAATAAAAATCATGCATCGTAAAGCATTCCAATTTTTTTTAGTAACATTTCTTAGCATTCATCATAAAGTGTGCTAAAAATTTCCATTTGTATGTATATATATGCTTAAGATTCATTCATATGGATGTTATACATGTTGGAAAAGAAATGAAGTGATGTGTGTTTTGTGATTTTAGTTCACTTTACTTAATCTCAAAATGCCTTTATTTTGAATAGGTTTGGTTTAGGGAAGATCTAAACTTAAGATTAATTAAAATACATAATAAAGCACTCACTAAACAAAATCAAATATGAATCCACTTTAGAAATTACTTAAGGTAGGGAAGGAAAGAGAAGGTCTCTTCTCTTTTCCCTCTCTTTACAACTTAGTAATTAATTATAGGATTCACTCAAACCTAATCAAAATACAAAATAAAATTAACCCCAAAGCAACTAAACAATTTAAATTGAACCATCCTCTAAGTTGAATATTTTCAAACTTAGAAAATCTAAACCTTAAAGCCATAGCTAAGCATACCACACAAACCTTTTAAAGCACACACATTAGGCTAAGTCACCATTTCTAGCTTTAGGTTAGGACGGTGCATGGTGTGATATTTGCTTTTATTTTGTGATGTATTATTTCTAGTCTAGATGTTAGGGTGAATGTACATAGAATGAATGGTAGGACGATTTAGTCTAATCATTATATTCTGCAGGAGGTTGTGCTTAAGAGGTGTTGTAATAAAAATATAAATACTTTTGTTGTGCAGGTGCTTATACCCTAAGCATAATATGGCTTGGACCCATGTGTGGGGTGCTAAGTCTAATATACATGCTTAGGATTTATATGATTTGTTTAGCTAATCTCTATTTTACAGGTGTTTATTAGATTTACTTTTCTCTTTCATGTAATTTTTATAATTAAGATTTTAGAATGAATGTTATGGGAGATTAGGATGAACATTGGTTATAAGATCTCATCTTATGTACCATGTGAAGTCTTTGGAGCAACCACATTCCAACCATACAAAAGAAGGAACCAACAGAAGAAAGAAGAGAGAAGAAAGAAAAATAAAGAAAGGAAGACTCCCTTTACATGAATTCCCTACTTAATTGTTATTAATTCATTTGTAATCTAGGTTGTATAAGGGTAGAGCTTGGCTACCCAATTTGTTTTCGGCTTTGTTTGGTGGTGCCCGACAATAAATGGCCTTTTATTCTTTTGCGTTTGCTTTATAAAATGTTTGATGTCTTGTTTAGCTTGTGCATTAAGATGACATCTTTTTTCTAGTTTCTTCCTTGCTTGATGTATGGCCTGGATGATGATTAGACTCTTAGAACAAAATAAATCTTCTACCAAATTAAACAACTCAAAATTAAAATAAACAACTCATAACCTCTCTTAAAGCCTAAATTAAAAATCAAGATAAAAGAATTAGTAACCCCTTAGCTGGATGTGTACTTTCTTTGATAATATCATGCATAAAAGCATATTATTTCACTCTTGAATTGGAGGGCTTCCACATTTGCCAGAGAACTTGGCTTGAACTATGAGAGTCATGGTGGAAACACACCTCCTCATCTCGCTGATTTTGGTCCATAATCTTATTTCAAATATCACAGTCCAAAATAAAAAATGAAAATTTTGCATTAAATTTAAGTCATTTGAAGCATGTTCTTACATGATCTAGTATCTTTAGGGAGTGTGTTTAAGGACTTAGTCTCTTTCTAAATAAGTAACAACCTTGCTATCTTGTATAAACATAAGACTTGCCTACATAAATTTTAAATTGTAGGAGGAGTTAGTTGGCGGCCACCCCCAGATGGTTGTAAGTCCAACAATAGGGTGATTTATCCTCTCTTATGGAGGTAAATAAAATACCCATTTTTGCCTTAGATTTAGGTCCTGCCTTTGGCTCTCGCCAAAGCTCCTTAGATTTAGGTTCTGGGGTTGCTTCTCCCCTTTGTGGGCTATAAGTATAAATTCTTACCTCTTAGGCATTTCCATAGCCTTGTACCATGGAATTGTAAGCCCTAGCATTCTAATGAAAATTCAACTCAAACACATTAATTCTATTTCAAAAATGTAAGACCCAATCATAGGGTAGTTTGGGATGCTTACTAGGCTCCCTAGTATCTTAAACACCCCATACTTATTTTTATTTGGCTTCGATAATAACTCCCTCCTCTTGATCAATCCCGCTTGACATTTTAAAAATAAACAACTCAATTGGTAGTCCTACCTTTTCAAAATCTTTGGAGACAATGATCATTTACCTTAATTGAGATTATTCTTAAGGAATCTCATTTCTTAAGATGTAATTAACTATAGGGGCTTGCCTCCATCGGGAACTTGATAAATTTGATTTAAAATAAACCCTACTTTACCTTTTCATGTAAAGTAGGGGAAGAATCTCTAGTACATATGCAGACCCATTATCCTTAGGAGTCCTTATTGAGGTGATTAGGTCTATTGTAGGGTGGTGATTTTTATCTTTTGAGACAGTACACCTCTCCTCAATGTCGTACTCGACCTTAATAAGAACATCTGTGGATCTACATGGTGTCCAAATGCAAAGAGTATATTCCTATCTTCATTTTATCCATATAGATTGAAGATGGGAGTAAAAATCTTAAAGAAAAACTTAATTTTTACCATAAGCTTTTTGAAAATATGTTTGAGATTTAATAATGATAATAGCCACACATATTTCTAATTAAGTCAACACATGCAAATTAACATAAAGGAAATTATTTTTATTTGATTAATTTGAAAGACATGAATGTATGAGTACAAGTGGCATATAATATTTTAGCATTATTGGAAAGAAATAAAGAAACACAAGCATGTAATTTCATTCAATCCAACTAAGTCCTAAGGACAATCATATTAAACAAGCTCATTTAAAATAAGCCAAAGTTTCTTAAAACCATTTTTGATCTTTATATTTAATTTGTTTTAGGAAATGCGAAAGAGGTTTGCTAATCTTAATCTATTCCCCATATGTGAGTTAATTTGGTTTAATGAAGAGCAATTAGGTTGATTTTATATCTTAATTAGGTTAAGGTATGAATTCAATCCATTAATTAACCCTTACCTACATCACCTTAAGTTAGTTAACTAAATAATGATGAGCCAATATGAGATGCAATCATATGAAAAGTAAATTGACAATGCTCCTAAGAAATTAAAGGGGCCTAATGTAATTGGCTCATAATTAATAGTTAATTAAGCTTAAGGAGCTCACTTAATTACTTTCATGGTTTCCTCACACATGTGAGCTAACTATGATTTCATTAGCTCTTTCTTCAGGTTATTGAACACCCAAAGAGCTACCCAAGGATTAATTAAACAAAGTTAGGTTGTGAATGAATGTATTTTAAATTAATTTAATTAAACATTTAATTGGTTAATTAAATCTTTTGATTATATCTTTTAATTAGGATGGTGAAATTAACTTAGGGAAAGAGATCAAAGAAGAGGCTTCAATCCCAATCCTAAGTCATTTCAAACATCCAATGAGGCTCTGAAATAATTAGATATCCTTTCTATTTTGATTGATTAATTAAGTGGTTAATCAATTAATTAAGCTTTAATTAATTTTGAAACAAATGAGGAGGCTTAATGAAATGGTTATAAGGAGTGAACTCAAATCACTTCCCTAAGGCTTCCCACTGTTAACAGAGGACAATAAGCTCAATCAATTAATTAAATCGTTGTTCATTTGATTAATTATCACTAATTAATGTTGGAGAGTAATTAAGGCTTAATTCATTGATTTTCCTAATTAACTATCTAATAAATTCCAAGAAAAATAGGGGAGATAGAGGCTATCCCCTTGAACATCTCTGGAAAATTTGAAATAAATTGGAAAATTAATCTGAGAGTAATTAGGCTAATTAAAATTTTAATTAAACCTTAATTAAGTAGAAATTACTATTCAAACTTAATTAATACTAATTTTAATGGATTCTATTATGAAATATCTTTAAAATGAGCTTTCATTGATATATTTTTGATTTTTCTAGGATTAGTTATGATTTTAGGAAGATTTAACCTTAAAAATTAATTAAAATAACCCTAATTAACCCTTAATCCCATCACACTACCGACGCTTCACGCGGACGTGACGAATAGGGTATTTAACTTGTCGAAATGGGAGGCTGACTCGGATTGCGGCGGACGAGCTTTGCCGTGGACCCTTCGATCGGAGAAAGAACATTCATCGAAGAGGTCACATCCAACTTAGATGGCCACGATCGGATCCCATGATTAGGGAGGAAATACAGATGGATCTAGCATGATTAGATCATGATCATCCGTTCTGATCATGTGAAACAGATGGCCTGTGATCTGTCTCCTTCACAAATGGCAAAAGATGGATACCATTCATCTTTCTCCATTTGATTCGAGCTCACCAGAGCTCGAATTGGGATCAAATTGATCCACACCATTAGGAGAAGGAGATGAGCACATCCAATGGTCAAGATATACCCACATGAAAATTCTCTTCACAAAGGCCAACAAAAAATTCACCTAAGGTACGATTTTGAGGAATTACCTCACCGAAGCTACTGTCCGGTGGTGGGATCAACTAAGATAGCTTCATTTGGTAGAAACGAAGCCTTGTTGAGCCGCAGGAGCCTGATTTGAGGTAGTTTGCTCTATGGAGCAAGCTCTTTTGATTCGACATTCGATCTTGATCGAAGTCCTATCACCGATAGCTTGGAAGCTTGGGAAATGATTTGGTTGGCTTCGATTAGGTGTGGTGAAGGTGTATGTAAGTTTAATTGAGATTTGGTTGACTGGAAGAGGAGTTTGAATCAAGGGAGGGCTCCCCTATTTTGTTTTGCACATAGAGAGCAATGTCCGGTCGATGGAGCTTTGGGATGCTTGGAAAAGCTCCGAGGAGTTTTGAAATGGCTCAGGGAACTCTCACAGTGCGAATTATGTCAATTGCCACTCAAAATGGGGGAGTATACCCCAAAATCGTGCCTGATGGACGACGGGATGGGTTGGCTTATTTTGGCCGGCAGGCTGCCATCAAGGCACCAGAGAGGTCACATCCAACTCCACGTGTCTCGACTAGAGTGGAGAAGGTAGTGGGAGGCTGCCCAAGGGCTGGTGTGTAAAGACCTCTTGGCTTGAATCCATGGATTTTTGGTTTTATCTTGAGTGAGGAGAAGGTGAACTCCCCTTGGTCCTTGGTCGACCTAGGATGGGTTAGGTGAGCTAGGTGGGTCAGGTGGAGCCTTACTTGAGTGCTTGGGGGCTGCCATGGTGATAGGGGAGTTGACTTTGCTTGTTAAAGTGAGGATCCAATGGAAAGAAGGTTTGTCCAATGGCTCATTACTTGGGTGGAGCCCACTATGGATTTAGGCTGGTTTGGGAATGAGTTAGGCTATGTCCTAAGGTCCCATAGGTTGGTTTTGGGTGATTTGGCTTCATATGATCAAAATAGGCTCATTTGGGTTGGGTTGACCAATTGGTCAAATTGGGTCAAACCAAGCCTTGGGTTAGGTTCAAATGATATTTTGAAGAGTTTTGGTTCAAGTGGTTTTGATTAATTTGGCTTATGTTTGATTTTGGCTCATTTGGATTCAAATAGGTCAAATGGGCTAAGTTGACCAATTTGACCAAATTGGGTTGGGTTAAGTGTTGATCCATGTTCAGTTGGTTAATTGAAAATGATTGTAGGCTTTAGTTTAGTGTAATTTGGAATTAATTTGGATTTTAGCCAATTTGACCCTTTATGTCAATTTGGGCTAGGTTGGGTCAAATTGACCAATTGGTTAACTTGGACTCAATTGTGGGTTTGGTCAAGTTCAATAAGTGATTTGGAATGAACTCGAGCCATTGGTTGCAATCAATTTGGATCAAATCATGATTTGACCCATTTTGGCTTTCTAGGCTAATTTGGGTCAACTTAGGTCAAATTGCTAATTAGACTTGGTTTGTCTCAATTGAGGGGTTGGTCATATTTAATCATTGATTATGGATTGGTTTGCATCAAAGGTTTCAATCAATTTGGTATATGGTGGGTTTTGGCTTGTTTAGGTTTCATTTGGGCTAGAGGTTGATTTGGTCAAAGGACCAAGTTGACTTGGTTTGACCCAAGTCAAGGTAGTTGATCACCCTAGGATGATTGTTGATCATGATATGAGATTTGGATGGGCTTAGTTCAATCAATCCAATTTGGATTAGAACTTGCTCAAAAGGCCTTTTAGGTCACTTTGGGTCAAGTGGACCTAAATGGGTCAATTGGATTGGTTTCAGCTTGATTCAAGTTTAATTGAACCCACATATGAGCCTAGAATGAAAATATAAATCCAATTGCAATTAGTTTGGAGTCAAATGGATTTTGGTTCATGTGACAATTTCAAGTCAAAAGGGGTCAACATGGGCTTGACTTGAGTTGACTTGGATTTGGTTTAATAATTATAGTTTTTGTTTATATTTGGAACAATGATAGAAAGAATGATTGAATCTTAATGAAATCCATGGGTTTTGAATTGATTTGGGTATTATTTAGCCAAGTTCAAGAAATAGGCTAAAAAGGCTAAAATTAAGACTTTGATTTGATTTGGGTTTGGTTTTGGCCATTTGGATTTATATTTTATTTATATTTGTAAATATAAATGAAGATATAAATAATTCATGAGAAAATCACTTGAGTTTGGAGTGATTTGGAAGTAAATTTGATCAAGTTTAGGGATGTAGGTCAAAAGGGCTTAAGTAGGGAATTGATTTGGTTTGATATAGTTTGATTTGATTTGAATGGTTTGAAATTCTATTTAATTTATATTTGTGAATATAAGTAGAGGAATGATTGATTTATAAAGAAATCAACCAAGTTTGATTTGGTTTGAAGGGGTTTTGCTTAAGCATATGAAGGTGGTTCATATGGCTTAGGAAAGGATTTTAGAGTTTGAATTTAGTCATGGGTTTCAATCATTTTATTCGGGATTGGATTTAAGATATTGGATTTGAATTTGAGGTTTGGTTTGGAAGTTTGGTTTGAGGTAGGAAGCAAGGATTGGGTTTAAGGCTATAAGGTAGGCAAGTCTTTCTAAATCCCTAAGGCATACCCTATTCATATGGCTAACTCTTCTAAGTCTCTAGGCTTAGGTTAAGTGTTCACCTAATCACTAGAAGTGTCTTAAGACTAAGGAGCTCTTAGTGTCTACAAGAGTCTTAGATCTATGAAGAAGAAGTTGAGAGCTCACTCCAAAAGTGAGGTCAATAAAGGGCGCCCCAATAAGTGTGGTGTAACTGATTAAGCGCACCACATGTATTGGTGTTGATTGAGATGATCAACAACGTCCCAAGGATTGCAACCACTAACAAAGGTGATCTCCTCCTAAACCCGAGATGTAGAAGGAATCAAGATCTTAGTGCAATGCAACTCAACTTATGCCAAGGGCATAAGAGAGGAAGAAGGATCCACTGAGGGATCAAGCATGTGAACCTTCCACTAGGGAACCCGATTTAGGTTATCCATAGAGGGTAAAAGTTTGATTTTGATATAACTTGGGGAGAAAAGATCTGCTGGGGATGAGTGCATGAACCTTCCACTAGAGAAGCAGGTTCAAATTATCAACTGGGGATAGAGGATTGATTTGCGCCTCATAGGGGAGGAATTTAATTTGATTTATGATTTGGGGCTCTACTGGGGAGAAGATATGATCTAGTTTTGAGGGTACATCTGTTAGAGATGTGAGCTCAGATTCACTGAAGATAAGGTGGGTTCAATATATGGATTGAATCGGACTCCACTGAAGGGAGGATGGTGGATTTGATAAAATGGGCCCTATCGGTGTGCGATGGATCCACTAAGAAGGGGTTAATATTAGCCTGGGTCTATCTTAGATTTACAAATCGAAAGGGATAGTTTACCGGCCATTAGGTAGGATCGTCAAACCTGAGGGTTGCCTTTCGGTGTGCAATGATTAAGTTAGGAAGAAATCTTGTAGACTTACAACTTCCTAAATAAAGAACCACTAGGGTAATCTGTTGCTAGTACAACAAATCAAATCTGACCTAAGGTGACTATTGAGTGAATGCCACTGTGGACGCATATCGACTCAAGAATAGTCAGAATTAATTTCATTTTAATTTTAATATGGACCTTGTCGGTGTGATGGATCCACTAAGAAGGGGCTAATATCAGCCTAGTCCTATCTTTGATTTATAAATTCGAAGGGATAGTCTGCTGACCTGTGAGGTAGAGCTAACCAACCTAAGGGGTTTTTTCGGTGTGCAATGGTCAAGTTAGGAAGAAAGCTTGTAGACTTACAACTTTCTGAACAAGGAACCATTGAGGTGATCGGTTGATAGCACAATAAATCAAACCCGACCTAAAGCCGCCCATCAGTGTGCAACGGTCGTGCTAGAAAGATTGTGTGATAGACTTATATCTTCCAAAGTAAGGGTGATTGCCGAGGTGACTCATTCGTGGCACAAGAAGTCAAACCCGACCTAAGGGCGACTATTGAGAGAGTGCCAACCCAGGGACTTATCTCATCTCAAAAGTACTTAGGCGATTCCTATAGGTAGTTTTGCTGAAACTACCCTAAAGATAGGATGCCTTCTTGGAAAAAGGTACCGCTGGGGGTTTTCCACTTAATCCATAAGCGAAAATATATATACTTGTTTTGTTTATATTTACACATACCCTATTGGTGTGCGAGGGATCACACTGAGAAGGAGCTCATATTAACCTAGTCCTATCTCAGACTTACTAGACCAAGGGAGAATCTGCATATCCGCAAGATAAGTTCTCCAATCACAGGGGTAACTACTAGGAAAGGGGGGCTATCCAATCCAAGAGTAACTAGGGCAGTGTCTAGATGGGGTCTCTAAGGACATGATCCAAATAGAGTGGCCACAGGGGAGGTGTCGCTAGGGGCTTTTTCCAGGACCCTATAAAAGAAATCCTATAGGTATTCGGGGGCCAACTCTAGGAGAAAGCATAACAATCTTACATCTTCCAAGAGTGGTTTCTCCATCGGGTGGGTCACCGTCAACATGGCGAACACCAACCAACCTAAGGTGCTCGTCGGTGTGCAACAATTAGTCAAGAAAGAAGGCTTGTAGACTTACATCTCCCTAAAGCAGAACTGATTGCTAGGATAGTCTGTCTTCGGCTTGACAGGTGCTATTCAGCCTAGGGCTGCCCATTGGTGTGCAACAATTGTACATAAGAAGAAAGCATAATAGACTTCCATATTCTAAAGTGGGCACCAATCGCTGGGGCAACCCATTGACGGTGCAATAGATTAACCCGACCTAAGGGTGACTACCAAGTAGGGAGTCACAAAGAAGGACTAGATCTAGACTTGAAGTAGTCAGGAGGAAAGGAGCCACTGGGAGACTTACCCTAATCCTCCACTCGACCAAGTTAGTTCACGATGGCTAGTTCAAGAAGAAGGCGTAGTAGACTTACATCCTCTTAAATGAAGCCAACATGAGGGTAGCTTACCGACCGCACAATACGGCCTACCATGATAATAAGGTGCTCGTCGGTGTGCAGCAGTCAAATCAGGAAAGAAAGTGTAGCAGCCTTACATCTTTCTGAACAAGGGACTACTAGGGTGACACACTAACACGATAACACGTTAGCCTGACCTAGAGAAGCTAATGAGTGAGTGCCACAGGGGGAGTTATCCCACATCAAAATAGCCGGAGATAAAAGATATGTGTTTGTTTTATGTGGTTGTGTGTAGTTTGTGTTGGTGTTGTGTTGCTAAGGGATAGAACGCTGCATGGGTTCCTTACACCTACCCTAAACACATCATGGTGGATTCACAAGAAAAGATATTTCTAACTAATATGAAGAGATGGAATGTGAGATGAAAAGAAGTTTAATTGATAATTATTTTCAGACAAGATTTATGGATAATATTTCTTTAGGTAGAGCCCGTTGATTGGAAGCATAAGATGCTCTCCCTGATAATTTATAAGTTGATAGGATCCTCTTTGGTAGGCCTTTTCTATGGTGGAAGGGCCTTCCCAAGTGGGTTCAAACTTGCCTCCCATCTTTTGACGGGCAACAATTAGTCTCCTTAGAACTAAAATAAGCTCTCCTAATTGAAAAGCTCTAGGATGTACCAACTTGTTATGAGCTTGAATCATTTTGGCTTTGTATAACTCGAGGTTCTGGCATGCCGAGAGGCATTCCTCCTCCAAACCTTCGAGCTCTTCTAACCGCAACTTGGCATTCTGCTCCATTGTGATTTTACTACCCATAACTATCCTTAATGATGGGACTTGGACTTGTAATGGTAGAACTGCTTCAGACCCATATACTAAGGAGAAAGGGATAGATTGAGTTGGAGTCCTGTATGTAGTGCGGTAAGCCCACAAGGCTTCAACTAACTGCTTATGCTACTGCGGCTTATTATCGTTGAGTGTCTTCTTTAATATATGGATGAGAGTTTTGTTGAAGGCTTCTAGTAAGCCATTTGCTCTCGGGTAATAGATGGTAGAATATCTCCAATATATGCTGTGTCTCCGGGCAAAATTGATTTTAGTGCTCTTGAATGCAGTACCATTATCAGATATAATTTGTCGAGGCACCCCGAACCTATATACAATATGGTTCTTGAAAAACTGTAGCACATGCTGAACTATGACCTCTCTAAGTGGAATCACCTCCGCCCACTTGGAAAAGTAGTCGATGGCAACTAGAATGAATTGATGACCCTTGGAAGAAGGAGGATCAATCAGACCCACTATGTCGGTACCCCAACACTCAAATAGCAATGATGCCAATGTTGGATGTAGAATATTGGGTGGTTGGTGTAAGACCACACCATGTACCTGACATTAGTGGCATCTCCTAGCTACATCCATGTAGTCTGTGATCTTCGAGGGCTAGTAGTATCATAATCTCTTGATCTTGGCTTTCATCTTCAGACCAGATTGATGTGCTCCATATAAACCTGAGTGTACCTCGATCATGATCTTATGGGCTTCATGTCTGTCCAAACAACGTAACCACATATGATCAAGAAGGACCGCCGGCATAAGGTTCCATCCACAAGAGCGTATGAGAGAGCTCTTTGCTTCACGTGATGGGCTAGTGACTTATCTTGAGGTAGTTTGCCTATTTAGGCAATCCATGAATGGTTGCCTCCAATCTGACCTGTCATCCTTTTTAGCAATGATAACCTCCAATTCAAGAGAAATTCTCTTGATGAGGTCAGCGTCAACAAGGTATAAGACTTGCCTATTTTGGACCCTTATTGGTATGAGCTCATCTTCCAGACATGCCAACTCTTTGGCAAGCTTGGCCAATGCATCTGCTACTAGTTTTTCTCCTCAAAGAATTTTATAAATGGTAACCTCTTGGATTTGAGCCAACAACTCTATGGTTTACTCTTGATAATGATGAAGCTTAGGCTTTAGAACTTTATAAGACCTAACAATTTGGTTGCTAACTAATTGAGAATCCCCAAAGATATTAATGCTCTTGATGCATAGTGTAATGACTAACTTAAAATTGGTAATCAGAGCCTCATATTCATCTTCATTATTGGTGCATGGATTGGATAGATGATATGAGAATCTCATCACATCACAGTCCGGAGTTAAAAGAACTATTCCAACCCCTGCCTTCCCTGGAAGAGTAGATTGTGGTTCTTCTCTCTTTTGAAAGGAAGCCACACCATCAAAATACATCTCCTAATGGTGAATGCTAGTGTCCCCTAAGTTCATAATTTGTTCACCAGAGAGTCATCACTAAGCGGGGAATCAGCAGAAAGTGGGTGTGCTGCTAAGAAATCCGTTAGTGCCTGTCCTTTCACAGCACGGAGAGGTATGAAAGTAATATCAAATTATGACAAAACCATGGACCAACATGCCAACCGTATAGATTGCATCAACCGTGTCATGAGATATTAGTGGATTGATCATAGAGATCAAATTCACCTTATGAGAAAGCATGTAATGCCGTAGCTTTTGGGATGCAAAGATTAAAGCTAGGCAGTGCTTTTCAATAGGTGGGTAGTTTGCCTCGGCAGGGATTAGATGACTATTAAGATAGTAGAGTGCATTCTCATTCCCTTTGTCATTGGTTTGGGCCAACAAAGTGCCAAGGGAGTCATCTAAAGCAGCGGTATATAATATCAATGGTCTACCCGGGATAGGGGTTGCTAGAACTAGTGGCGTCATCAAGTAGTGCTTGATGTCTTCAAAGCATGTTGACACTTGTCATACCACTTGAACTTAGCATCTTTTTGACAAGTGTTGAGAATGGATGGCATCTTCCTGATAGGTTGGAAATGAAGCATCTTAGATACGCCAACCGCCCTTGAAATGATCTGAGTTGAGTTAGACTTTTATGGGGTGACATTTCTAAGATAGCCTTGATCTTCTCTGGATCTATTTCTATTCCCCGGTACCGGACAATAAACTCAAGAATTTCTTTGAAGCTACTCTAAATGCATACTTTAGGGAATTCATTTTAAGGATAAATTATCTTAACCATTCGAAAACTACTCTTAAATCAAAGAGATGGTCTTCTTTTTCCTTACTTCTGGCTACAAGATCATCAATGTAACATTCGACCTGATGATGAATGAGTTCATTGAAGATCTGAGCCATGACCCACTGGTATGTAACACTGGCATTTTTAAGGCCGAAAGGCATGACCTTACAACAATAGATTCCGATCAGGGTTTGAAAAGTAGTATTTTTCTCATCCTCGGGGGCCATCTTAATTTGGTTATAGCCAAATGACCCATCCATGAAAGAGAATACCGCATGAGATGAGATAATGTCCACCATCAGCTCTGGTATATGAAGTGGAAATTCATCCTTAGGACATGCCTTATTTAGATCCCTAAAATCGACGCATATATGAATTTGGCCATTTTTTTCTTAATTGGAATGACACTGGCCAACCATGTATGATATTTTTCTTTCCTGATAAAATCAGCATCGATCAGTTTCTTGATTTCAGAAATAACCTGCTGCTCAATGTCTAATCGCATGCACCTAAGAGCTTGCTTGATAGAGTTAACATTAGGATCTATCGCTAGTTTATGGATTGCTATGTTAGGAGATAAACTAGACATCTCTTCATAACTCAATGCAAAGAAGTCCTTAAACTCAGTCAATAGCCTAACTAAGTCATTTGTTCCTTCTTCATTCAGCAAGGAATTGATGTGTTATGGAGAAAATTTTTTATAAGGGAGTCGCCTTTCAAATCTATGGGGAGAAAAGAAAGAGGAACCCTTACAAAAATTCATCTTGGTATGACGCCACGTAGATCCATAATTGTACTTATTCAAGTGATCAGATACATCATCAAGGTATAGTGTACTATCTCGAAAGATAGAAGTCACTACCCTTAAATGGAACCAACAAGGACTCTTAAGGATGATATGCGCATATGCACGGAGATTCTTCCCCGCTTTACATGGAAAAGTAAAGGATTTATTTTAATTGGGTTCCTTAAGTTTCTGGGCAAGAATACATATGAGATGAGATCCCTCAGGAAAACTCTCGATTAAGGTAAATGATCATTGTCTTTGAAGATTTCAATAGGAAGGACTATCAATTGATCGGTTTATATTTTTGAAGATAAAAATGGAATTGATCAAAAGAAAGAGTTATTATCGAAGCCAAAATGGAAGATAAGTAGGGGATGCCCGTAATACTAGGAAACCTAGCGAGCATCTCAAACTATCCTATAGTTGGGCTTTACATTTTAGAAATTGATTTAGTTTATTTGAGTTATATTTTCATTAGAATTTTAGAACTTAAGATTCATTAACATAAGATTAAGGAAATGCTTAAGAGGTGAGAAATTATGTTTATGGCCCATAAAGGGAAAAGCAATCTCAGAACCTAAATCTAGGAAACTTTAGTGAGGGCCCAAAGCATAACCTAAATCTAACATGAGAATGAGTAACTGGTTTATCTCCACAAGAGAGGACAAACCACCGGAAAGCTTGGACTTACAATCGCTAGGGGGTGACCGCCAACTAACTCCTCCTATGATTTTAAATACATGTAGACAAGTCTTTATGCTTATGCAAGATAGCTAGGCCATTTTTATTTAGAAAGAGACTAAGTTCTTAAACTCAATCCTTACTTTTCTAAGTGTGAAGGACATGTTCAACTTAGAGGAGGGTTTTATTTAAATTGTTTAAGTATTTTGGGTTATTTTTATTTCATGTTTTAACTTGGTTTGAGTGAAACCTATAATTAATTACTAAGTTATAAAGAGAGGAAAAGAGAAGAGAACTTCTATTTCCTTTCCTAATCCTTAAGTAATTTCTATGGTAAGTTCACATTTTAATTTCATTTGGGTGAATGTTTTGATTACATCTTTTAATCAATCCTAAATTTAGATAAATCCTAAACAAACCTATTCAAAAGAAAGACATTTTAAGATTAAATAAAATGAATCAAAATTCACATAACACACATTACATCATTTCTTTCCCAACATATGTAACATGCATATGGATGGACCCTAAGCATATCTGTACATGCAAATGAGAATAGTTAACACATTTTATGATGCATGCTAAGTAATCCATTTTAAAAAATTTAGAAGTTGAATATGCATAATTTTTCTTAAGTAGAAAAGATTTTCCTTATCCAAAATTTCACATACATACATGAGAGTAAGAAAGGCATAAGTGAGTACAATGCCATTGTTAACCAGAGGTATAAGGTACAAGACCTACTTCAGGCTCACCTACAGCTTCTCTTATGGGACTCTCAGAATCGGATGATTCCAAGTCCATCACAAGAGGTGAACCCATAGTATTCATAGTTGGAAAGTCCAACTCTGAATCAGAAAGAGGAAGATCAAAATTGTTTTAGTTAATTAGACTTGAAGAGTTATCATTAGGAATAGAAGAAGACAACTCATCAGAAGAGACATAGATGTAATTCAAATCAGTTTTATTCTTCAATTTCTTGGAAGTATTTGGGGGTTTAAAGTAGAAGTCAAGTAGAGTAAGTGGAGTAAGGGATTTGATGCCCTTATCCACTGATACAAGGGTTTTACTAGTAGAAGAAACATAAGAGCTAGCTGAAATGGAAGAGGTCACCGATGTGGAAGTTGCAACTCAAGGCTGAAGTCTGGACATGATCGGTGGCTGTGCTAATGGGCTATCCTGGGCTGACACATGCTACCGCTGCCGCTGCTGCTGAGCTCCCACTTTCTTAGAGTTGACACTAGCAACTTGCAAATCTTCCTTGGTGTTGGAGGTTTGAGCTGGCTCAGGCACCCACAAGGAAAGATTCTTGATCTTTTGAATTATTTTCTTAGAGGTTTTAGACGAAGAAATGTCCCGACCTTCTTTGATTTTGGTAGGATCACTTGTTTCTCCAAGGATTACCCTAATAGAATTGGAAGGTTGTACAACAGGGTATTCCTTTGGGATGACGACAACACCGATCTTGAAACTGTGTTCAAGCCAATCCTTGAATGTAAAACAATCATCCAAAATGTGGCCTAGCATATGGTGGTAAGGGCAAAAAATTGGATTATAACTTTTGCTTACTTCCTGTGGTCTCCTAGGTTCGGGTAGCTGAAAATCAAGTTTCTTTAAAAGATTCTTAAAGATCTTTCTGATTACCTCCCCCTTAAAAAAATAAGGTTTGTTTAACTTATCTAAAAGAGTAGGTGGACCATAGCTACCTGACGGTGGATATGCATGCCCTTCCTAGTGGTATGGTATGGCCGTGGGTGGTGTACTAGTTGTGGAGAGGCGTGGGCGGAGGCCGGTATGGTTTCCGGTGGGTGGCAAAGGAGGTGAGGTCATGGTCTCTCGGACTGATCTCTAGCTGGCTGCTTTCCCTTATCAACCACTGCTACTGCTCCAGGTTTCTTCTTATAGACCTTTTGAGATTTCTACTTAGGCGACTGATCTAGAAAAGGCAACTGTTTGGCCTCTCCTTGTAGACTAGCTGCCTTATTTATTATCTTCTCAAATGTCTTTATGGTGAAGCCCTTAAGCATGAAGGCGACCGGTCCATGGATATTCTTCAAGAGAATCTTGATGGCATGCTGTTCAGACAGCTATGGTTCATGCTTCATACTCAGGTTACATCATCAAAGAATATAATCAATAAGTGACTCACCAGAGTGCTATTGGGTTACAATGAGATCACCTACAACAACCCTTTACCGAGGTCCAACAAATCTCTTGATGAAGAGTTGCTCTAACTCAGTAAATGTCTTAACTGAACCGTTGGGCAGTTCAGCATGCCAATCAAAAGTGATTCCCTCTTGGCTACTGATAAAGAGTCTAAAGAGTAAAGCGTCGTCGCCACTGTTGCAATAATTGAAGTGACCTATATCTTTTCCATTCCCGCCATGAATCTTTTGATGGAAGAAGGCACGAAACCCTTGGGATATTGGATAGCATTGAATTCCTCTAGGTAGGGTCCACCCTTTGGAACTGATGATCCTCCCCAGGCTTAAGCCAAAGCTTCCTTCACCTGTTGCTCAACCATGAATTTCAGATCTTTTTCATGTCTGGAGGTACTATCCACTACCTTTTTATACAGACTAGTGCTACCTTGCTCAACGAGAGGTAGAGTCTTGACTTGGTCTAAGACATGTACTAGCTCAGGCTGACTGACATCGACTGCACTAGGATGAATTAGAAGGGCTTGCTTCTGAAGCATTGACACTACTACTAACAAGTCCTGCAACTGCTGTGCCATTCTAACAATTTGTTAGTCTTTCTACCTTAACTGCTGTTGGAGGTGATGGGCTGATTTTGCGGTGTCTCCATGATCAACCTCATTACCTTCCATTGCCTGTTGTTCTCTAAGAAGAGAACCTCTAATATTGACCATGCATACGCCAGCTAAATCCTCCATTAAGTCATCTTCATTGGGATCGAAGCTGACTCTTTCTTCATCAGACCATGCGTATCCTAAGATCACCTTTTTTTTCCCATAAAATAGTGTACAACTATCTCATCTAAGGATCGATCTAACTCAGCAGGTACAAATAGCTTGGGCTGATCGGTGTGATCACTCGAGGCAGGACTTCACACGAGTTGGGGAGTTAATCTGTGTGGGTACTCTCACTAGAAGAATGATACTCGGCGATATTAGCGCATAGGGGTAACAATCCTAGGATGATCCTCTACTACTGCTGCAACTGAAATGCCATCTAGAATATCCATGATAGTCATCACCATCTCCGCATCCAGCTGTATGGGTGGAGTTGGTGAAGGAACGACCACGATGCTCCAGGGTTGTCACTCCTTCTGCACCACCATTGGGGTAGAAGGTCAAGCAGGAGAGCTCGGCCCTACCATAATGGGTGGTGTAGGAGGAGTAGGATCCCTTGGCTGTAGCCGGATCACCAACGGGGTATATTTTTCTCTAGATGTGGCCTTCATGGCCTTAGATGGAATGGGTGATGTTGAAACCTGCATTGGGGATGGAGGATGTGGGGTAGAGCGGTGGGGTGGAGACACCACCGACTCTCTATGTATAAGAACTGTCCTCCTATGGTGGCTAGTCCCCGTGAGGAGAATACTATCAGTATGGTCTCGGTAGCGCCAATGGAAAATCAACCAAAGCGGCGGATGACCGAATCTCAAGCTTTTGCTAGTAATGTATGATGTATGGGCCTCACGGACCCCCTCCTAATAGATTTTCCTCTCTCACGTGGGGATAACAGATCAAAAGAGGGGTAGGACTTGGCGTTTGTATGCTCCATCTAACTAGCATAGAGCAGTGAAGGCCTGCTCCTCCTCCCAGAACTATGTAGATGCACCACTAGAGGAGGTGACGAACAGATCCTCTTGACATCCTCTCTATATGATCTTGAGAGAGGATGCAACTAGTTTTCCATAACCAGTGGTGAAGTGACCATGGGAGACTCATCCATGGCTAACCTGGCAGCTGCCTCAAGCTCTCTGGCTATTCGAGTATGGAACCATTTGACCATACGGTTCTTGTTCCTATGCTGGGTACGGGTAGGAAGAGAGGACTGTGAGCTAGACCCATACTCAAATGTGGGGGAGGCAAGCCCTGAAACTAGGGGAACCTTACCCTTGGAGGGTACAGATGGTAGGGTGCTAGCATGCACCGGGGTAACATGTGCAACTCTAGGATGAAGCTGCCTGGAATCAGGAGCTGCCGATCTTGCGGTACTATAACCAGTTTGTGAATGCACGCTTTCCTCTTGATGAGGAGATATATCTCAGGAGGAATGCCCTCACAAGTGATCCTGGCCCCCTCAAATCCCTAGCCAAAATAGATCAAGTGGGTATGGTCCAAACAAGAGAAGTCAGCCTGATCTAAAGCTAGATCCATGCCATGAGGAAAGTAAAGATAAATTTTTGGGAGCCTGCCATTGCACTGACTAAAGTAAATTAAAATTGAAACTATACTTTCACTGACTGAAAAGGATCTACAATGAGAAATGAACTTGCATCAATTTTCTATCTCCATAGATTTAAAATTTTGAATTTTGAAAATTTGAACCCACATCCAACAACTTGGAAGTGTTAAGTGGGGTTCAAATAAATTTAGAAAGATTGATTGAAAGAGGAATTCGAATATGAATCCAAGCTTCAACAAATTTAGGTATGTTGAAATATGGATTCAAAATTTTGATAGGATGCTTCCATAGGTTCATTTTTGAATTAGAGTTTGTGATTTTGGAGGACCCTTACCTTTAACAAATTTAGGAATGTTAAAGTAAGGGTCAAATGATTTTATTTTGTTTGAATGTTTTGTAATTCTTACTTAGCAAATTTAAGTATGCTAAGTAAAGTAAAATTGATTATTTCTTTTGAAAATTTTGTTTTGTTTTGATGATTTTTTTTTTTGGAAAATTTTGGAATTCTTACTTAGCAAATTTAGGTATGCTAAATAAAGAATCCAAGTGTATTTTGTTTAATTTTTGAAAGTAAGATTATTAGCAAATTTAGGTATTCTAAGAAAAATCTTAAGTGTTTCATTTGTTTGGAATGTTTTGATTTTTGAAAAGGGGTAGTTTCCTTAGCAAATTTGGTATGCTAAGGGGATCCTAAGGTGCTTCATTTTGTATTTGAAATGATTGAAAGTGGAGATTCAACTTTAGCAAATTTGGTATGGTAAAGAGAAAATCTCACTTAATTTTTTGAAATGGAAGTTTCGCTTAGCAAATTTGAGTATGCTAAATGAAATTCCAAATATGTGTTTGAAATTTTGATTTGTTTTGGTTTTGAAAAAAAAATGGAAGCTTCTTCTTTAGCAAATTTGGTATGCTAAGGGAAGAAGTTCCAAAAGGTGTTTGAAAATTTTAATATTTAGATTTGGAAACTTCACTTAACAAATTTGAGTATGTTAAGTGAGGTTCAAAATGTAATTTTAAAATTTTTTGTTGATTTCAATTTTGAATTTGGAAAGTTTACTTAGCAAGTTTTGATTCTGCTAACTGAAATTCCAAAAATGTGTTTAGAAAATTTTTGGATTTTGAATTTGGAGACCTCTCTTAATAAATTTGGGTATGTTAAATGAAGTTCTAAATGCGTTTGAAAATTTTTGAAATTTTGATTTTAGATTTGGAAACTTTACTTAACGAATTTAGGTATGTTAAATGAAGTTCTAAATGTCTATTTTTTTGAAAAGTTTTTGAAATATGACTATTGATTCTGATTGTGGATTTGGAAACTTTACTTAGCAAATTTGATTATGCTAAATGAAATTCCAAATGTATTTTGAAAGTGTTTGAATTTTGGGATTTGGAGACTTTACTTAACAAATTTGGGTATGCTATGTGAGGTTCCAAAATGTGCTTTGAAAATTTTGAAATATGATTGTTGATTTTGGTTTTGGATTTGGAAGATTCACTTAACAAATTTGGGTATATTAAATAAAGTTCCAAATGTGTTTGAAAATTTTGAAATATGATTGTTGATTTTTGATTTTGGATTTGGAAACTTCACTTACCAAATTTGGGTATGTTAAGGGAGGTTCCAAATGTGTTTAGAAAATTTTGAAATATGATTGTTGATTTTAATGTTTTGAAAAGAGGACCTTCATTCAACAAGTTTAATATGTAGAATGGAGATCAATTTATTTTTGAAATGTAAAATTTTGTGTGTGTGATTGTTGCTTTTTGAAAGAGAGGAATTCTAATTTAAAACATATGTTAGATATGCTTAAGTGGGATTTCCTAAAAGATATTTTCATTTTTTTTAGTTGGGAATGAAATCTTCATTTAATAAATTTAAGTATATTAAATGAAGGTATTCATGTGTGCTTTTTGAAAATTTTAATTTTGTTTACAAATGAACTTTCCATTCAATAAGTGTGAATATATTGAAATAGAAAGATCCATGTGTGCTTTTTGAAAAGTTTTATGATTATGATTGTGATTTTTGAAATAGATGATTGTTTATTTTATTTTGAAAATGAAATCTTGATCAAAGTGAATTTAAAAGAAGATTTACAGATATTTTTATTAAGTGCATTTTTTTTTTGAAAAGGTGCTTTTGAAAAATCAATGTTCTTTATGGAAGATTTTACTATTTTGGGATGAACCTTTCCTTATCATGAAGATGATAAGGAGGAAGTCTTTAAAAGATGTTTCTTTTTTATTATAGATCTTTTCATTTTACCCATTGGAGGAACCCAATGGGAGTTTTAAGACCAACAAGGAATGCGGTCCTAAAACCTAAAGATGTTGGTTAACTCAACTCAAGAATGAAAAGAAGGATAATCTTGGATTCATACCAAATTACAAACCCACTATCGATACTCAAAGGCAACGATCATTTACCAAATATGGAGAGAGGAACCATCCCTAGCAGAGTTGCCAGAAAAATCAGCGGAGAAAAATTTCTATAAGGGAGTCGCCTTTCAAATCTGTGGGGAGAAAAGAAAGAGGAACCTTGACAAAAATTCATCTTGGTAAGATGCCACACAGATCCACAGATGTACTTATTTAGGTGATCGGATACGTCATCAAGGTATAGTGCACTATCTCGAAAGATAGAAGTCACTACCCTTTAATGGAACCAATCACCTCAATAAAGACTCCTAAGGATGATGGGTCTACATATGTACCAAAGATTCTTCCCCTACTTTACATGAAAAAGTAAAATATTATTTATTTTAAGCCAGGTTCGTTAAGTTCCCTTCAGGGGCAAGCCCCCATAGTTAATTACATCATAAGGGACGGGATCTCTTAGGAAAACTCTCGATTAAGGTAAATGATCATTGTCTTTGAAGATTTTAATAGGAAGGACTATCAATCGATTGGTTTATATTTGAAGATCAAAAATTGATCAAAGAGGGAGTTATTATCGAAACCAAAATGGAAAGATAATAAGAAGATGCTACTTGATGCTAGGAAACTAGAGCATCTCATCTCAAACTATCCTATAGTTGGGCTTTACATTTTGGAAATTGATTTAGTTTATTTGAGTTATTTTCATTAAATTTTAGGACTTAAGATTCTTAACACAATATTAAGGAAAATGAGAGGTGAGGAATTATGCAGCCCACAAGGGGAAAGCAACCTCTCAGAACCTAAATCTAGGGAGCTTCGACGAAGGCTGAAAGCACAAGCTAAATGTAAGGAGAGAATGGGTAATTGGTTTATCTCCACAAGAGAGGACAAACCACTCGACAGCTTGGACTTACAACCACCTAGGGGTGGCTGCCAACTAACTCCTCCTACGATTTTAAATACATGTAGGCAAGTCTTTATGCTTATGCAAGATAGCTAGGCTATTTTTATTTAGAAAGAGACTAAGTCCTTAAACTCACTCCCTAAAGAGATTAGATCATGTAAAGGGACATGCTTCAAATGACCTAAATCAAATGCAATTCAAATTTTATTTTATTTTCATTTTTGGACAACTATTTTGACTCAGGATAATAGGATTTTTATGATTAATGCATAAATCAGATTATTGATGAAAATTAGCGAGAAGGTAGGAGGTGAGTTTCCACCAACCCTCAAAGGTTAAGTAGGGTTCTTTGGCAAAGGTGGAGACCCTCCAATAAAGAGTGAAATAAGATGCATTTGTTCATGATATTATAAAAAAATGCTCAACCAGCTAAGGGGTTGCTTATTCTTTTATCTTTATTTTAATCCTAAGCTTTAAGTAAGGTTATAAGTTATTTAATTTGAATTTGAATTATTAAGCTGGGCAAAAGATTTATTTTTCTCTAAAGAGCCTAATCCACATCTAGGCCATACATAAAGCAAGAAAGAAACTAGGAAAAACATGCCACTTAATGTAAAATTTAAATAAATCATCAAACAATTTATAAAGCTAATCGTAAAAAGAATAAATGGCCATTTGTGGTCGGGCACCACCGCACAAACCTGAAAAATATTAAATGTGGGTAGCTGAGCTCTACCCTTATTCAACCTGGATTACAAATGAATTAAATTATATTTTAAGCAGAGGAATTCATTGTTATGGGGGTCTTCAAGCTTTATTCTTCTTTCTTTCTTCTTCTTCTTTCTTTTCTTCTTCTTCTTTCTTTGGATGGTTGGAAGGTGGATGCTCCAAGGCTTCACATGGTGCATAAGATAGGGTCTTATGACCAATGCTTATCCTAATCCCCATAATAAATCATTCCAAAACCCTACTTATACAAATTTTTACATGAAAAGAAAAAGTAGAAATCTAACTAACACATGCAAAATAAAGGATAGTTAAATCACACAACACAAATCCCAAGCATGTGTATTGGACTTATCACCCCACACATGGGTGATTAAGTCCATCTGGCCTATGGGTTATGCTTAGGGGTATAAAGCATCTGCAAGCAAAGAACATTTATACTTTTATTTATAATAGCACCCCTTAAGCACAATCCCCTACAGAAAAGAATAGTTAGACTAAGTACGTCCTACTATTCATTCTACAAGAATACACACTAACATACAGTCTAAAACATTCATCACAAAACAAAATATAACATCAAACCATGGACCGACCTAACTTAAGGCTAGAAGTGATGACTTAGGCTAATGTGTGTGCTTTGAAGGTTTGTGTGGTATGCTTAGCTTAGGACTTTAGGTTTAAATTTTTTGAGTGTGAAGGACATGTACAACTTAGAGGAGGGTTTTGTTTAAGTTGTTTAAGTGTTTTGGGTTATTTTTATTTCATGTTTTAATTTGGTTTGAGTGAAATCTATAATTAATTATTAAGTTATAAAGAGAGGGAAAGAGAAGGGAACTTCTCTTTCCTTCCCCAATCATTAAGTAATTTCTAAGATAAGTTCACATTTTAATTTCATTTAGGTGAATGTTTTGATTACATTTTTTAATCAATCCTAAGTTTAGATAAACCCTAAACAAACCTATTCAAAAAGAAAGATATTTTAAGATTAAATAAAATGAATCAAAATTCACATAACACACATTACTTCATTTCTTTCCCAACATATGTAACATGCATCTGGATGGAACCTAAGCACATCTATACATGCAAATGAGAATAGTTAACATACTTTATGATGCATGCTAAGTAATCCATTTAAGAAAATTTAGAAGTTGAATATGCATGATTTTTTTAAGTAGAGAATGTTTTCCTTAAAATTTCACATACATACATGAGTGTAAGAAAGGCATAAGTGAGTACAGCGTGATTGTTAAGCAGAGGTGTAAGGTACAAGACCTACTTAGGGCTACTTAATGCCTCTCAATCTTGGGGTTGTCCAGACTAATATACCACTTTCCTTAAATACAAACATGCATTTAAAAGAAATAAAGTAGAAAAGGAAAATGCAAAAGTTGTTTAATGGATTCATTTTTCTTTATGAAATTTATGCATGCAAGTATAGGCAACCCTTCTTAAGTGAGAGAATAGGGATGAATAGGATATGAAATTAGGTGAGGATTAGGTCCTTTTCAAATGAACCTCATATCTCACCAAAATTCATATTCAAAATTATACCAACATAGAAAAGAAAGGAAACCTATACTGAATATACCTTTATAATATCTCACATGCAAGCTTATACTAAAGTATAAGTAGTATACTTTCAGATTTGATATTTCATTTATAAGTTTTAAAATAATTTGAAGTCAGTAGTGATAATAGCCACTCATATTTTACTTTAGCCAACACATGCACATTTGATATAAAGTAAATAATTTTCATTTTTAAAATTTGAAACATGAAATTATGAATGCATGAATCATATGGCATACAACTTAACATGTTGGGAAAGATCCAAACTCACTTTACTTAAATCCTAAAGACATTCTTATAGAATAAGAAAATTTAGAATAAATTAAGGTGAATTTCAAAATGATTTTTTATTTAGTTTGAAGTTTGATTTAATTTTAAAAAGGTGAGATGAGTTTGATTTTCTTAACCCATTCCCACATGTGTTTTGTATTTTTATTTAATTTTTAGATAATTAAATTTATTTTTAAGCATTGATTAGGTTAATGTATGAATTAAGTAGCTTAATTAACCCTTACCTACACCACCTTAGAAAAATTAACTTGTAATTATGAGCCAATGAGATGATATAAATCCCATAAGGAATTTAAATTTGCAATACACCTAATAATAATAAGGCCTAATGCAATTTGGCTCACAATTAAAAGTTAATTAAGCTAAGGAGTTTAGCTTAAGTAATTTTGAAACACCCTTTAATACTTATGAAAGGGGTTTTAATTTTCTTAATTAAACTTAGGTTATTAAACACCTAAGCATCTACCCAAGGTAGAATAATTAAGTTCTAAATCTTTTTAGAATTTTTGAAAATTATTTAAAGGGGTGATTAATGATTTAACCCTTAATTAAGAAGGGATTAATAAAAAAAAGGGGGTTTAGGGAATAACTTAGGGAAAATGTCCCACACTAATCACACCTTAATTACCCTTAATTACATGAAATAAATAATTAGGGAATGAAATAGCAATTTCCTCAATTGAGCCCTCAATAAATCTCTAGAAAATTGAGGGAGGTAGAGGTCATCCCCTAAAATGAACCCTAAAAATTTGAGATTGATTAATAACCTAATTAAAGGATAATTAGCTAATTAAGATTCCTAAAGAAATCTAAATTCAGAGAAAAAGGTGATTTAAAATACTTTAAAATCATTTTTAAAATATTCTAGATGAAATTATCTTTCCATGCATTTTCCTTTTATTTTTTTGATTTTTCTATGAAGAGTTATGAATTTTAGAAGTTCTTTGGATTAATTAGAAATTAATTAGGCATTTAACTAATCCCTACTTAATCCTCAGCTCACGGCGTCAGTGCGCTTTACACGCGTCATGCCGTGAGGGTGTGACTTAAATGTCACATCCCAAATGGCGGCGGCGGTGCATGTGCTAATATTCTCGGTCGTCCAATCAAAGATTGGCTGGCTAATGATTCACCTGTGGTTTAAAATAAATAAAGGATTTACTAAACATGCCAAATAATCTCAACCGTCCATCTAAAATGCGTGGATGGACGACTGAGATGAGCCAAGTTCTTCCTCGAGGATCAATGGAGTCCATGATCAAGGGAGATCAACGATCTAGCATGGAATCATACAAAACTCAACCCACACCATCTAAAAATAATTACTAACCTATCCAAAGGTTGATTTCTCATGCCATGAACATTTCTTTTACAAAGGACCAACACCTATCAAACTAAGTGGTCGTAAAATTACATACCTCACCGGCGCTCGAGCTCGATGAGGCAGCTTCGTCTGGTGGAGATGAAGCCCTATTGAAATTCCTAGGCCTTGGGGTTGAGTGGATAAATGGGTGGACCAACACCACTTCACTTGGGCTTTGACTTTGATCCAATTGAGCTCTTCCTTGCTGTGAGAACTTCAATCAGAGCTGGACAAGTTCGACTTGACCCTCTGATTGATTGTGCAAGAGGAATTGGATTAAGATCAAGTATAGAGGAAGTTGGCTAATGGATTGGGCTCCCCTGATTTGCATTATGAAAAATTGAGAATTAGGGAATTCAAATTATATCTAAGAAGCTTAAGAAGGCTTTGAGATGGTTGCTCTGGGTTCCTAGGCTCTAATCGACATTGAGTGAAGTGAAATTTCATTGAATTAGGGGGAGTATATTTCCCCCTATGACAATCAGATGGCCGAGCATAGGCTTGCCATTTTAATCCAATTGACCAGATTTGAGAGGTTATTTTGATGGTTTTGAGTGTGCACATGATCAATTTGATCCCTTGAGTGGATTTCCAACTTCCCATGTGCTGAATTTAAGCTTAGGAGGGAATTTGAAAACTCAATTTCAAGCCATGTGGTCGGGTTTGGTCTATGGGTCAAATGGGGATTGGGTTGCTGCACTCATCACTAAGTTCCCTTGAGCTTTTAGGAAAGCCTCAAGTGATTATGAAGAGGGTATGACCAAAATACCCATGGGCTAGGCTAAAATTTATTTTATGGCCTAGGGGTAGAAAGGTCATTTTGTTATTTTTTCATATGTGGAGAAACTAGGTTTGGCCAAGTTTCATTAGATTTGGAATCCATTTGATAGGGTTTGGCTCATGTTGACCCATTTAGGTCAAAATGGGTCAACTTGGGTCAAGTTGACCAATTGGTCAAATTGGGTCAAACCAAGGGTTGAGTCAAGTTCATATGACCATTTGAAATATTTTGGTGCCTTTGGTTTGGTTCAATTTGGTATAGATTTGGTTTTGGCTCATATGAATTTATTTAGATCAAATGGGTCAAGTTGATTGATCTTGTATATGGACTTACGATTGAAATATAAATCCATTTACAAGTGGTTTGAAGTCAAATGGATTTTGATCCATTTGAAAATTTCATATTCAAAGGAAGAATATGAAAGGGTTTTGGGTTTGATTTTTGATTTGGGTTTTGATTATTTGATTGAGGTTTGGATTTATATATGAGCTCATGATTGTAGGATTGATTGAACCATGAGAGAAAATCAAGAGTTTGGCTAGATTTGAAAGTGATTTGTCTAAGTTCAAGATTTTGACTTGAAAGACTTGGACTTGATTTTGAGTGGATTTGAGTTTGATTTTTGAAATTAGTTTTGATTGTTTGAATTTATATTTCATTTATATATGTGAATATAAATGAGAATATAAATGGATCATGAGAAAATTTCAAGGATTTGAAGTGGTTTAATCATGATTTAGGTTAAATCCATTAAAGGGAAATTAAAGGATTTAAGAGAATTTTTAATTTAAAATTTAGTTTTTGGATTAGATTTGATTGATTTATATTATATTTCATTTATATATTAGAACATAATTGAGGATATAAATAAGTTTTGAGAAAATTCCATGAGTTTGAAATGGTTTGATCAAAGTTTAGGTAAAATCCATTAATGGAAAAATTAAGGGATTTAAGGGAATTTCAAGCATTTTAAATTTGGAATTTAATTTTTTCCTTTGATTGGATTGATTTATATTTATATTTCATTTAAATATGAGAATTTAAATGAGGATATAATTATGTTTTGAGAAAATCCCATGAATTTGAATGAATTTGATCATCATTTAGAGTTGATTTTGGCTAAGTCCTTTAATGAAAAATTAAAGGGACTTAAGGAAATTTTCATGAATTGATTTGGAATTTTGAATTTGATTTTGATGGATTTGAATATATATATATATATATATATATATATATATATATATATATATAAATGAGAATATCAATGGATCATGAAAATATCTCAAAGATTTAATGAGAATATCAATGGATCATGAAAATATCTCAAAGATTTGAATAAGTTTAGCTCATAGTTTTGGCTAAGTCCTTAAGAAAGGGTTAAGGACTTAAGAAAATTTGAACTTAGGAATTTTTGATGAATTTTGATCATGGGTTTTCAATCATATCTTTTAATCATGGAATTCAATCATGGAATTGAATCATGGAATTGAATTGAGTTTGGAGATAATCAATTAGAATTGATTTAGAGTTTGACTTGAAAGAAGGAAAGTGAGGAATGATTTATGCTAAGGGTAAGAAATTTTCCTAACATCCCTAAGGCATGAACTATTCCTATGGCTAACTCTTCTAAGTCTTCTAGGGCTAAGTTTGAGAGTGTCCACCTAATCACTAGATGTGTCTTAAGACTAAGGAACTCTTAAAGTCTAAGAGAAGTCCTATGTCTAAGATGGAGGTGTTGAGAGCTCATTCTAAAAATGAGGTCAACATGTATGTCGGGCGTGGATCTTCTTTTATTTCTAAGTTAATTTCTTTGAGTTCGTCAATGGTTGATCTGATTTCTTCTTCAAACTCTAGTGGTGCATCTTTGACTTCAAACTCATTTGGATTATCTAAAGTTTTTAAACACACATACTCATATGAGTTAGCATGATTTGAAAGAACCTATTAGACTCCAAATGATTTATGATCACTAGGCAATGGTTGTCATCGTCGGCTGGACCCACTGTGCCGAATCCTAGTCCTGATCTTGATTGAGAATATCTACTTTGGTTGTCCCATAACATTTCAAAATAATCTGGCCTGTGTTTAGACCAAGTATGTGGGATTAATTCTTTCTTTGCTAAGTTAAGAACGCAGGCCGAATACCAATCAAAAGAAAATTGTATTAAATCTTTATATGAATTATCCTCAAGTTCTACATCAGCTTCCTGACATGAGGATGATGCTCCCAATAAAAATCTATTTGACTTTTCATCTGTGGATGAATTGGGGGCCTCCTTAACTACCAAACCCTCATTTTCTAGGAAGAAGGTGGGATTAGAGCTAAGGTTCCCAACTGCTACGTGACTGTTCTACATAATGCTGATTATGATACATTCATGCATTGCTTGGAGGTCTGGTCTTCATTGCTGTCTGGCTTGAATGTCACCTCTAAAGGGACCCACTGAGAGGGGTTGATTGCATGCTAACCACTTGAGACTCATCCTCTGAACTAAACTCTAAGTCTATGTGGATAGCGGGGGTATTTCTATGAGCTGGAACATAGCTCCTACTGGCTAGCCACCAACAAGGAGGTCTTCCACCTTTGGAACTGCCTCTAGATCTACCTCTTCTTCTACTTTGTGAGGGTCGAGTCATCCTACCCATGTGTTCATATTGAGGAATGAACTGTGGGTGAAATCTAACTTCAGGCTTTACTTCTTCCTCAGTGTCAGATTCCCGCTCACTTGTATTTTCATTTTTCTTTTCTTTTTATTTTTCTTTCTTTTTTAAACTTCACCAAGTACATGAGAATAGACTTTTTGATTTTGAGGAAGATAGTAGGCCGCATCCTCATATATCTCGACCTCTCTAACTGAAAATGGCTTCAAGTCTCATTTGACACAATACTTGATTCCATCTCTTTGAAATTTGATGCACTGATGTAAAGAGGATGGAACCGTGTTATTTTTATGTATCTAAGGCTTATCAAGCAAAGCAGTGAAAGTTGTATCTGAATCAATTATGTAGAACTTGGCTTCTATCTTCTAGTCATCTATCTTTATTGGAAACACTATGGAGCCTAATCCCCTCTCACCTTGCTCATTGAATCCTCTGAACATCATCCGATCTCCTAGGAGTTCGGAGATATCAATTCTACGATAGGAAAGAGTCTTTAGACTCATAATATTCACTGATGCACTTGGATCAATTTACACCCTAGAGAGTCTAAATCTGCCTATATCCACTGTGATGTAGAGGGGACAGTTGTGTTCAGTTGTCCCCAAAAGATGGCCTTCATCGGTGAATGTAATAATATGCCTCCTCTCCAATAGCGGTCAACTGAGCTAAGCATATTTTTGGATCAAGAAGAGCTTTGATAAATGACTCCCTCATCTCTTTAGATAAGATAAGGGCATCATATATGCTTAGCTTACCTAGCAACTTTCTCAAGTGAGCAAGGACGTTGTAGTCAACTTTGGGCAGGTCCTCTATAAGCAAATCCATAGGCGGAGCATCCTATGGAGGGGCTACTTGATCACTTGAACTAATGGCTTGTTTACCTTTATCCTAAGGTGATACCATAGGAGGTAGAACTTTGCCACTACGAAGGTTGACTTTAGTAACTTCATGAGATGGTTTAGTGGAATGTTCTACCTGCTCATCAGGTTCACCTACAACTTCTCCTATAGGATCATTAGAGTCGGTTGACTCTAAATCAATCTCAATGGGTGAACCTGAGTGATTTAGGAATGGATAATCCATTTCTAAATTAGAGTAAGAAGAGTGATCGGAACTAGAGTTATTGTTAATAAGTCTCGGAGAGCTTTTTAAAGGAATAAACTCAGGCAGATCATCAAAAGTGACACAAATATAATTGAATTAGCTGTCTTCATTGATTTCTTAGATTTGGATGGAGGTATAAAATATAAATCAAGTAAAGTAAGCTGAGTAAGAGATTTGACACCCCCTCCGTTGATACAATACGGTTGCTAGAAGAAGAGGCATTTGGAAGTAGGCTGCGTATAAAAAGAGTCGGGTCGATTGGTTTGCTTCTTATCTATCCCGAGCAAGTGGAGGCTATCACTGCTGCTGATGGGCTTCTACCTCCCTCTAGTTGTCTTTAACAACTTGCAAACCTTCCTTGGAGTTGGAGGTTTGAGCTGCTTCAGGCACCTGCAAGGGTAGTTTCTTGATCTTAGAAATGATTTTCTTGGAGCTTCGGGATAGGGAGATATCCTAACCTTTCTTTGTCTTAAGACGGTCACATGTATCCCCAAGGATTACTCTAACAGAACTAGAATGTTATTCTAATATGTATTCCTTGAGGATGACGATGTCACCCGACTTGTAGCTACGCTCAAGCCAGTCCTTAAAGGTGATGCAATCTTCTAAGATATGACCTAACATGCGGTGGTAGGGGAAATAGTTTGGATCATGACTCTTGCACACTTCTTCGGCCTCTTAGGTTCTGATAACTAGAAATCAAGCTCCTTTAAAGATTCTTAAAGATCTTCCTGACTACCTTCCTCTTGAATGAATAAGGTTTATTCAATCTATCGGCAAGAGTAAGTAAGTAATAGCTACATTATGGCAGGTAGGAATACTGCTGCTGATGATGCTGATGAGGAGGCGGTGGTGGCCGCCATTATGACAACTGAGGTGGCCATTATAACGACCGAGGTGGTGGTAGAGGAGGTGGTAGAGGAGGCTGCTGAGCTTGAGGCCTATCTGACTGAACCCTAGTTGGCTGCTTCCCTTTGTCAACTGCTGTGACTACCCTTAGTTTCTTCTCAAACGCCCTCTGAGGTTTGGGCTTGGTTGACTGGTCCTGAGAAGGCAACTGTTTGGCTTCCTCTTATAGACTAGGTGCCTTGTTGATTAATTTCTTGAAGATTTTGATTATAAAACCCTTGAGCATGAAAGAAATTGGGCCATGAATATTCTTAAGAAGAATCTCTTTGGCTTGCTGTTAAGACATTTATGGTTTGCATTTCATACTCAAGTTTCACCACTTGAGAATGTAATCAACAGGAGACTTGTTGGGGACTTGTGTCGCTACAACAAGATCACCTACATTAACCCTTTGATGAGCTCAAGCAAAACTCTTGATGAAGAGGTGCTCCAACTTAGCAAATGTGTTTATTGAACCATTGGACAATTTGACATACCAGTCAATCGCAACACCCGTTAAACTACTGACAAACAATCTAAAAAGAAGGGCATCACTACCACCGGTGTTTCAACAGCCAGCTCTGAAATGTGCAATGTGTTGGCGAGGGTTCCCACTGCCATCAAAGATTTTGAAAGAAGGAACGAAACCCTTACTATATTGGACCGCATCAAATTCCTTCAGGTAGGGTCTACCCTTCAGAATAGATGAGCTAGCTTGGGCTTGTGCCAACGCTTTTCTAATCTATTGCTCCACCATGTGTTCGATATCCTTCTTATGCATGGAGGTACTATCCACCACCTTCCTATGCAAGCTACCACTATCTTCCTTTACGAGAATGCATCTAGGATGATTTGAGGTATAATGCCACTTCACGCTCATTTATGGGAGAAGCGTGAAAGTGGGTTGAGTTCTACAATATTGAAACCACTGCCATCAACTCTTCAATTTTCTTCCCCATCTTGTCAATATGATCATCTCTCTTTCTAAGCTGGTGGAGGAGGTGTTGGGTTGAATGGACGACATCATCCCAATCTTCTTCACGGCTCGGTCTCATGGAGGAGCCCCTAGTATCGACCATGTGGACCTCGATCGAGTCCTCCAGCAAATCATTCTTATTAGGGTCAAAACTGATCTAACCCTCATCCTGATTGAAGAAATCACTCCAAAAAATCTATCTCTTCTCTACAAAATACTGTGCTAGAATGTCATCCAAGGAACGAGCTAGCGTGTTGCAAACACTCATTCTTGACGATAGTAGGACTATGCTCACGGAGAAATGCATACATTCGCCACTAGAGTGCTATCTCTGGGAGGACTATGGTTGCTAGAAGATACATGCTCATGACTGCTCACTTTCAGTGGAGTGGTGTCTCTAGGAGGGTCTACTGCCATGGGAACAATAGAACTGTCATGCTCCCCCTCTACTACTACTACTACTATCAACTGTGATGGAGGTGGTGGAATGCTTACTCTTGATGATTCCTTCTTCACCATAGTTGGGTGGAAGGTCAAGAAGGAGAACTTGACCTCACCTCAATGGGTGTAGATATGGGACCACGAGACGTGGTTGGATCACCGAGGCTTTCTTCTTCCACGATCTTTGTCTTAGTGCCTTGCGAAAGGGGATGCTACATGTCTTGGTGAAGGTGGATGATGAGTGGTGAGGTGTGCTGGAGACACTGACTGTCACTTAGTAGGAACTCTCCTCCAATGATTAACTATGCCCGTGAGTAATATACTATTAGTATAATTGGCTTTGGTAACTATGACAGGAAATCTATAAGGGAGGTTGAGACATACCTCTTCCTTTCTCTCCATCACTTTACCCGCCACTCGGGCCTCTGTGTATTTGGCTCTATGTATCTGATCCTTGATGCTCTTTGGGATCAAGGAACTTAAGTTGAATAATGCACCGGACTTCGAGCGTCTGTGGGCTCTGCCTATCTGGCGAATAACTGAATGTAATTAGATGTATGGGCTCTTCCTTTCCCTAGCCAGTACCTTATAATATGCTGGTGGTGGAGGCGATGCTGCAATCCTCTTGTAATCCTCCTCTCCATCTGAGCCTGAGAGGAGATGAAGTCTATTACCACTAAGTAATGGGAAAACTTCTCGGGGCGAACCCTCCTTTGTAACATGGGATGGTACCTCTACCTCTACAGCTGCTCGCTCGTGATACCGTTTGACCTTCCGGCTATTGTTGTGACACTGAGTACGGGTAAGTCAAGTGGGGCAGGAGCTATAACCTACCTTGAAGGTAGGGGAGACAATCTCAGAGACCAAAATAGCCGTCCCCTTTGAGGGGACCAACGATGAGGTGTCAGCCCTTGTCGGGGTGATATAGTGAACAATTGATGGAGCAGGAACCCGCAGGTGCTATCGAAACATCATCTTTGAAGCTATTGCTCTCACTTTGGGGACCTCTACTGCCTTCCTCTTTAGTGGAGGAAACTTGGGGTCAGAAGGCATGCCAAAATGAATAAGTGGCATCTGTCCTGCCACCTCCTTCTTACTAACAGTGAGGACTACCCCTCACATGTGACTCACACAGCCTCAAATTTGCGACCAAACTGAATCAGACATACATGGGTCAAGGTGGGCTCGGCCTGATCCAAGGCCAAGTCAAGATCGAATGGGAAAACAAAACTTCTAAGCCATGTGTAACTGGTGACAGAATTGGGAGCTAAAACTCTACATTTGTTGAAAACATAATTGAACCAGTCCCTTTTGCCGTGAAATTCAACTTCAGAAATAACTTCTAGACTTGATTTGGAAATTTGAACCCACACTCAACAAATTTAGTTATGCTAAGTGGGGCTCATTGGAGAGATTTTGATATGTGATGAGAGTCTTTGCTATTTGATTTTGATTTAGAACCCATACTCAACCAATTTAAGTAGGTTGGGCAGGTTTCAAATATTTGGAGAGACCTTTGAAGATGTTTGTGTTATTTATCTTGTTTGAAAACTTTGATTTTGAAAAAAACTTAGCAAATTTGGGTATGCTAAGGAAAGGTTTTGATTGTATATTTTGAAATTTTGTGAAAAAAATCTTTGCTTGCGATGATTGGTTATGTGTGATATATGTTGATGTGATTTGAAAGTAGGGCTTCTTACTTAACAAATTTGGTATGTTAAGTAGAGGCCAAGTGTGTTTGAAATGTATTTGTTTGATTTGAAAATGAGGCTATTATTTAACAAATTTGGTATGTTAAGTAAGAACCAAATGTAATTTGATTTGTGTTTGAGAATGAGACTCTCACTTAAAAAATTGGGTATGTTAGATGGAAGTCACAATGTGTTTGTGATTTGCTTTTTGAAAATTTGACTATCACTTAACAAAATTGGTATGTTAAATGAAAGTCAAAATGTGATGTGGTTTGTGTTTTGAAAATGAGACTCTCACTTAACAAATTGGGTATGTTAAGTGGGAGTCACATGTGATGTGATTTGTGTTTTTGAAAATGAGACTCTCACTTAATAAATTTGGTATGTTAAGTGAAAACAAAATGTATGTTTGAAAATGGGGCTCTCACTTAACAAATTGGGTATGTTAAGTGGGAGTCAAATGTATGTTTAGAAAATGAGACCCTCACTTAACAAATTTGATATGTTAAGTGGGAGTCAAATGTATATTTTGAAAATGAGACTCTCACTTAACAAATTTGGTATGTTAAGTGGAAGCCAAATGTATATTTTGAAAATGAGACCCTCACTTAACAAATTGGGTATGTTAAGTGGGAGTCAAATTTATATTTTGAAAATGAGACCCTCACTTAATAAATTGGGTATGTTAAGTGGGAGTCAGATGTATATTTTGAAAATGAGACTCTCATTTAACAAATTTGATATGTTAAGTGAAAGCCAAATGTATGTTTTAAAAATGAGACTCTCACTTAACAAATTTGGTATGTTAAGTGGAGGTCAAATTTATATTTTAAAAATGAGACTCTTACTTAACAAATTTGGTATGTTAAGTGAAAGCCTATAGTTTTATTTGAAAATAGAATTTTCATTCAAAAAATTTGGCTATGTTGAATGAAGGTAGCTATTTTAAAAAAATGTGCTTTTAAAAATAATTTTGATTTTGATTTTGAAAAGAACCTCCATTTAGCAATCATAGGGATTATTAAATGGGGTTTGGTTATATGAGTTTTGTGCAAAATCTTTTGTTATGTGAATTTTGAAAAAGGTGCTTTTGAAAAGTGACATTTTGCAAAAGAGTTTATTTTCTTAAATATTAAGATGAACTTTTCCTCACCAAACTAGTGGTGAGGAAATTCTAATTTTTAGTCATCTCCTTTCATAAGTTAATTTTGTTATTTTTAATCTATTGGGAAACCCAATAGGGGCTTTAAGACTTATAAGGAGTGAGGTCCTAAAACCTATAGGATGTTGGCTAGCTTTGCTTAAGAATGAAATAAGCTAAGTTCCAATGGAAGAAAATATAGTCTTAGACTTATACGAAATATAAGTCCACTATTGATACTTGGAGACAACAATTGTCTACTAGAGATGGAGAGAGGAACCATCCCCAGCAGAGTCACCAAAAAAATCTGTGGTGTTTATTTTTAGATGTGGGGTGTTTGTGTGTATATCATGTGCGTATATATGGGGGACACCACGCAGATCTGAGGGTGTACTTATTGAGGTGATCGGGTGTGACATCAAGGAATAGTGCACTATCTTAAAAGATAAAAATCACTACCCTATGATGGACCTAATCACCTAATAAGGACTCTTAAGGCATGATGGGTCTTCGAATATACCAGAGATTTTTCCCTTACTCTACATGGATGAATAAAGTAGGGTTTATTTAAACTGGGTTTTAAAGTTCCTTATGGGGGCAATCCCCCATAGTTAATTACATCCTAAAGAAGGTGAATTCCTTAGGAATACTCTTAATTAAAGTAGAAAATTATTATTCTAAGAAATTCAAGATAAGATTATTAATAAATTGGCTATGTTTAGAAAATCAAATGAGATAGATCAAAAAGAGAGACTTATTATTGAATCCAAAAGAAGATGAGTAGGGGATGCTCATGATACTAAAAAATCTAGTGAGCATCCCAAACTATCTTATGTTTATGTTTGAAATTGAGGATAATTATATATTCAAGTTGAAATCTTATTAGAAAGCTAGGACTTATAATCCCACATTACAAGATTGTGGAAATACCTAAGAGGTGAGGATTTATCCTTGTAGCCCCAAAGGGAAAGAGCAACTTTAGATCCTAAATTTAGGGAGCTTTAGCGAGTGCCAAAGCATGACCTAAATTTAAGGTGAAAGTAGGTATATTATTTACCTCCATAAGAGAGGGTAAATCACCTGACTGTTAGACTTATAATTGCCTGGAGTGGCAGCCAATTAACTCCTCCTATGTTTAAAACCATGTGGTCAAGTCATATGTTTTGCAAGATGGTTAGGATGTTATTATTTAGAAAGAAACTAAAGTCCTTAAACCCACTTTCTAAGAGACTAGAGCATGAGTAGTATGAATAATGGCTTAGTATAATACAAATCTTATCAAATTTTATTTGATTTTGATGCTTTATTTTGACATAGGCCATATGATTTTATATGCCTAAATGTTTGTCGAAATAAGTTATGGGCCAAATTAAGAAAGAAGAGAGTGAAGCCCCATTAGTAGGAGTTGCTCTCATAGGTCAAGCATTTCCCATATGTGCAAGAATGGGAGCCCTCATTTTACAAGAGTGGTAGAAGTTGCATGCATGATATTAAACATACAACATTTAAGGGTTGTTAAATCTTTTTTATTATCTTGATTTAATGCCTAGACTTTATGTGAGGTTATGAGTTCTTTTAGAAACTTTAGTTATGAGTTATGATTGGGGTAAAAACCTTATTTTTCTCTAAGAGCCTAAACAGATCCAGGCTACATATTAAATTATCTTAGATGAAGAAACTATGAAAATGCATGCCATTTTTATTGTACAATGGTAAACAAATCATCAAACAATTTATAAACTCAACGTGAAAGAATAATAGGCCGGTGTGGTCGGGTGTCACCGTATAACCCGAAAGGAAAAATGGGTAGCCGAGCTCTACCCTTATACATCCCGGTATATGAAAGAATAATTACAATTTTCATAAATAAATACTATGGGGGGTCTTCATTCTTCAAATCTTTATATCTTCATATCTTTGCTTCATTTTTTCATTTGCATTTGCTTGCTTCAAAGGCATCACGGGGCCTCCCAGGACAAAGACTTCTAGCGACGGCTCATCCTAATCCCTCATAACACTAATCCTAATTCATAATGCATAATTACATTAAAAGTATAGAAAAAATAAATCTAACTACACTTGCGAGACAAGTGTTAGCTAAACATACCATACAACCAAAGCAGTTATATGTAAAATTTGGACTTAGTATCCTGTACATGGGTAACCAAGTCCTCCTGTCCTAATGTGGATTATGCCTAAGGGTTAAGCAACCTGCAAAAGAGAGCATTTATATTTATTTTAAGTGCTCCTTAAGCATAATCTCCTATAGAAAATATGATTAAGCTAATCACAACCTAACATCCAGTCTATAACAGTACATCACAAAATAAGCATACATCAAATCATGCACCGCCCTAACATAAAGCTAAACGTGGTGACTTAATATAATGTGTGCATATTATGGCTTGTGTGGTACATCCTAGCGAGGCATTAGAGTTAAGATTTTCTAAATGTGAAGAGATTTAATTATGAAGGGCTGATTTCACTTTAAGTGATTCAGTTGATTTGCAAGATTTTACTTAATGTTTTTTTTTGTTTCATTTAGCTTACACTAAACAACTAAGTGTTATGAAGAGAAAGAAAGAGAGGATCACTCTCTTTTATTCCTACCTTAAGTCACATCTAAAATAAATTAATTAATCAATTCCCTTTAGTGAATGACTTATTATGTGTTTTAATTAATTCTAAGTTTAGGTTCACTTTAAATAAATTCATTCACTAAGAAATGCATCTTAAGATTAGTTGGAATGAATTACTATCACATAAAACATGTTTGTTCATTTCTTTCCATCATATATATGGCATGCATATGGTTAAATCTTAAACATACCTATACATGCAATTTGTATCTTAGCACACTTGAATGATGAATGTAAGCAAATATACTTAGAATTGATGTTTCATTTGATTGAATTATTTTGTCATATTAATTTAAAGCTCTATCTAAATTCTTATACAAAAGTATTAGAAAAGAGCCCTAAATCATATGATTAATTAATTCAACCATTTGAACAAAGTATAAATGGATGTATTTTTAATAAAAAAGGGGTTTTCATTCATTAGCTAAATACACATTCAAATGTATAAAATTTTAAAGCAAGTAATGTATCATTTTACTGAAGGTTGGAACTCTACTTAAAGTCATATCGGACTAATATACCCGCTATTCTTAAATACATATGGATGTATAAACAACTACAAGAATAGAGAACCATGCACTATTTGAACAAAATATGAATACATATCTTTTTAATAGAAAAATGGGATTTTCATTCATTAGCTATATACACATTCAAATGCATAAAAGTTTTAAGCAAGTACGATGCCATTGTTTTACACCAAAGGAGTGAGGTAGGAACCTCCTTTAGGCTACTTAAAGTTGTGTGTCCCTGGGATGTCTAGACTAATATACCCTCTATTCTTAAATGCATATGGATGTATAAACAACTATAAGAATAGAAAACCATGCAAAAGTAGAGTTTAATTGAATTTGATTTATTTGCGTAAGCGAATTAAAGCTCTATCTAAATTCTAATGTTAAAATGCCTAAGAATGAAATCAAACGAGTACGTCGCTATTGTTCTACAATTGGGAAATGAGGTAGGAACCTCTTTGGGGCTACTTAAAGCGGTGCGTCCCTGGAATGTCCAAACTAATATATCCATTAACATTCAAACTTATACAAATCAACACATGAATGTAGGAAAGAGACTTCATTTCATACACTAAGCTTATATTCACATGCATCTCCTATGTATGTGTAACTAAAGTCATAACATATAATATTATTTTTTATTAATAAGCCTTTTGAAAATATGTTTGAGATTTAATAATGATAATAGCCGCACATATTTCTAATTAAGTCAACACATGCAAATTGACATAAAGGAAATCATTTTTATTTGATTAATTTGAAAGACATGAATGCATGAGTATAAGTGGCATACAACATTTTAGCATGATTGGAAAGAAATAAAGAAACACAAGCATGTAATTCCATTCAATCCAATTAAGTCCTAAGGAAAATCATATTAAACAAGCTCATTTAAAACAAGCCAAAGTTTCTTTAAACCATTTTTGATCTTTATGTTTAATTTGATTTAGGAAATGTGAAAGAGGTTTGCTAATCCTAATCCTATTTCCCATATGCATGTTAATTTAGTTTAATGAAGAGCAATTAGGTTGATTTTATGTCTTAATTAGGTTAAGGTATGGATTAAATCCATTAATTAACCCTTACCTACATCACCGTAAGTTAATTAACTAAATAATGATGAGCTAATATGAGATGCAATAACATGAAAAGTAAATTGGCAATGCACCTAATAAATGAAATGGGCCTAATGCAATTAGCTTATAATTAATAGTTAATTAAGCTTAAGGAGTTCACTTAATTACTTTCATGATTTCCTCACACATTTAAGCTAACCATAATTTTATTAGCTCTCTCTTTAGGTTATTGAACACCCAAAGGGCTACCCAAGGATTAATTAAACAAAGTTAGGTTGTGAATGAATGGTTTTAAATTAATTTAATTAAACCTTTAATTGGTTAATTAAATCTTTTGATTAAATCTTTTAATTAGGATGATAAAATTAATTTAGGGAAAGAGATCAAAGAAGAGGCTTCAATCGCAATCCCTAAGTAATTTCAAACATCCAATGAGGCTCTGAAATAATTAGATATCCTTTCTATTTTAATTGATTAATTAAGTGGTTAATCAATTAATTAAACTTTAATTAATTTTGAAACAAATGAGGACGCTTAATGAAATTGTTATAAGGAGTGAAGCCAAACCACTTCCCTAAGGCTTCCCACTGTTAACAGAGGACAATAAGCTCAATCAATTAATTAAACCACTGTTCATTTGATGAATTATCACTAATTAAGGTTGGAGAGTAATTAAGGCTTAATTCATTAATTTTCATAATTAACTATGCAATAAATTCCAAGAAAAATAGGGGAGGCAGAGGTCATCCCCTTGAACATCTCTGAAAAATTTGAAATCAATTGGACAACTAATGAGAGAGTAATTAGGCTAATTAAAATTTTAATTAAACCATAATTAAGCAAAAATTATTGTTCAAACTTAATTAATAATAATTTTAATGAATTTTACTCTGAAATATCTTCAAAATGAGCTTCATTTGTATTTTTTTTGGATTTTTCTAGAATTAGTTATGATTTTGGAAGATTCTTAAAAAATTAATTAAACAAAACAATTAATTAACCCAATCGGCCTTGCGTGGTTCGATGCTCTTTCCATATGGCATGACGTGATAGGGTATTTAAGTTGTCAAATCAGTAGGCTGACTCGGATTGCGGCGGACGCACTTTTTCGTGGACCATCCGATCTAAGATTGGACAGTTACGATCATATCCCACGGTTAGGGAGAAAATAGAGATGGATCTAGTATAATCAGATCAGGGCTGTCTAATCCATCATGCGAAATGGATGACTCATGATTTGTCTCCTTCGTAAATGGAGAAAAATGGATACCGTCCATCTTTCTCCATTCGATTTGAGCTCACCAGAGCTCAGATTGGGATCAAAATTAATAAGAAGCTTTGGTTTTTCTTAAGTAATTTTATTTGTTGTGATTATCCTTAGGAATTAGTGTAGTTGAATGAATTTTGTGGAAATGTTTGGCTATATTTTTTCAATCACCTTAAATGTTGTATGTCATGTGATATCATGCATTCATATTTTCAAAATAAAATGAAATTTACTTATGTAGAATTACACGTGTTGGCTTAATCTTATTATATGTGTGGATATTATCATTAATAAATTTAAAATTATTTTTCAAAAGCTATAAATTAATAATAACATTTGGAGTGATAGTATATATATATATATATATATATATATATATATATATATATATATATATATATATATATATATATATATATATATATATATATATATATATATATATATATATATAGGATTTGCATGTATTTATAGCTTAAGCATGTGGAGTTAGTGATTTCTTTCATATATTTATGTATGGATTTACATATGTTTGAATGATAATAAGTATATAGTCTAACATCCTGGGAATACAAGACTTTAAGTAGCCCCAAGGAGGTCATTTGATTATCTCACTTCCCTGGTTAATAAAAGCACATACTTATTTAATTTTATTCCTATGTATATTTGTATTAAAATTTGGATAGAGCTTTACTTTTCATGTATAAACAATTCAACCAAAAATATAATCTTTTGCATGACTTTTCTTCTTATAGTTGTATATACATTCATATGTATTTAAGATAACAAGTATATAGTCTGGACATCCTAGGAGTACGAGGCTTTAAGTAGCCCCAAGGAGGTCATTGGATTATCTCACTTCCTTAGTTTAAACAACGACATGTACTTCCTTACATCTTTTATATATGTGTGTGTGCATTTAATTGGAAGATGTAAGTCCCCTTTTCTACTAAAAATATATGCATTCATAATCATTTAAGTATGCTAAAATGTATTGCATTTGTAGGTATATTGTGTTAAATTATTTGCATATTATGGGTGATGGAAATGAATGATTCAACATATTCTTTGTGATGGTAATTCAATCACATTAACCTTAAGTTGTCTTTCATGTTGAATAGGAGTCTTTAAGGTTAATCTAAGCTTAGGAATAATAAAATATTTAATAAATCATTCACTAAAAGAAACTAAATCATAAAAAAAATGTGCTTTTAGGAAATGACTTAGGGTAGGGATGAAGGAGGTTAAGCCTCTTTCTTCTCTCTATAACACTTAGATGCTAAGTGTAAATCAAATGAAACAAAATGGAATACGAATTAAAATTTGTAAGCCTCTAAACACCTTAAAATCAAACCATTAATAATGTTAACTTAAACTTTTTCAAACATTAAAATATCACAATTTAAAAGACTAGCTAAGACATACCACATAAAACCTAAGCACACACATTAGAAGGCTAAGTCATCACTTCTAGCTTTAGGTTAGAATGATGCATGTAATGATAATGTATTTTATTTTATAATATAATATTTTATACTGGATGTTAGGATATGGATCATAGACTGGATATTAGGATGTGGATCGTAGACTAGTTGTTAGACCAATGATAGACTAATATTATTTTTTGTAGGAGATTATGCTTAAGGGGTCGCTCAAAAATAAATATAAATATTTTTCTTGCAGGTTGCTTAAGCCACTAAGTATAATCCATATTAGGACAGGTGTGCTTGGTTACCCATATGAAGGGTGCTAAGTCCAACTGCTTGGGTTTGTAAGTACTGTGAGGATTAGGATGAACAACAGTTAGAAGGCTTAATCTTGAGATGCCCTGTGATGCATCAGAGCAAATCAAATCAAGAGATGGAAGAAAGAAGAAAGAGAAATGAAGAAATGAAGACCTCTATAGTATGTATACAATTTCTATTGTAATATTATTTTGTAATTCTGGGTTGTATAAGGGTAGAGCTCGGCTACCCAACTTTTCTCTTTTCTGAGATATATGGCAGTACCCGGCTGCACCTGCCTTTTATTCTTTCATGGTAGTCTATAAAATGATTGTAGTTGTATTTAGCTTGCGCACTAGAATAATATGATTTTCATAGTTTTTTAGTGATTGGTGTTTGAATTTGTGGCCTAGATACGGTAGACTCTTAGGATAAAATTAATTTTTGTACCTAATTGATAACTCATAACTAAAATCTAAAGTAACCTTCAACCTCATTTTAAAGCTTAGGTCATAATCAAGATAATTAAAAGATTTAGTAACCCCTTAGTTATATATTGTATGTCTAACATCATACATATCATATTATATCACTCTAGCAAAAATGAGGACCTTTATTTTAGCACTTTAGGAATCGCTTGACTTATGAGAGCAACCCCTTATGCTGGAGATTCACCATCTTTTTCTTTTGATTTGACTAATAATCAAATTTCATCATGCATTTAAGTATAAAATATCCAAAAGCCTTTGTCCAAATGAATGTGTCAAAATAATATAAAAATTGTAAAAATTTGCATTTTAGACCAAGTCATATACTCATGCTAGTCATGTACTAGTGTCTTAGGGAGTGAGTTTAGGACTAGTATCTTTCTAAATTAAATGACAAGCCAAACTATCTTGCAATTTCATAATACCGGTCTATATGATTTTAAATCATAGGAGGTGTTAGCTGACGGCCACTCTAGGCGGTTGTAAGTCTAGAAGGGTCAGACAAGTTTATCCTCTCTTTTGGAGGTAGACTTTCATGTCCTCTTTTCGCTTAGATTTAGGTCATGCTCTAGCTTGTGCTAAAGCTCCCTAGATTTAGGATTCAAGGTTGCTTATTTCCTTCGGGCAACGAGTATAAATCCTTACCTCTTAGACATTTTCACAATCTTGTGTTGGTGGATTATAAACCCTAGTAATCTAATAAAATTTCAACTCAAACAATAAAATAAATCCTCTCACTTTCAAACATATAAAGCCCCACCATAGGATATGTTGGAATGCTCACTAGGCTTCCTAGTATCATGAGCATTTTCTAATTATCTTCCTTTGGATTCTAAAATAAGTCTCTCTAATTGAACAATCGCATTTGACTTTCCAAAAAAAAAAAACTAATCCTTTGATAGTCTTAACCTTGAAATCTTTGGAGATAATAATTAACTACTTTAATCGAGAGTGTTCTTAGGAAATCTCATTTTCTAGGATGTAATTAATTATGGAGGTTTGCCTCTGTAGGTAACTTAAAAACCCAGCATAAAATAAACCCTGCTTTACTTTTTCATGTAAAGGGAAATATCTTTGGTATATTTGAAAACCCATCATGTCTTATGAGTCCTTATTAGGTGATTAGGTCCATTGTAGGGTGATATTTATATCTTTCATTTAATATTATACCCAATCATTTTAATAAGTACCCCCCTAAGATCTACGTGGTGTTCACAGGACATCCAAATTAAAACACCACAATGTAAAAAGTGCATTTTTAAATGACTTTATCAATCAAGATGTCTTTGTAGATTAACATCTTGGTTTTGGAAATATAAAGTTTTATGATTATGTTTTTAAATTAAAGAAAGCATTGCATTGATTGAAACAAGCTCCTAGAGCTTGGTATGATAGATTAAGTAGATTTCTTATAGATCTTGGCTTTAGAAAGGGTAGAGTAGCTACCACCATATTTCTTAAGAATTTAGGTGATGATTTGATCATTGTTCAGATTTATGTGGATTACATTTTATTTGGTAGTACAAATGAATCTTTGTCTGTTGAGTATTCATCTTTAATATCTAAAGAATTTGAGATGAGTATGATGGGTGAACTCAATTTTTTTCTTGGGGCTTCAAGTAAAGCAATAGGAAAAATGCACTTTCATTTGTCAAACCAAGTATACCAATGACTTGATAGAGAGGTTTGATATAAAAAAATTTAAATCTAGTAAGACTCCCATGAGCCCCTCTACTAAAATTGATTTAGATGAGTCAACAAAATCTGTTGATCAAAACCTCTATAAAAGTATGATTAGTTCTCTTTTGTATCTTGTTGCTAGTAGGTTTGATATTATATTTGTTGTATGTTTATGTGCTAATTTTTAGGATGCTCCAAAAGAATATCATTTTACTACCGTTAAGCATATCTTTTCTAATTTAATTGGCACTTTGAGTTTATGGCATGCTGAAAATTAACTTTCATGTGACTTGATTGCTTATTCTGATGCTGACTTTGTAGGTTATAAAGTAGATAGAAAAGGTACAATAGAAACTTGTTAATTTTTAGGATCATCTTTAATATCTTGGTTTTCTAGAAAATAAAATTTCGTTACTCTTTTCTTTGAAGCGAGTATATAGTTCTTTGGAAGTTTTGTTTTTGTTCTTTTTGTAATAATTATAACTTTTTTGACTTAAACTAGATCACATTCCTATTAAGTGTGATAACAATAGTGCAATTTATTTGACAAAAAAAATGCTATCCTACATTCTCGAGTCATGCACATAGAAATTATACATCATTTTTTTTGGGATCATGTTAATAAAGGAGATGTATATATTGATTTTGTTAGTACAGATTTGCAAATTGCTGATATTTTCACTAAACCATTATTTGAAGAAAGATTTTATACCTTACGACACATGTTAGGCATGTTAAATCCATATGTATAATTTTAATGTTGTTCATTTTAAAATCTTTTTGATGTTGTCAAAAGGGGGACAGAATATTATGTTGGTTTTCTTTCTCTTTAAGGTGAAAAATTTTAGGGGGAGTTTTTTCATGTTATATTCTTGTTTTATTTTCTTTAAAATGTTAAATTGTTCAAAACTTTATTTATTTACTTTCCATATTACCTCTATAATGTAGATTATATTTCTAATGGTTGATGTAATGTTACTTTGCACCTTCATCACTATTTAACACCAACATAAGTTTGTCATCATAAAGAAAGTGGAGATTGTTGACTTCATAAGACCTACTTCATATGAGACTGATTTTGATGATAATAAACACATGTTCAAATGTACTAAGCAGGTTAAATTCAAGTGTGCATGAAATTTTCTTCAACTCCAGATTTTTTAGTCAATTCGGAATGCTAAAGCTATTGGACTTGAACTAGTTGAATTTTTTTTAGGAATTACTATATTAAGACAAATGAAAAGCTCACTAAAATAAAATAAATCATTCATTCATTTCAAAAAAATTTATTTTAATATTATTCATAAATTTTATATTTCATACTTACAATTATTCTTTGAATTATCCATTTTGGATAATGTGAACTGCGTGCATTTTGTTGGATTTATTTTGCTTCCAAGTAAGTTAAATAAAGTTCACATCTCATTAAAAAATTCCAAGCTTATTCTTTTTCATTATCCATTTATTTTGTTCATAAAATTAAACTATCCAAAAATTATTCAAAGTATTATTTTTTTCTCTTATATTATTCTATTTTTCTCTTTTCTATCCGATCTATCATTTTAAACCTACATTGGCCAAAATTTTTCATGGTTATTTGCCAAATAAATTATGTGAGAGCTATTTTTAGTTGAATCTTTAAATTTGAATTTTGAATTCAAATTTAATATTCACTTACTTATATGTGCAAATTTGAACTTAGCTCCTTATGGAATGTTTGTGGTAGACCATATCTTATTTTAATTAAGAAAATTTGAATTAATTTGAACAAATTTGAGTTAATTCAAATTTAATTAAAATAAGCCATGGAATTATCCTCTTATCTTTTTAAATTATTTATTTTTGGAAATATCCATGGATGACGTACCCTTAGTCAAATTCGAATTTCTCACATAATGGTATCAATTTAAAATCTTCAAAAATCTGATCCATCATCATTTAATTTAATTTGAGTGCATTAAAATAGATATAATCTATTTTTGGAAACTAGCTTGGCCAGAATTCATTAATTCTCTTGGATTTAATTTTAATATGCTTTAAAATCATATTTTACCTCTTTCATTCAATCAAAAATAATTGTTTGAATATCTTATGATATATTGCTTTAAATTTGAATTAATGCATTTTTATTTAGCTAATTAAATGGAGTCATAGTATCTATGCTAATTTTTAAAACTCTCCTTCTCTTTTCTCTCTCTTAGCCAACCCACATGATCATTAACTTCCTAATTACATTAGAGATCATGTTATGTGATGAATTGATTCAATTTAAATCTCTTTCCAAAATTTTATTTCCTCCATGGTGCCTTGGACAATTTCTTCATCATGCAAAAATAAATTAAATTTGATTGATTCAAATTGAATCACTTACCAAATAGGATTTCTTTCTTCTTTGCCTTGGTCAAACTCTTCATCATATAAATTTAAATTCAAATTAAACTATCTTTCCAAATAGACTTTCCCTCCTATTTACCTTGATCAAATTCTCCCTCATGCAAATTAATTTTTATTTTGATTGGCTTAAGTTAAACTAATTCTTAAAGTGCTTTCACTCATATTCTCCTCCTCTAGTCTCCATATTCTATTTATAATAGTCCTAATTCTAGGTTAAATTCTCTTAGACATTTCTCCTCACTTGGCTGAACCCTTGCAAAAATTTTCTTGGAAGATTTCCCTTAGTGAATCAAGTGCTAACTTCTTCATTGTTCTTTCTCTTCACTTCTACAAGAGTTTGCTTTCAAGCTTGCACAAAAGGAGTTGGAGGACTGGTTCAAAACCCCTTGGCCAAGAGCTTCATAAGGTTCCTTAATTTTATTTTGCGTCTATTCTTGTTATGTGACCTTGATCTCATTCTTGGTGAAAGGTTTCTTATAGTTTGGTCAATTTGTTTTGTGCTTAACATATCTTTCCATCTTCTTTTTGAGTTGGCCAAAACCTTGGTTTTGTTTGGATAAATATTTGTGATTGCAATTTCTTCTCTTCCTTTATTCTTACACATCCTTAAGTGAGATTAATTTTGTGTTGATTATTTCATATAAAATATTTGTGAGTAGCAAGTTTTCTTACTTCTAAATTGTCTCATCTTTTACACATGTCATAATTCTATTGAAATAGACTTCATATGACCTTATGTGCTTTATCATTGCATATTATTTTGATTTTTGTAAAACTCAAGTCTCCTTATAACAATTGAATGGTTTATCATTCAAATCATTATTGTGCTATACTTTAAATCATCAACTAAATAATTTTGATTTTAAACTCTTATAGTCTCATCAAACATCCTAAATATTCACTTGCATCAAATACATCTTTCAAGATGTTCATTGCAAATTTTAAATATTAATTAAAATGAGCCTTCTTTCTCTCTTTTATTATTACTTGTCTTAATATTATTGTAGTTGGGCTGTGAGAGCAAATTATTTTTGAATTTAGAGTTAGATACTTTCATATTCTTCTTTCTTATTTTGTTGTTATGTTGTACTTGTCCGTTATGGAAAGTACAGAGTTGGCTTGCCCATTAAGGAAAGCATAGTGTTGGCTTGACCATTAAAGAAAGTATAGTATTGTTGATTGTTGTTGTAGTTCATTAAAGCTTAATCTTGAAAAATTAACTCTTACGCAAAATATTAAAATTAAATTTTCTAAAAGTATTTTTAACCCCACCCCTTGGGTGTTATAGCAAAATAACAGCCTCCCTTGACCATTATTTTTCTTATGAACTTGCGGTGTGGACCAATTGTTAGTATTTTAACCCAAATTAATTAGATCCAACACTATTCATGCCACTCTTATATTAAAAGCTTTTTTAGAGGTGCATAGTTGAAAGCGACAAGATATTTAGAAAGTATATAATATGATAAATTGTAAATAAAATAATATAATATCTCAAGTCAAATGATTGGTGATATAATAGTAGAAATGTATATAATAATTTTATTATCCTCAATAATATACGTTTCATATCATGATGCTATAATCAAAGAGTCACCAAATGATACCATCTTTGGGTTGGCCCAATATGTTATATGTCCACCTAGGTTAGGTTAAGGTTGATGGACTGACTAGTGATAATAGTCCTATTGTGTTAAGATGATAGCAACCATCACTGAAATTTTTAAGTAGCAAATAAAAAACCACTTTTTAGATATAGATGCAATAAATCCATAAGAATTATTGCTCTTTGTAAGAAAAATAATATCAAAAAAGGTTAGTAGATTAATCAGAAGGATGACAAAAAAATGAAGATAAATGGAATATTTTATTTGTATTTATTTTAGCATGCATTATATGTATATTTTTTTTTCAAAATATCATTTATTAGAGGGCAATTAGTTGTTTACTAACTCATAAAAGACACATTTATTGCTTAACTTTCAATCACTCAACTTATCTCCTTAGTTTTCATAGGTACTCCAATGTAATATTCCTCATCACATTATTTTAAAGATGATAACTTCATTGATTATACTTGAGCTAATAAAGCATCATAATCTTTTTTTAGCTTCGGATGGCCTAATTTTCTCTCTCTCTCTCTCTCTAGGTCTTATCGATATCTCCCCAATACTAAGGCTTATTCAAAACACATTTTTATTGCTAACCTTATGAGAAATTGTAACGAGTATATATTGTGTGCTTTGATAACCTCAAAATTTATCCGATTACAAAATTATGTATTAACTATATATTTTATGTTTTTGAGAGTTTGGAGTTTATAATGTGCACTCACTACTCATAAAAACAATCATATGAAAGCCATTTGATTATTGCACTTACTAGGATAGAATCAATTTTAATATAGGCAATCATGATACTCAAAATATAGCATATAATATATGACATATCTTTTGAATATTATTTTTGATTTTTCTATGAGATTTAAATAGTATATGTCACCCAAGTTTATTTTTTGTATTAGACAAAATAAATTGACAAGATTACATAGAAAGTTTTTTAATAAGAAAATTTGAACATTAGAAAATAAAATAAACTTGAAAAACACAAAAGTATTACTAATAAATTTTGCAATAAAAATTTAATCCTTTTTTTTATTAAAATGTGATTAATAATTTTTAATCTCTTAGATTCATTTTTTTGCATGAGGATTTAGAGATACACTTTTATGTTATTTTAAATAATTTTATAAAAAAATGTGGTTAACAAATTTTAATCTCTTAGATTCCTTTTTTTTTTTTTGTAAAAATCTCTTTAAAAATATTTTGTATTTAGGTTATTAAAATATTGTTATAAACTGATGAGTACTTCTTGGCTGACTCTTTCTTTGTTTGCTGCGGACAAGTTTTTTGTTTTGTTCTTATTTATGAGCAAGAAAAAGAGAATCTTAAAATTAAGTTGGGTGTTGCAGAGTCGCTAGGTGGATGGCCGGCTTTACTCAGAGATAAAATACGAAATGAATATATATGTGATAAGATTGGAGTAGCTCTAATGATAGATAAAATTAGAGAGTCATCTTAGGTGGTTTGACCACAAAAAGCGTTGGCCATCCAATGACCCAGTTAGGAAAGTAGATGTATTAGATGCATCTTATGTTAAGAAAGTTAGAGATAGACCTAAAAAGACTTATGGTGTATAGTAAATAAACTTGATTTATTGATATTAAATGAGAATTTGACACTTAATGAGATGCAATGGAGAAAATTGATTCATATAGCCGACCCCACAGAGTAGGATAAAGGCTTATTGTCGTTGTGTGAGCAAGAAAACAAAATAATCTGGCTTGCGCATGATTTTAAAAATCGAGTTTGATTGCTTAGTTTTAATTTTTATAAAATGTGATTAATAATTTTTTTTGTATATTTTGAGGTATGCATTGTTTACATATGTTGCATATTAAAACATTTATAATGATAGATATTGCAATTAACTTCATAACTTGCATGAAGCTTTAACACACAATAAATAGATATACAAATTGGAATATTTATGACACATCCTTTTTGTCTTAAAAAAATTTGAAGGGAAAGTAAATATGAGATATTGTTCAACAGAAATGTATCTACTAGCTTGAATTTGAATTAAAAAAGATATGCCATTTCTTATACTTAGAGAATAGGAAGTACATTATTATATATAAATAGAATTCAGATAGCTATCAAATATCTCTTGAGATTTGAGTCTCGTATTAAATAAATGGGCATGACATTTACATACTTAGCACTCAAAACATAAGAGGTGAATTGTGGTGCTTTTAAAAAATTTTAACTAAAAATTAATTATTATTGATTATTGAGAGAAGTTTAATAGAATACTAATAATCCAAACATAATAAAAAAGTAGTACACAAAAAAAAAAAATGATGAAAAGATGCACAAATATTTCATTGACTACATCTACTCTCTGATCTTCACCAAAAATTCACTAACTCTCTTGTGGCACAATAAATCAATATGTGGATGTCTCTCTCCTTATTACTCATCTTTAAGAAAAAAATTCCATTCTCTCTCCATGTTATAAATAAAATCTCTTATAACAAAACTATTACACAAGTTCTCAACTAGAACAAAATCTCAAGTTAAAACATAAGTCTCAAATGCAAGGTGAAAGAAAAGAATAATCGAGATGAAAGTGTAACTTTACCAACACGCAAGTCTTTAGGAAATGAAGAAGAAAAAGAAGTTTCCACACTTTTCTTTTACACTCTTCCCTCATTCAGGATTTCTCACGTTCAAGCTACTAGTTAGGCTCCCTACGAGGGGTATTAATAGGGAGAGAGTTGACTAAAAAAATTTAAAAGTAATTTTAGAAAAGTTAGTCCTATTGTATTGTATGATCCAACATTGTATTGTATGATCAGGTCATTTCTTCAGGGTTAGGGACTTTAGATGAAATGATCGTCCCATTAGCCATCCCTATTAGTATTGTATGACTAAGGTTTGTAATGTATGAATAGTACAAACTAAAAGTTCAGCTCTTTGTTTGTTTGACCTATATGATCACATCATATACTACGAATATATTATGAAAAATTCTCATAAATTGAATCCCACAAATTCTACATTAAAATCAAGTAAGTGCCAAATAAAATTGTAATATATGATCAATCAAATTAGGCATAATTTGTAATTAGTTGGCGTAATCTTTGTAGCTGAAATAATTAATAAAAATAGATAATCATATAGTATGATCATTATCATTTCTATACAATTAGTTTAATTTTGACAAATTTCAAAGAACCAACTTAATTATGATATCTAAAAGTAGTTAACAAATATGGACAATCATCTAGTACTATAGAGATTGGACATTATTATGATTTTCATAAAAAATTATTTCTTAGATGTGTGTCTTGGTTGTTTTTCATCATTTACATGCCAATTATATGAGACAAAATAATAAATAAATAAATACCAAGCTTGACAACATAACATTTGAACTTGACTTACGATCTTATAGCATCAACCGTTCCATAGTTGCAACCTTCATGAGCTTTTTCTTAATCAAGCTTTTGAAGATCAACCATTGTTCATATCGACACAATGAATCTTGGTTAGACTGCTTAATTGTAGTTCATGCATTGAAAAATTGCTTATACAACTTATCAATAAAAATAATTGTTTAACTAGAAATATTTGTGATTATCAAAACTTAGAATATTATGCAAAAGCTCATGGGGTTAACAATAAGATGATGACATAAGGCTGGATATCAAGCACAAGCTAAGAAAGAAACTTCTTTATTTTTTATTTTTTTGAAAGCAATATAAATATATATTTTATTATTAAACCAACTATTATTTAAGGAATTACGAAACTTCATAAATAGATGGAATTTTAAACTAAGAGAAAGAGAGTGGGAAGGAAGAAGCGAGGGCTATTCTTTAGGAGGGAAGTGGGTTATTGCTCATTTTATAGATTTTGAATTTCAATGGAGCCATTCTTGGTTTCCTCTATTTATAGTTAATTAATATTCCTACATCTAAATAGAATTTCAAAATTATAAAGACAAAGCTTGAAATTGAAATCTCAACTTTCATAAATTGAATTTAAAATTTAAATTAAAATTATAAATTTTCTCATGACATTAAATAAGCACTTTTGTTCACTTGCTCTTCCTCACACTTGTTAAGACCAATCCCGTGAAGGGTCTTTATAAATCTGCATTTACAATCATTTTAGAAGGATATGCACTTTCACCTTTACATTATTTAAAATATTAATCTTAAGGTTAATTAATAAATGATTATTGATGAGATTTTACAAATTTTTATTTGATAAAATAATATTTTGATGCAAAGTACATAATTTAAGATAACTTAAAATGCTTGAACTAGTGATGGATTTGATCCATTTGGAAAACATTAATATCCAAAAAAAATTAGAATGATAAGAACACTCTAAAATATGAAATAATGCATCACATTAATGAAATAATTGCTCGACAAAAAGCTAAGTAGTTAGAATCACATATCATTGATAAGATGTACATGCCCTATCAATTTGAGTCTACTAACTTCTTTCTTGTGTGTCACCATGCGCTTATTAGGCTATTAAGTTGATTGTTTTTTTTCTCTCTCTAGGTTGTAGTTATCTAAAATCGCTAGCTAGTAATCCTACATTTTCTAATGGTGGAGAAGGGTGGAACATTGCAATTCAAATCTAATAGTGACAACTTTTGCTACGCGCAATTAATGTTGGATTTGATCCATTTGGAAAACATTATTGTCCAAACAAATTTAGAATGATATGAACACTCTAAAATATGAAATAATGCATCACATTAATGAAATAATTGCTCGACAAAAAGCTAAGTAGTTAGAATCACATATCATTGATAAGGTGTACATGCCCTATCAATTTGAGTCTACTAACTTCTTTCTTGTTTGTCACCATGCTCTTATTAGGCTATTAAGTTGATTGTTTTTTTTCTCTCTCTAAGTTGTAGTTATCTAAAATCTCTAGCTAGTAATCCTACATTTTCTAATGGTGGAGAAGGGTGGAACATTGTAATTCAAATCTAATAGTGACAACTTTTGCTGCGCGCAATTAATGTTGGATTTGATCCATTTGGAAAACATTTATGTCCAAACAAATTTAGAATGATAAGAACACTTTAAAATATGATCTAATACATAACATTGATGAAATAATTGCTTGACAAAAAGATAATTAGTTAGAATCACATACCATTGATATGGTGTGCATGCCCTATCAATTTGAGTCTACTAACTTCTTTCTTGTGTGTCACCATGCTGTCATTAGGCTATTGTGTTGATTGGTTTTCTTTCCTCTAGGTTGTAGTTATCTAAAATATCTAGCTAGTAATCCCACATTTTCACATTAAAAATTCTGCTATCTCTATCTGTGTTTGTGCTAAGGCTTAATTTTTCTCTGTCATTAAAAATTTTCTTTCATGCAACAATCCTATTTTTATTGTTTTGTTATCTATAAATTTAAATTAAGAATTTTTATGTTATTTCAATATAAAGAAAATGATATATTGATTTTTAAATTATATTTTGATAGAATTTCTATTAGGAACTCTTCATAGGTTTATATCAATAAATCATTAAGCAACTCATATGAAGCAATAAGAGGGTTTCTATGTTTATTACAATCGGGAAATATAAACATTTCATTGTTATAATTCTATGATGAAATTAAAATTTCTTAGACATTGCTACAATTAGAAAATAATGATTTCATCATTTTAAAAAAATATAATGAAATTAACGAAGAATAATTTATTCTGTCATAATTACTGCAATGTCATCAAGCTAATGACAGTTGTGATTTCCATTATGAATTAACTTATTATATCATTCAGTTACAAATAAAATTATAAGATTAATACTTACTTATTACATAAATGATTAATTAAAGCATTTTGCTGAAAAATTCTTTTGAAGTAAAAATTATTTTAAAATATAGCTTTGGCGGAGAAAACGATCTATCAATTTCTCTATAAATTAAACTAAGCATTATAAAAATATTTTTAGAATCTGTGGCAATGAAATTTTTGTTGATTTAATTTATTTTTTCCATTTTATTATTAAAATCATAAAAGCTGGCAAATGTATTCTCCAAGTCATTAAAAAAATTTATTTATAAAAGCTGGTTGCCAGAATAAATATTTTTTTTCTAGTTAACAAATAAGGACAAGATAAAAAAAAGGAATATTGGCCTGCGGTATATGAATCATTTCTGGCACTTAAACAATATTTTAATGCTTTTAAATTTCATCGTGGAATAGAAGTGTACAGCTCCCCACTTACTATAAATAGCAGTAAAACTTCACATAAAATTCAAGCTCATATCAATTTACTCATACCTCATAGTTGAGAACGATAATGGAGGTCTCAAGGCAACTTGCCCTCAACATGGCTATGTTTGCTTTTCTCTGCATCAATCATGATGCAATATTGGCCTGCGGTATATGAATCATTTCTGAATATACACAAGTTTGTATATCATTTAATTTTATAATGTTTGATATTGTAATGGTGCTGTAAATAGAAGAGCCTGTAGAGTTTAGCTATAAAAGAGGGGCTTGGAATGGGCCAGAGCACTGGGGTGATATCTGCAAAGACTGGGAGACGTGTAAAACTGGGCAAATGCAATCACCAGTGTCCATAGATGATAAACATGCTGTGTTAGTTCACAATCCAGAGGAGCTCAGATGGAGTTATCATCCTAAAAATGCTGTAATGAGGAATCTTATAACATCATGGTAACTACGAAAAATTTAACATGTTATTTAAGAAAATTAAATTATGGCATCATTAGTTGATTCATCATTCTTTCAAATACTCAGTACTATGAGATATTATTTTGGTATGCTTATGACATGACATACAGATCGAATGGGAAGATGCAGTAGGAGCTGTTTGGATCAACATGATAGAATATCTGTTGAAGCAGGTGCACTGGCACACGCCTGCTGAGAATATAATCAATGGTCATCGGTGAGTATTATAACCAATATTTATGCAAGCTAAATCTTTTAATAAAGATATATGATAGATTATAAGAGTGTCTTATTTAATAAAGAAATAAAAGTATTATATTAAAGACTTATATGTAAGTTCGATTATAATGATTTACTCTAAATTTGTCACTAGAGGTAATGATCAAGGCTAACAGTTTTAATATCGATCTATAATAAAAGTTGTTTCAATCCAAAAATAAAAAAAAACTTATTATGATATTCTTATTATAAGATATAAGAGATCTTATCAATGATCTTTTTTTTTTCTCCAAAATCTAATTCATTAACATTTTTTTAACATTTGTAATGGTTAACACAGATATGATTTAGAGGTTCACTTGCTTCATCAACATAGTACCAGCCAAAAGATGGCTATGGTTAGCATCTTATATAAGGTTGGCAATCCAGATCCATTCCTTACCAAGGTAATCAATTTGTCTTCTATAAAATTTATGCATATATTCTCCATATTAACGCATCAGTAAGTTTTCTTATCAAGCATTAAGATATGCGGTTCTACAGATGTTTCTTTTTAATAACGTACTGAAGCATGTTTTTTCAATACTTTAGTCTCACCATCCATTACAATAAGCAAAATTTTCTTTGATATCAGCTTGAGAATCATATTCGTACGATTAGCAGAAAAATGCATGCAGAAGTGGATTTAGGTATTGTTGACCCTAGGGAGATAAGTAGAGAGATTAAACAATACTATAGAGTGAAGGGGTCTATAACCATTCCACCATGCACTGAAGGTGTTACATGGACTATCAATAAAGAGGTAAGTTTGATGTTTTCTCATTTATGAATTGGACTTCAACCCTCATTCTAATCATTGAAAACTGATATGATTTTGTAAACTTTCTGCACAGGTTAGAACTTTATCTGTAGAGCAACTGAAACTATTAAAAGAAGCTGTTGTAAGTCTTCTCAAAATTCTCAAAGAAAAGTTAAAGAAGCTATATTTTTTGTTTTAATAATCTTTTATGCTGTGTTGATGTTCATATTTTCTTTTTGTGCAGGACTATGCGATGAATGCAAGACCTACACAACCACTTAACTATAGGGTGGTTCAACTATTCGAATGAATATTTACAAAAAAAACGGACTTGTTCGAAAACTTAATTGAATGGCATGAATGGTTCCAATCAGTCTTGTATCAGCGTCTTATTCTCAAGAACAAATAATAAAATTCTTGACTTTACTATTCGTATTTGAGATACTCGCATAAACAACTTTTGATTTTTATTTTGGTGTTAAATGATGGCATTTTAAAAGGTTATTAGTTTGCAATTAGATTTAATTCTATGGCGTTCTTATATCACAGTAAGTTAGATGCTGCCTTTTAATTGCTGGAGGCATTCAACAGAAGCGACTATTGAACTGAAATCTCACTATTTTATTTTGATGAAATGCATTGGATCTAAATTCATTGACTGGCTGTTACAGATTTCAATTAATAATATAAACTAATAACTAATTAAAACTAAGAACTGAACTAATAAATAATAAAAAAATAACTAATAAACTAATAACTAAAGTAATAAAACTAACTAACTAACTAATAACTAATTAATAATATAAACTAAAAACTAAACTAATAAACTAATAAATAATAACTAATAACTAAAACAACTAAATAGCTAACTAATAACTAACTAATAAACTAACTAACTAATAACTAAAAACAAATAAAACTAATAACTAAACTAAAAAACTAAATTTAACTAGTAATAACTAACTAATAATAACTAAACTAACAAATAACTAACTAATAACTAATACTTAAATAACCTAATAAAATTAATAATAAATAACTAAGCTAATAACTAATAATTAATAAATTAAAAAAATAACTAAACTAATAATAATAAAATAAAATAAAATAAACTAATAATAATAATAATAATAATAATAATAATAAATAATAATAATAATAATAACTAAACTAGTAACTAATAATAACTAAAAACTAACTAATAATTAATAATAACTAAACTAAATAACTAATAACTAAAACTAAACTAATAAACTAATAAATAATAAAATAACTAATAACTAAAAACTAATAAACTAAAACCTAAATAAACAAATAAACTAATAACTAATAAATAATTTTGAATATAAATTTGTTTTAAACAGAATTAATGCATGGTTCCTATGACAATAAAATTACTTGTGTATATTTAAGAGAAAGATCGTTAAATTTAGATCTATTATTGTATACAATTATATATACATCATATTCATTTTCTCTAAGCATTCCATTCAACTGAAATAGTTATTATTGCTAATATTAATTTTATATTTATATTAAGTATAATTCTTAATGATATAATTATAAAATTTTCATAATTTACAAATTAAATAATACTAAATTGTTGATGAATATGTGATGCCAATAATGAGATAATGTAATGAAAAGTTATATAAAATTTATCATGACTAAAAACTTTTTAATGATTATAATGCTGGAAATAATTGAAGATAAAAGAATAAAATTATCTTGCCCATATCTCATATGAAATCATCAAAAAGATTTAGTCAGAAGCACACCTGAATTCATGAGAAGACAAATATGAGATTTGTGGCTTCCACATCTAAAATAGTGTTCTTGAGAGAGAGAGAGAGAGAGAGAGAGAGAGAGAGAGAGAGAGAGAGAGAGAGAGAGAGAGAGAGAGAGAGAGAGAGAGAGTTAAATAAGAACCAATAGACTATGGACCATGACTTGAGTGGATTTCATTTTATTTATTTCATAAAAATAAAAATACAGATCTACATGATAAATTTTATACAAAATTAAAGATATTTCAAAAGCCCAAAAAATATAATTTTATTTCATCTCAATCTAATATTTAACAAGTATTGTGCAATTATATTTTAGACACCTCTCAAATCTTAGGCGGTACCATTGAGTGATTATGACATTGTATCTTATCTTGAAAGATGAGGCATCAATAAATCAAGCTTTATATTAAATTGGGTTCTTAAGTTCCCTATAGAGGTAAGCCTCCATAGTTAATTATATCTTAGAGAATGAAATTACTTAAGAATACTCTCGATTAAAGTAGACAATTATCATCTCCAAAGATTTCAAAGTTAAACTATCAAATGATTAGTTATGTTTAGAAAATCATGTAAGACAGTTCAAGGAGAAGACTTATTTTGGAATCCAAAGAAAGAAGTAAGAAATGCTCATGATACTATGAAGCCTAGTGAGCATTCCAATCTATCCTATAATTGGGCTTTATATATTTGAAAGTGAAGAGATTTTTTTATTTGAGTTAAATTTTATTAGATTGTTATGGCTTATAATCCATCAACACAAGGTTGTGAAAATACCTAAGAGGTGATGATTTATGCTTATAGCTAAGAGAAACAGCTACCTTGGATCCTAAATCTATGGAGCTTTAGTAAGAGCTAAATTCTAAGCTACAGGTGGACATAAAGGTTCACCTCCACAAGAGAGGATGAACCGTCAGACTTCTGGACTTACAACCACCTGCAATGGCCGCCAGCTTACTCCTTCTACAATTTTAAAATCATGTAGTCCAATCTTATGAATTACAAGATATCTAGGGTAATTATTTAATTAGAAAGAGACTAAAGTCCTAAACTCACTCCCTAAGGGATTAGAGCATGAGTGGTATGAGCATATGACTTAATCTACAAATAAAAAATCTTCTTAAATTTTATTTCATTTTGACACATCATTTTAAACAAAGGCTTTAGGATTTTTATATGCCTAAATGCATGATGAAGTAGGTTATTGGCTAAATCAAAAGAGAGAGAGTGAAGCTCCATCAATAGGGGTTTCTCTCATGGGTTAAGCAGTCCCTATGCGTGTAAGGATGGAGGCCCTCATTTTGCAAGAGTGGCTCAAGATGATTTGCATGATGTGAGACATACAACCATACAACTAAGGGGTTGCTAAATCTTTTAGTTATCTCTATTATAGCCAAAGCTTTTTGGTGAAGTTATGAGTTGTTTAAAATTTAGTTATGAGTGATTAGTTAGATAAAAAAATTTATTTTTATCCTAAGAGCCTACCGCATTCAGGCCAAACATTAAAGCATCAATCATAAGAAATTATGAAAAAACTTGCCATTTCTAATGCACAATTTTAAACAAATCATCAATAAATTTTATAACTACCATAAAAGAATAAGACACCGGTGCAATCGGGTGCCACTGTACAACCCAAAAAGAGAAAAGATGGGTAGCCGAGCTCTACTCTTATACAACTTGGTATATGAAAGAATAATTATAATTAGAATGAATACATGCTATGGGGGGTCTTCATTCTTCATATCTCCATTTCTTTGATTTGATTGTGCTTCAAAGGCATCACAGAGCCTCCCAGGATAAAGCCTTTTAGCTGCTACTCATCCTAATCCCCATAGCACTAATCCTAATTTCTATTACAAATATTATATTTAAATATGAAAAATAAATTTAATTACACCAGATGTTAGCTAAACACACATATAATCCCAAGCTATATATGTATAATTTTGACTTAGCACCCTCATGGGTATATCCACCTATCATAACTTGGATTATGCTTAGGGGTTCAAGCAACCTGCAAAGAGAGCATTTATGTTTATTTTTAAGCATCCCCTTAAGCATAATCCCTTGTAAAAAATATGATTAGGCTAAGAGCAACCTAACATCCAGTCTACGAAGCATACACCTAAATATCTAGTCTAAAATAATACATCGCAAAATAAAATATACATCACATCATACACCACCCTAATATAGAGCTATAAGTGGTGACTTAATTCTAATGTGTGTGTTAAGATTTGGTGTGGTATGTATTAACTAAACATTAGAGTTGTACTTCTCTAAGTTTGGAAAAACATTCAAGTTAACATGAAGGTTGGTTTCACTTTAAGTTATTTAGTGGATTTGTGAGTTTTAGTTTATATTTTATTTTTGTTTCATATAATTTAGACTTAGCCACTAAGTGTTATAAAGAGAAGGAAGAAAATTACCCTCTTTCATCCTAACCTTAAGCCACTTTCTAAAGCATATTGATATGATTTGGCTCTCTTTGGTGAATGGCTTATTAAATAATTTTTTAGTTAATCCTAAGTTTAAGTTAACTTTAAATGACCTTATTCAATATGAAAGGCTTCTTAAGATTAATCTAATTGAATTAATACTACATGATATATATTAAATCATTCCTTTCCATCACATATAACATGCATATGATTTAACACTTAACATATCTATACATACATTATGTTTTGGCACACTTGAATAATAATGAATGTATGTGTTTGAAGTTTATTTCATTGAATAATATGAACATATAAATTAAAGTTCTATCCAAATTCTAATACCAAAATACATAGGGATAGAATTACATAAGTACGTGTCATTATTAACCAAGGAAGTGAGGTAATCAAATGACCTCCTTGGGGCTAACTAAAGCCTCGTATTCCCGGGATGTCCATACTATATACTTATTAATATTCTAAACCTATGTGAATCTATACATGGATAAGGAAAACATAACATCAATTTATATATAACATATGCTATTGAATTAGGTGAATATGAATGCATGCATTTTTAGTAGGTACTATAAACAAGTATGTGCCATTGTTAACCAAGAAAATGAGGTAATCAAATGACCTCATTGGGGCTAACTAAAGTCTCATATTCCTGAGATGTCTAGACTATATACTTTCTTTCTTAGATACATATAGATGTATTAATAACTAAAGGAAAGAGAATCATGCAATTATATTTTTTATTTGATTGAATTATTTAAACACATGAATTAAAGCTCTATCAAAATTCTAATACCAAAATACATAAGATTGAAACTAAATGAGTACATGCCATTGTTAAACCAGGGAAGTGAGGTAATCAAATGACCTCCTTGGGGCTAACTAAAGCCTCGTATTCTTGGGATGTTCAGACTATATACCCATTATTGTTCAAACTCATGTAAATCTATATATGAATCATAAGAAAATGGAGCTTTATTTAATTTTCTTCAGCTATAAACACATGCAAACCCTATGTACTATCAACACTCTAAGTATTTTAATTGATTTATAAATTTTGGAAAATAGTTTTGAATTTATTAGTGATAATAGCCACACATATACTTAATTAAGCCAACACATGCAAGCTTACACAAAAGAAATTCATTTAATTTACTTAAATTTAAAAGCATGAATGCATGAAATCAAATGACATACAATATTTTAATATTCTTGGAAAGGAATAATTAAATGTAGACACATGATTCATTCAATTAAACTAATTCCAAAGGACAATCACATTAAATAAACCCATTTAAAGAAAGCCAAAATTCCTTTATTAATTTATGATTTGGGATTTTGATTAAGTTGAAAGAGAAGAACTTATCACTTACTGGTTTAATCCAATTCCCACATTAGTAATTTGATTTGTTTAAAGAAAAGGTAATTAAGTGAATTTTATGAATTAATTAAGTTGGATCCTTAATTAAATTAATTAATTACCCATACCTACGCTTCTCTAATTTGATTAACCACTTAAATATGAATCATAAATGACATGAACATGTGAGGAAATAAAATTGCAATGCTCCTATAAGGACCTAATGCAAATGGTTCATAATTAAAGGTTAATTAAATCAAAGAACCTAATTAAGTACTTTTATAATTTTCCCACACTTATGGGTTAATCATAATTTCTTTAAAGGGTCTTTATGTTATTAAACATATAAAAGAGGAACCCTTAATTTTATTGTTAATTATTTTATGTGGTTATGATTTTAATTTGGTTAATTAAGATACTTTAATTAACTAATTAATCCTTAATTAATGCCAACTTAATTAAGTTTCCTTTAAAGAGAAATGGACTTAGGAAAAGAGGTTATGAAGGAGGACTTAAACCCATTCCCTTGCCCATTCACTGTTCAACAATGATGAGTGTATTTAATTAATTATTTTTTACTATTTAGAAGGTTAATTAATCAATTAAACCAATTAAGAGAGTGATTAGGGCTTAAATAGTCAACTACCCAAATTAACTAAGCAATAAATCCCAAGAAAATTATGGGAGATAGAAGTCATTCCATTAAACTAACCCAAAATGTTTGGGAATAATTACTCAAGTTATTAAGAAGAAATTAAGCTAATTAAGTTTATAATTAAACCTCAATTAAGTCTTAATCACTGCTCAAAATCAACTGGAATTAATTTTAAATAAATATCCTCTGAAATACCTTCAAAATAAGTATTTGTATTTTTTATGATTTTTCTACAATTTATTATAAATTTTTGAAGTTTTAGCCATTAAATCCATTAATTAGGCCTTAATTAAGCCTAATCCCATCGGCACCATGCGGACCACTGATGTGGTGTGCTTTCCACATGGCGCCATGGGATTGGTCACTTAAAGTTGTCTGACTCAGCGCCTTTGTGGTTGGTGGGAAACTTTCTTATCCGTCGTTTGATCTAAGATTAGAAAGCCAGGATCAAACCCATGGTTCCTTAAGGGATAAAAATAGATAAATATAATGGATTAATCATGACCTTCTATTTTGATCATGTGGAATAGACGGTGTGTGATCCCTGTCTCCGAACGAGGCGGACCAACCACCTTCCGTTGCTCGATTTGAGCTCACCCGAGCTCAGATCAATTTAGAAATCAACCCATACCTTCACAAGGTAGATCCAAAGGGATCAACTAGTCAGATTTGCATGACATGCAACTTTCCTTCAAAAATCTCCAAATAATTTTCACCAAGAGGTCAGTTTCATGGAATTACCTCACCAGACCTCAAGACCGGTGGCGAAATTGATTGAAGAAGCTTCGTCTAGTGGAGACGAAGCCTTGCTGGTCGGCACGCATGAGAATTCCTTGTCATTTGCTTGGAGGGTCACAAACTGACTATTTGGAGGCCGACGTTGGTCAAACTCGTACCTTCAGTGACCATGGAGCCGGAGACAATTCATTCTTGCTCGATGGAGTGTGGGGAAGGTGTGTGTGAAGTTAATTTGAATTTAGTGGAGGTTTGAGGGAGTTGGGTCGAGTGGAAGGCTATCCTATTTTAGAACAGAGAAGTCTGACAATGGGGAAGCTTGGGGTTCTCAGGGAAGGCTTTGGGGATTTTGAAAATACCCTAAGAAGTTCTCTGAGAGTGTGTGTGTTCGATTTGGATCCAAGTGAGGGGGGTATATCCCCCCCTCCCTTGGATCGGACGGACGGGATTAAAGCCCAAATTTTGGCTCACCATCCACACAAGTGGTTGGTGTCACCTCCACTTGGCTCATCTTGTTTGGTAGGATGCTGGGTTGGTGGTTCAAGGTGGTAGCCCCCTCCCATGGATCTATCAATTTTGGATATGGTGGGGAGGTGAATTAACTCACTTCCCTTTTGTCCATGGCCAACCTAGCCCACTTGGATTGGGCTAGGTGAGTAGGTCAGGTCCCTATTTGGGTGTGAAGAGACTATCACATGGAAATGAGGGGAGTTGACTTGCCATTTCAGGAAAAATCCTCTGTGGGGAGGAAAATCTAATGTGTAATGGATTTGCATGGGATCCAATTTGGGTTGGCCTGGTTTGGGATTGACCCAAGGTTAGTTTAGGATGAGTTGGATTGGGTCCCATTGGGTTTAGGCTAGGTTTAAGTTGGTTTGGCTCAATTTGACCCTTATAGGTCAAATTGGTCTAGGTTGGGTTAGGTTGACCAATTGTTCAAATTAGGTCAAACCAAGCCTTGAGCCATGTTCAAATGATGATTTGAAGTGTTTTGGTTCAATTGGTTTTAGTCAATTTGGCTTAGGTTTGATTTTGGCTCATTTTGATTCATGTAGGTCAAATGGGTCAAGTTGACTAATTTGACCAAATTAGCTAAATTGGCTTAGGTTAGGGGTTTATTCATGTTCAATTGGTTAATTGAAGATGATTGTAGGCATTGGTTTGAACTAATTTGGGTTTGATTTGAATTTAGGCCAATTTGGGCTAAATGGGTCAATTGGGTTCAATTGGCCAAATTGGGTTCAATTATGGCTTTGGTCAAGTTCAATAATCAATTTGGAATAAACTTGAGCCATTGGTTTCAATCAATTTGGGTTATATCATGATTTGACCCAATATGGTCTTTTAGGTCAAATTGAGTCAACTTGGGTCAAGGGGCCAATTGGATTAGGTTTGGCTCAATTGAAGGTCAAGTCATGTTCAATCATTGATCATAGGTTAGTGTGAATCAATGGTTTCAATTAATTTTGCTTGGGTTGAGGTTTGGCTAGTTTTGTTCATGTAGGTTAGGAGTGTTGACTTGGTTTGGCCCAATTGATGACAATTAATCAATCTAGGGTGATCAACATTCATCATAGGAGGTTTTGGTATACTTGGTTCAATCTAATTTGGGTTGGATTGAAATTTGGCTCAAATAGGTCATTTAGGTCACTTTAGGTCAAGTAAGCCTATTGGGTTTAGTTGAGTTGACTTTGGGTTGATTTGGATTTAGTTGAGTTTATATATGGATTTAGGATTGGTATATAACTTTGATTGCAATTGATTTGTGTTCAAATGGGTTTTGATTCATTTGGATATGTCAAGTCAAATAAGTTAAGCTAGGTTTGATTTGGATTGGTTTGATTTGGCTTAGTGATTGCAGATTTTATTCATATTTGGGGTGATGTTTGAAAGAATAATTGATTCATGAGAAAATCAATTGATTTTGGTTTGAATTGAATACATTTTTGGCTAAGTCCATGGGATTGAATCAAAAGGCTTAGGTTTGGGTTTGATTTGATTTGATATTTGGTTTAGGACATATGAAGTTGAGTTTGATTATGGATTTTGGAAAATTGATTGAGGGGTTGATTTGATCTTAAGAAAATCAAAATTTGGATGAGTTTGGAATTGATTAAGGCTAAGTCCATAGAATAAAATCATAGGAGCTTAGGAAGGGTTTGGTTTGGTTTGATTTAGTTGATTTAATTATAGATTTTGGAATAGGTTATAGGTTTTTTTTGATTTGGATTTGGATGAATTGAATTTGAGGTTTGGTCATGGCTTAAGAAAGTAGGCATAGATTTGGTTTAGGCCATGGTAGGCTTGTCTCCCAAGTCCCAAGACATAGCCTAATCTATGATTAACCCTTCTAAGTCTCTAGACTTAGGTTAAGTGTTCACCTAATTGCTAAAAGTGTCTTATGACTAAAGAAGTTTTAGTATTTAGAGACTCTTAACAGAAGAGGAGATTGAATCCTCACTCCAAAAGTGAGGTCAACATACCTTAAGAGCTCAATACTTACTATTTTCATAGAGGAATATCTTTAGATGATCTGGTCCATTAATAAATTGACATAAAATCAAAGTGACCTTTGTTACAATTTTTCTATAATAAAATCCATCAGTGATCATTAAATCAATATACTTAATGATATACATCAAGTATGGATGTGTAGCATTAAAATTTCATGTAAGTGTTATTATATCATGTTTATTTCCAACTAGTCCCAAAATTATAATTAAAAAAGTTATAAATATAGTTGCATTTATTTATGCTAAATTACAATTAAATTTATGTGACTTTATTTTAGTGTTTTCAATAATAAGATAATAATAATATTTTAATATGATAAAAAACATGCTTATAATCATTGAATATTATGAGTAAACTCTCACTATGCTAGCATAGCATCAAGTAAACTAGTTGCATACGAGCTACATGCTTATGAAATACTTTACGTGGTAAAAATTTTGAATGTAGATCCGCAATCATAAGGTTCGTACTAATATGCTCAATAGATACTTGAGAACTCTAAACTCTTTCTTTTATAATAATAACTTTTGTGTCAATATGCTTTGATTATAATGAACTCCTTTTGTTCTTTAAATTTAACTTAATAGCTTTATTATCACAACTTTATTTTTAATAGTCTCTCTATTCCATTATAAATATTTAGCCCAATGGTAAAATTTCACAATTTTATTTCTTGATTTGATGTCTTATAACAAGCTATAAATTTCACTTTTATAGTGAAAGAAGCTATGAGCGATTGTTTAACACTCTTCCAAGATACAACTTCTCCAAGTAATATGAAAATATAATTTGAATTGAATCTTCTACTATCAAGGCAATCAAAAAAACTTAGAATTGGAGTCCTCCATGATATCTAAATAATCTGATCTCCAATATCTGTGCAAAAATCTTTTGTTCTCTTCAGATACTGCATAACCCATTTTACTGCTTTCTATTGATCTATTTCTAGGCAACTTAAATATTTACCAAGCATTTCAATAATGTATGCAATATTTGGACACATACAAACTTGAGCATATACACTCTTCTTGCATATATAAAAGGGATCTTTTCTACCTCATTCTTTTCAATTTTATTTCTTGAGCATTGAAGTAAACGAATTTATCACCTTTTCCAATAGGTGTATCTCCTAGTGCACAATATTTTATGTCAAATCTACTAAGTACTTTATCGATATACATCATTTATGATAAACCAAGTATACCCAACACTAAAGATGCATTTTCAAGATCTCTCATTTCAAATTTATTTGAAAGAAATTTCTTAGTTTTATATAAAGGCTTATATCAGCTTGCTAGTTGATCAACAAAGTTTTCTTTGAAACTAAAAGAAGTAATCACATGATCAAAGTTTTTATACCATTGATGAGATGTTTGCTTTAAATCATAGATAGATTTTTTTTTAATTTACATACCAGATATTTTGAATCAAAAGATTAACAATTTTATTGTTGCACCATATATATAATTTATTCAATGTCATCACTGAGAAATGAGGTCTTTACATCTATCAGATGTAACTCTAAATCATAATGATTTTAAAAGAGATTTTTTAAAGAAAATAGAGAGAAAAATCTCTTTATAATCAATGTATTCCTATTGAGTGAAACTTTTGATGATTAGACATGCTTTATATCTTTCCACATATTTTAAAATTCATTTACAACCAATTAGCTATGTTGATTTAGATAACTCAACAAAATCCCAAACATCTTTATTTTACATTGATTTCAACTTATTCTTCATTGCTTATATCTATTTATGAGAGCTAACACTTTGTTTGACTTGACTAAAAGAGATTGGATCACTTTCTAATCTAAAGTCAAACACATATTTTTGGGGATATACAACATAATCATCAAAAATTGTAGTTCTTCTGTCCCTAGTGGATTTTATTAATAACACTTCAATTTGAGGTTGTTGTGAGTTAACTTAGAATATTTTGATTATATGAATTTACAACTTGAATGCTTTCAGATAAAATTACTTGATCATATTCTTTTATAACTATAAGAAGAGTAACATATTGTTCATTAAATATAAAATTCTTAAGTTTATTACTTCCATCATATTCAATATCCTAAAAAATGATTTATTTGAAGAGTCATGAAACTTAAAACTCTTCAACCTTTAAGTATCCAACAAAATAACAGCTAATAGCTATTAAGTCTTATTTTCTCTCATTAGGCTTATATAGCTTAGCCTCAACTGGACATCCCCAGACATGAAGATGCCTAATGCTAAGCTTCTTCCCAATCCATAATATAGGGTTTATTTTACTTTACTTGGAATTCTATTAAAGATTTAAATTTATAATCTTTAAGGCATCTCCCAAAGTGATTCTCATAAAATGAATAATTTATTATACTTTTAACCATATTTATTAGGACCCAATTTCCTCTTAGCTACACCATTTGATTTTGAGTCATTTCATAGTGTATTCAAGAATGATGCCATATTATGTTAAATATTTGACAAATGGGCTTGAACATTATACACCTAATCCATCATATCTATTATAGTTTTTATCATCACAATTAGCTTTGATTATTTTTATTTTCTTGCCATATTGATTTTAACTTCAACCTTAAAATTTTAAATACATTCGATTATAACTTATCATAAATCAAATATAAGTATCTATAATGAGAATAATAATCTATAAAAGTAATAAAATATTGTTAGCCATTCTAGGTAATTATAGGAAGGGTACCATAAATATCAGTATGAATTAATTTCAAGATGCTTAAACTCCTATTGACATTAATTTTCTTTATATTTGTTTATTTTTTTTAATGCATTCAATATAGATTTTAGAATTTGGAAAATCAAGAATTCTATTTGACATAAGTCTTTTAATTATTTATTTAGAAATATGGCTTAAATGCTTATGTCACAACATATATAAATTTTTATTTATTAATTTTCACTTTATAGTAAAATTATTTACATGCAAGATTCATTAAACTGTGAAACATTAATTTCTAATTTATATAGATTATTGATTAAAAAATTGATATCAATAATATTTGAATATTGAAAGAGATTAGAATTTCCATTTATAATGAATAAGAATAATCAAATTTGTCCAAACAAAAATAAAAATTAAATTTCATTTAAATGACGATAAAAGAAAGTCTCATGTAAATCCAAAATATAATCTATATATATATATATATATATATATATATATATATATATATATATATATATATAACATATATACATGAGTAATTGCACATATGAATCCACCAAGTGTGATTTGGTACTAAGGATAAATTAACTTTAAAATAAATAAAGTTGAGAATATTACTTCTTTTGATGAGCCAATTGGCATATTTGAGACAATCCTTTTTCACATGACTAGCTTTCTTTCAAAAAATAAAATAAAATAAAATAAAATAAAATAAAATAAAATAAAATAAAAAGTAACAACATTATCTTGTTTCTTGTTTCAATTGCACTTTATGTTGTGAAGTCCCTTTGTCTATAACTCCTTTTGTCTTTATAATTTCTTTTTTTAGTAATAATGTCATGAGAGAAAGTATCTAAATGAGCACTTTCAATCATTTCTATTTCAATCTCTCTTCTTTTTGTACACACTAAGCAATGAGCTCATTAAGAGTCCATTTTTTTTTTTTGAGTATTATAACTAATTTCAAAAAGATTAATTTATGCAGAAAGAGAGATCAAGATTAAATATACAAGAATATTATCAAATATTTCTAACTTTAGCATTCTCACTCTAGTAACAAAATTAGACATTTCCATAATGTACTCCTTTAAATTTTTATTGCATTTATACCACATTGAAATGACTAAGAATAGTAATTGCTTCGACCTTTTAGACTAATGAAACTATTCACTATTTAGCTTAGAAACCTTTTAGCACATTTCTCTTCAGGCATTGCATCCCTGATGGGTTTTAGAATGGAATACTTCATGATCATAAGATTCATGCAATTAGAACATTTCTATTTTTTAAAGTTAACCTTTTGTCCAATAGTACTTTCCATAATAAGGCAACATTCAATCTAGATTGTATAGTTAAAATTCATATACTTAAGAATTATAGTGATATGCACTTTTCATTTTTTAAAGTTAGTACCGTTAAGCACTGTAATGCTATTCAAATTGGTAGATATAAAAGAAATATTAACTGAAAAGAATAAAATACATTCATAATTAACAATATTGCCATTTTTTATGCATATATAATTTAAATAAAATATTAATAATAGACATTCTTGTAATGAAATATTTAAGAAGCAGGAACCACATAAGATAACTAACACAATATTATAATTTAATTTTTGGACAAAAATATCATTTTGTAAATAATACTCTTAAAATTATAATCAACAAATGTTGATAATATATGCTGCCAATAATATATCTTTCATTGGATTGTCATATTATTTTGGGTAAATAGTTACAGATTACGTATAAAATAGGTTATCATTTTGATTCATCATTTGGCTATATCCTTTTACCTAAAATCTAACGTAAAAGAACATTCTCAATATGTGAAATCAAATGATTTGTATAAATAAAATAAAATAAAATATTTTGATCTAAAATTTACAATTAATTAATAAGAAAAGATTAGAGAAATATATTTTTCAATGATTTAACATGATACTTGACTTTGTTGTCATTTATTGGAAACAATTGGAGATAAAAAAATAAATTCATCATGTGAATCTTATGTCAAGTCATAAAGAAGATTTAGTTGGAAGCATACTTGAATCCTTGGAAAAATAAATATTGAATTTCTATCTTTCAACATCTAAAGTGGTGTTCTTGATATATATATATATATATATATATATATATATATATATATATATGAGAGAGAGAGAGAGAGAGAGAGAGAGTTCTTTTAATTCAAGATGGGATGTGAGTAAAAAAAATAATAATAATCAATCCTTTAGATCGGAGACCATGACTCTATTTATACTTTAATATATTTTATTTTATTTTATTTCAACCATCATAAAAATAAAATAAAATACTCAGTCTCTATACATGATAAATTAACATAAACTTTAACTCAACTTTAAATTAATTATAAAACATTGTAATCCTAAATACAAATAAAAAAGCTTTGAGTAAAATTAATGGAAAACTAGATAAAATCATAATGAAAACTATTTTATCTTAAATATATTAAAAGTAAGAATATGAAATTACATAGAAAAAAATGTCTAAAGTGACTCTAGATAATATAATGATTCAAATTCTCTGTAAAAAATATTTACTTAGAAGGTCACTAATCTAACCTTTGAATTCACCATGCTCTATAGGGTATATTGTATGACAAAATATTGTTGAAATGAGATCTTCAAATAATTCAATTTCATGTTGAATTTATGCCATGAGAAATATGGGATAGCTTATCATACAATTCTATATAAGCAATATTAGAAAATTAAATAAAACATAACAAGAGAAATATTAATCTTAAAAGAAGAAAAAATTTTCTTTAAGTGGATGAAATGATGAGAAGAAAATAGAAAAAAAATCTTATTTGAACACATTAAATCAATATGTTAAGAAGTATTAGGTGAATTAAAAATACAATGCAAATGCATATAAATGATTTCACTAAAAAACCATGGCAAACAATTGAATATTTTTTATTTGAAAATGGTTTAGGATGAATGTTAGAAGTTATCATCGATCATTTGAGAGCTTTGTCCAAAAGCTTGTTTTGGAATAATTTAATGGTTTTGTTATTGAATTGAAACACATGAGTATTATAACTCTTATCATGAATTGCACACGTCATATTATCAAGGCTTACTCAAACATTTCTAACACAAATAATATTACATTATATTTAAAATACATAAGTCCCCAATTTAATATAAACTAAAAATTCATTGGTGTTAGAAGAGAAACAATGATTAAGATATTATTCAAACTTGAAAATTATCCTAGCTATAGTTTGGAGAAATAATATATCTTCATGGCACCACCATCATCAATAATACACTTAAACTTCATTTTATGAATTACAACATTCATAAATAAATATTATACCTTTCCAAATATTTAATCTCACTCATATGCATAAATATACACCTAAAATCACCTAAAGAGCTCTCATCATATAAATCTAACTCACAATCATAAGGTAAAGAATTATCACACAAGTTTTAAATATTAAAATCTAATCTACCTAGAGCTCAACCTCCTCTAAGAATATGATTTTAGATCTATATTGATGTTGAATGCCTTTTTTATGATAATTAAATAGAATAATTTTATTGAAAATGAAAGTGCTTATAGAAGAAAACTTAAAAGGATCAAAAGTGGTTGGTTTAAAACTACTAATAGTAGATATTTTGAGAAGCAAAGCTGAAGATGAAGTGGCTTTGACAAATCTAATAGTTGCACTTTATGCAATAAAATAATAAAAATGATACCTAGTCTTATAATTAGATGCTAAATTCTGTTAGTTTTTAATGAAATAAAATAAAATAAAATGAAAAGCCTCCTAAAAAATTGAGGGTCCAATGTCTTATCTTTATTTCCTATATACTTTATAAGTATAATGATAAATTCATTAAATAAGTTGCCAACTATTTTCATCACATTTTATCTTAAATATGATACTCTAAAACTATTAAAAAACTTCAGCTATTAGCATACTTTTTTTATGTCTAAGATAAATCAATTAACTATACAAAACTTTTCAAGATACATTCTACAATAAATTAAAAAACATTTTTCTAATATTTTCTAAGATAATAACATTCACTTATCTGTAGCAAGATAATGACATCCCTTCTTAATCTATCTTGATTTTTAAAGATAATATTTCAATATATTATAACATGATTTTATAATGTCAATTTTACAACTAATTATTAACTAATATATACTATAACATTAAAAAAATCATTCATTTATTGGAGCTATTGTAAGAACTTTTATTCCCCATCAAAAGTTGGTATTTTAATTGTGACTCTCCTAAAGATGGATGATGAAAGTTATTAGTATTATCATGATTTGTACCATATATAGCTCTAAAATCTTTGAGCAAATTCTCTCCTCGAGATTTTGTCATCTTTTAGATTATCATCTTGAAGTGCTATAAAGTAAGACACCACATAGATATTGAGGATTCATTTGAGTGACCAAACATGAAATCAAGGAATAATATTGCACGCTAAAAAAATAAAATAAAAATGCCAATCACTTAATAAGGACTAATAAGACTAATGGGTTTATGTGTACCATAGATTTTTTCTCTGTCATACATGAATTAAAGTAGAGTAAGGTATATTTTGATTTATGTTACAAGTTCCATATAAGAGAAAACCTCCATAGCACATCATGTTATGATTTAATTTAGGTTTATGTTGAACTTAATGATTTAAAAGGTATAAGGAGTAGTGAGTTTTGCTTGGGGTGGGGCCCACTCCACCTAACTATCTAGCCTTAATAGAGTGAACATCGAACCAAAAGATGAGGAGCCACCATAAGACTCTAATCAAAGAAATTTTTATAAAATTTAATTAATTAATAATAATGTTCTATTTTAAATATTAATTAAGTGAAGGGTTTAATTATTTTTTAAATTTTAGTATAAATCCAAATGACTTTATAAACTTTATGAATTATGTACCCAGATTTGAAGAAACCCTAGAAAATGTTTTAAAAATTTTGGTTGATTTTTAAATTAATAAAAAAATTTATCATTTATTAATTAATTAAATAAAAAAACTTTAAAATTAATATTAAAACCCTTTCAAAATTTATAAAAATATTTTCTAAAGTTGGGAAACATCAGATAAAATTTTCATAAAAGTTTGGTATAATTTTAAATTAATTTGGATTTTCTATAATTATTATATTAGTTTATCTTCTAAAAAAATATTTTAATTAAATTAAGTTTTATAAAATTATGAAAATTTATAGAAGCATTAGGAATGAGGTCCCAACACTCTTATTAAAAATTTCATGTCAATTGAAATTAACTTTTATTATCTTTATGATTTATTTGATTAATTTAAATACTTAAACTAGAGAAAATATCTTATGATTTTATTTTTCTCAAGCTCCCTCTACATATTCGGATTTGTCAAAAAAAATTGGTGATTTTTATAGTTTTATTTTGTTTATTATTAGCTTTCTAATTAGAAAATTTAATTTAAATATAGTATTAAAATAAATTAATATTAATTTATAATTAATTTAAACCATTCAAATCAACTCAAAGACTCATAAAATTATTTAATAAGTCAAGAGAGACCTTAAGAATATTGCATGAGATTTTGGTGAATTTTTAAAATTATTTATTATTTAATTTAATTTATTTAATTATAAAAATAATATAATATTAAATAATTATAATAAATACCATAAAATATTTTGTCTAACTTGGGAGTGAAAGATGAGCATCTTGGATAATTTTGAAAAATATGTGAATATTAATTAATATTTTTCTAATTATAATTTTAAAATATTTGTTAAAATAATTCAAAATTTTGTTAATCCATAAAATTTATAGGTCATTTGGATTTAATTTGGATTCTATATAATTTATTTAATTAATTTAAATTATTTAATTTAAAATTATATAATTTTCTCTAATTATAGATCTTGATTAGGTTTTGTTAAATTTTAATTTGTATTTTTAGGTTATGATTTTAATTAGTTAGATATTTCTAAAGTTCTAGGTATTAATTGACTTAATCAAGGGTTTAATTAAACTTAATTATGGTGGTTGATCAACTCGAGGGGATTCTAGATGTCTAACTCTTTTTTATCCAATCAAATAAAAATGTTAATTACATTAGATAATTAATAATCAAACTAAGGGTTCCTCTTTATGTGTTCAATGACATAAAGACCCTTAAAAAAATTATGTTTAACCCATAAGTGTAGGAGACCATAAGAGTACTTAATTAGATTAACTTAATTAATCTTTAATTATGAGCCAATTGCATTAGGTCCTTTAGGAGCATTGCACTTTTATTTTCTTCATGATCTTATCATTTGTGGCTCATGATTAAATGATTAATCAAGTTAAAGAAGAATATGAAAGGGTAATTAAACAGATTGCTTAATGATTTAACTTATTTAAATCATAAAAATCAACTAGTTATCTTTCCCTAAACTAATTAAGATTACTAATATGGGAATGGGATTAAAATAACAAATGATTCCTCTTCTTTAAGCTTAATCAAAATCCAAAAACAAAATTAATAAGAAGCTTTGGTTTTCTTTAAATAAATTT